>OY776297.1:20599217-21154369 GCA_963675345.1 Trididemnum clinides
AATTAATGATGCGGGAGTAAATTAATTTTTCTAAAATTTTATCAAATTGTGATAAAATTGATATGGGACGATAATTAGAAGCTTCCTTACGATCACCCTTTTTAAAAATTGGAATAACTTCAGCAATTTTCAAGCAGTTTGGGTAGACGCCTTTACTAAAGCAATCGTTTATCAATTTGCAAAGAAAAGGAGATATTACTGATTTACTAATTTTTATAAATTTAGTTTCGGCGTCTGTATACCTGGTTGCTTTTGAATCTTTAAACGAGTCGATAATATTATTTATTTCGTTTGGATACGTTGGAGTTAAGAAAAAAGAATTGATTATGCCTGTCGGCGCTGTTGCATTCGTATCCATGTCAACTTCGGGAATGGTTTCAGCCATTTTTTTCCCTATGTTGGCAAAGTATGCATTGAGATTTTCAGAAATAGCAGCAGGATTAGTTATCACCTCACCTGTTTTTGTGTTGAGTTGGTTAATGTCAACTTGTTGTGAAGGTTTTAAGTTTACTAATTCATTCACTATTTTCCAGATTTTACCGCTATTACTTTTGTTCTCAATTATCAATTCATTATAGTATTTTTGTTTCGCTTTTTCAATCGTTCGATTTAAAACATTACGATACGTTTTATAGTTTTTGTATTTTGTTTCGTCATATGTTTTACAAATCGATTTGTACAACTTATGTTTGGTTTTAATTGAACAGAGAAGACTAGAGGATAACCATGGTTTAGTCTTTAGTTTCCTTTCTTTCCTGGTAGCTAATTTGAGCGGGGCGTGTTTATTTATCACACTCGTAAAAGAGTTAATAAATTGTTCGAATTGATTATGGATTGTAGAGTCAAATGACGATAAAGATGCATTTAGAGTTTGGTTTAAGTCTTCGATAAAGTGTTCAGCTTTAAAATTTTTCATATCTCGTTTCCATACTTGGCGAGCGTTGTTTTTGAAATGCTTTACACAAGGAATTAAAGCGAAAACAGGATAGTGATCAGAAATGTCGCTAATTGCTATGCCTGGCATAAGCTGGTTATTTAGGTTGTTGGAATAGATATGGTCCAGTAATGACTTTGAATTTTTGCTCACTCTTGTTGGTTGATTTATTAGACACTTTACCGCGCTGCCTATTAAATCATCCGCATATGTTTTGATGCGATTGTTAGATTTTATTTTAATTAGGTCAATGTTGAAGTCTCCTAACACGTAGAATTCAGATTTTTTAGAATTAAGTTCATGAAAGATGTTCGTCAATGCTCTGGAAAATAGCTCAATTTGCTCCACTGTTTGGACAGGATGGCGGTAAACAACGCCTACAATTAGTTTTTTTTTTGTTAATTTCTATTTCTATCCATAAATTTTCAACCGAAGACAAATCAATGTTAATAGTAGGTTTTAAATTATAAGAAATAGAACTTTTTACATAAATTCCAACACCGCCAGCAGACGTATGACTATTACGGTGAATAAATTGGTAGCCATCTAGTTCAATATTACTGTAAATCATATTTTCTTTAAGTTTGGTCTCAGATACTGCAACTACATCAGGTTTACGGTTTAAATCAGTAAGGTAGTGCGATAATTTGTCAATATTTTTTTGTAAACTTCTCACATTAAAGTGAATCATGAACAAGTGATTAGATTTATTTTTTGAGCAGAGCAAATTATTAATAGAGTTATGATCGTCATAGTAATCACTTGGCATAGAATATAAATCGTTATAATCTAGCTCTGCATCTACATCAGGTAAATTATTTGATACGTTTGGATTTTCAGTTTCAATGGTGTTAACAATGGTGCTAGCACAACCGAAAATTGGTGGCAAACCTGGGCTTTGATCGACATGTGTTTGATTGCAGCAAAACGAGTTTGAAGAATTCTTGTAATTGCTATTTACAAAAAATTGATCGCAATCAACACAGTTTCTGTAACCTAAACTGTTGTTGCATTGATTGACACCTGCTTTGCAACTGTTAGTTACAGAGGCGTAATTTTGATTTAATTTACAGTTTCCATTACTATTATCAGTAACATCATAAAAGGTCACGTCGTTTTCGTTGTCAGCATGGGATTTATCAGTAGGCAATCTGATAAGCTTTTCAGCAGCTGCATTGCACTCATGGTTGTTGTCAAAGATTGCGCAATGATGTACAGGTCCATTGTTATCATCAACACAGTCATTTTTTAATTTATAAGAGGCCATAATTTAACAGAAAAAAAAAACGATCTTGATAAGCAATTTGAATACGAAAAACATTATTTAAAGTCAGATTTCGCTGAGCATTCAATATTAAATTTCAATGGGGTATAATTAAGTTTATCAAAATCTATGTCCATTCCATATTTAAATAAGTCGTCAGGTGAATCGATTGTTAGCCAATTTCCCGTACCTGTGTCTCTTTCATTGTTGGTGATCGTTCCTGCTTCCCGTGCTGACCGCTTCATACGTATTTTTCCGTTGATGGTATGAAAGAGAATAAATTTATTTTTAGCAACTTCTTTTACATATTTTAACATTTTTGCTCGCAAGGAAGTCAAATCTTCCGTAAGATAAACACCATTGAAGTTGGGATGAACTTTCAATTTTGATTTTTTGTACATAAATTCCATTCTTTTTTTGTATGAAGCGAAGCGCACAATCACAGGCCGTGGTTTCGCTTTTGGACCTTTCTTTTTTTTGCCAAGTCGATGTACCCTCTGAATATCCAGCTCAGGGTTGAGCTCAACATTCAGGGCTTTGGCCACATTTGTTACAACTTCTTCACCATCATCCCTTTCATCATTTCTTTCAGCAACTCCAAGGATTCTAATATTCTCTCGTCTACCGTATTGTTCAAGTTCGTCTACTTTAAAAAACGTTGTGTTGACAATTTGTTTTAGTTTTTCATTTTCAGTTTTGATTTCCTCATACTTCAGTTTGCTTTCTTCTACTTCTTCTTTTAAGTATTCGACTTCTTCAACTAGTTTTTTAATTGTTAGGTTAATTTCAGTAAGTTGTTGTCTGTCCTCGTCGTTAAAACCTGAACTCAATTCATTTCGATTTGTTCTGTTTTTTGGGCTCATATTGCCAGATCAGTGCAAAAAAAAACACGTCCGTTCGCTACAACTGCAGAGTTAGAATGAGATGATGATGGAAATAAGGAATTCATGTAATCAGCTGAGATATCTAGATCATATGAGAGGTTTGGATAGCATTTATTTTCATTTAGGGGCATAATAGGGTAATGTTGCAAATGCAAATTTGACTCAAAAATTGACTTACAATTAGACTACTGGCAGAGTTGAAAAAAATGCACAATAGCCTTTGTATTGTGTTGTTTATTGTGCTGCTAGAAATAGTGATGGCTTGCGGCATATAATTAGCAGTTAGTACATCAAAAAAGCAGTAAGAGACTATTTTTCAAGAAATCTAATTCTAGCAATGTTAGCGAAATCATCGATTCTATGTCGTTTACCTTCAAAACTGCAAAATATATTACCTTTCTGTGTCCAAACGTTTTGAAACCCAAAAACTTTTTTAGATTGTTCCAGCAATTTAGATCTGCGCCTTGTCAAAGATTCTGTTATGGCAAGTTTGGGATCTGATTCCTTAGTTGCTTTCAATAATGATTTATTGTTAAAAACTTGATTTCTGACAGATCTTCTGACAAATTTAATGATTATTGGATTTTTTCCTTTTCGAGAAGGCAATACATGACAAATATCAATGTCGCTATTGTGAATGGGATGGGAAAATTTTAGTCTAGAATTCAGAGTATCTAGCACAAAATTTTCAAAAGTTACATAACCTGCATTTTCTTTGGGAAGGTCAACACATCCATGTAGAATAAGGCAGTTGCTCCTTCCATACTGCTCAAGATCATCCATTCTTTTTTCTTTTTCTTCAATTTGTTTTGCCAAATCTTTTATTGTAGCTTTGATTGCAGTTATTGATTGCGACAGTTCTTCCAGCAGTTCTTTTTGACCTTTGTCACCACTGGTACCTGAAACAAAGGCAGAAGCATCAGCGTTCTCATTTACACTTGATGAATTCAAAAAATTTGACTGATACTCATCTTGTTTGTGTTCAATTTTAGCCAGCTTTTCCAGAACTACAGCCAATTCCCGAGATGTCATTTTAGTTGCAATATTACAAGTAGCAGTTGCCAAAAAATTTGCAGATAGAAATGAAATTGTAGCAGTTCCCAACAAATTTGCAGGTAGAAATGAAATTGCAAGTGTTAAATATCAATAATAATTTATACCGTTTACCAAACACTACAAAACACCTTACCAACACATAACCTTATTCAAATAGAATGTTAAGAGAGTGTGAGTTCTACTGTTGACTGATTCCAGTAACAACTTTACTCTATAAAGTTTCAGTCTATTGATATTCTTAATGGAATCGTCATTTCTTAATTTCACTTGTGTTAACGTGATTTATGAGCCCTGTCATTGGTTTAGTTGTTTTTGTGCCTTTAGTAAAGTGACTGTTAATGTTCTTGATGTTATAGTTGTTCGGAAGCTTTCGCCTTCTAAGCTGTTGTGTTTGCCGCCTCATTTAATAGATTGTCATTTGTAATAAGTGAGGAATAGGGATGTTTTGTAGTATGTGATGACTAATGAATTGTTTTTTATATTTCCCTGTTTGTAATAAGTGAGGAATAGGGATGTTTTGTAGTATGTGATGACTAATGAATTGTTTTTACATTCTATTTGAATAAGGTGGAATAAGAGTAACTAGTGTATATAGTGTATAACTGTATATAGTGTATAACTGTGAAGGATGCCAAATTCAAGAAGTCGCAAATTAAATCTGGAATCAATTGATGAGAAAAAAATCATTGATACATGTGCTGAGCAAGTAAAAGAGTCACTTAAACTGATGATAAAGGAAGCTTTATTTGAAAAAAATGTGCAGCACCAACAAGAAGTAGAAGCACTTAGGATGCAAATTATTGAACTAAAATCCAGTCAAGAATTTATATGCTTGAAGTATGATAACCTAAAAGCAGAATATGATAGGCTAACATTAGCCCAACAGCAACATAACAAAATCTATGCCAAGCAAAGGAGCATGTCACAACAAGTAGCAGAAAATGATACCAGCAAAATTGACGCTATAGAGCAATACGGAAGGAGGCAAAACTTGGAGTTTAAAGGAGTACCGGTAACTGAGAATGAGAATGTGACCAATACTGTTATCGAAATTAGTAAGTTACTGGGTGTTGAAATTACAAAAAGTGATATTTCTACAGCTCATCGTTTAGCAACTAAGCATCCTAAAAATGGAGCTGCAAGTTCTGTCCCTCCAGCCATTATAGCAAGATTTGTGCGCAGGGATATTCGTAATGAAATATACAATCGACGTAAAACAGCAAAAACTATTCAACCTCACCAATATCCAGTTCCAGGCATGACTAAGCTCTATGTCAATGAAAATCTAACTCAGTACAGAAAAAAACTGCTTTGGAAAACTAAAGAACTGACAAAAAAATATCATTATGCATACTTGTGGACCACAAATGGTAAAATTTTTGTGAAAAAAAATGAGAAGGACCAACCAAGAATCATTCATAGTGAAAATGATTATCAAAAACTGGTGGTGGAACTACATCCTACGGCTACTGAGGAAAACTTGATAAGCAAGTAGAGTACTTATCATAAAATTTTTGTTTAGCAGGTGTTTGCTATCTACTGATCCAATGAGTATTAAAAATAATGATATTGAATCTAATACTGATTTAATGACGTTTCCTAACTCTAACATCAGAGATTGTAAATATTACACTTTGCTAGAACTTGCTGAAGTGATGAAATCCAATAAAAGAAATGAGATAATGGTAATCCATTTTAATTTAAGATCATTGCCAAAAAATAAATATAAAATTGAAGATTTTTTGTTGCAATTGCCAAATTTACCACACATAATTGCTGTAACAGAAACCAAGCTAAACTCCTCTAATCTTGATCAAGCTGAACTAGAAAATTATCATTTTGAGCATATTGATTCTGCGTCAAATGCTTGTGGTGTTGGTGTGTATATAAGAAATGATCTAAAATATCTTTTAAAATCTGATATCGTTGTAAATAGTGAAGACTGTGAAAATATTTTTATTGAAATTATAAACAAACCAAGTAAAAAACGACAAAAAAATATACTAATTGGCATAATTTATAGACATCCCAAAGTTTCCTTCACCTCATTTCAAAATAAACTTTGTGAAGTAATGCTTACTCTTGACCACAGCAATAATTCTTTTTTTTTGCTAGGAGATTACAATATAGATTTATCCAAACAAAACATTGAGCCTAAAGTGAGGAATTATATTAATGAGGTATATTCTTCTGGATGCTGCTCACTAATTAACAAGCCAACCAGAATAACTTCCATATCATCAACTATCCTAGACCATGTATACACAAATTCATCAGAAAAAGTATGTGCATCAGGTATCTTAGTGCTAGATGTGTCTGACCACTTGCCTACCTTCTGCACTATTCAAAATAACTTTTATAAACCTTGTAAACTGAAAGAACAAGTACATGATATGAAACATTTCAATGCTGAGTCATACTATGAAGATGTTAGCTACCGACTGAAAAAGCTGAAACAACTTTCTGACCCTAGTACAAAAATGAGCAAGTTTTTAGATGTTATTGCCAGCGCTACCAACGATCATGCTCCTTTACGACTACTTTCTCGAAAAGAAATGAAAATAAAATCAAAACCATGGCTCACTAAAGGATTGCTAAAATCTATTTCAACAAAAAATGCACTGTTCCAAAAATGTTATAAACAGAACAAAATACATCTGATAACCCATTACAAGATATATTTGAATAAATTAACCAAACTCAAAAGAACAGCAAAAAAGAATTACTATCAAAAAGAAATACACAAACAAGATGAATCTAAACAGTGGAAAATTATTAATGAAATACTTGGGCACAAAAAAAATAAACATAAAATTGTATCTACCATTACAGATGTAAACAATAGAATAGTAAGTGAAAATACAGAAATCTGCAATATATTTAATAACTACTTCACAAATGTTGGGCCCTCAATGGACGCTAAAATACCAAATACCCAAGTAAAAAAGTTTAGCACAACAAACGTAATGAAATCATTCTGTTATGATCCCATAAGTCCAGAAGAAGTTCTTTTGCAACTTCAACAACTTGGCACATCAAAAGCTAGTGGACCTGAAAACATACCAAATAAATTCTACAAACTACTGGCCCCTATAATTTCACCATTTTTGAGTGAAATATTTAATGGTTGCTACGAGAAAGGGGATTTTCCATTTATATTAAAACATGCAAAAGTAATTCCTATTCATAAATCTGGTCACAAAGATATAGTTAGCAACTATAGACCAATCTCGATATTGTCAACTGTTTCAAAAATCTTTGAAAAGTTGCTATATTTTAGACTTGAAAGTTTTTTTACCACTCACAAACTCATCACACAGCAGCAATTTGGATTTCGTCAAGGATATTCAACTGAAATGGCCATAACAGATCTTCAAAATATGTTACAAAATAATTTAGATGATGGTTATTTTACTTGCTGTATTTTTTTGGACCTTTCCAAGGCTTTTGATACAGTAAATCATAGAATTCTGTTGGATAAGCTCTACAGTTATGGAATTAGAGGCAATATGCATAAACTTTTGACAAGCTATCTACAAAATCGCAAGCAGTTTACTGTTTGCAATAATATAAAATCTCAAATAAATACTATCGTGTGTGGTGTACCACAGGGTTCTACACTTGGACCTTTACTGTTTTCATTATATGTCAATGATCTACCACTACACACCAAATTTCATGTTAATTTATTTGCAGATGATACCGTGTTAATACTGAAAAATAAAAATCACATTAACCTTCAAGCTTTAGCCGATCATGAACTCACTATCATCAATGACTGGATGAAATACAATCGATTGTCTTTGAATTATAAAAAAAGCGTTTACTTTATCTCTGCTCCCAAACAAAAGAGAGTTGCACTACAAAACTTTCAACTTCATGTTGGTGGGCATAAACTTTCAAACACAGATTGTGTAAAATATTTGGGAGTATTTATCAATAATAAAATAACCTGGAAAGAACAAGTGTACCATGTAGTAAACAAACTTGCTAATGCAGCTAGAATCCTATCTAAAATGAGACACTATGTGAACAAAAAAACGCTAGTTAAACTATACTATAGCTTTGCCTACTCACATCTTAAATATGGAATTCTAGCATGGGGTACTGCTGCAAACAACCTATTGCAGAAAGTCCAAGTAGTCCAAAACAGAATCATTCGAATTATGGAATTCAAAAGTCTCGCAGACTGTGTCACAATGAACACTTTGTATAAATCTTTGAATATTTTACGACTTAAAGATATTTTCGAATTAGAAATAGCAAAATTCATGCACTCGTTTCACCATAACAAGATTCCAGAAAATTTTAATTCCTACTTCAGAACTGCATCACAACAGCATACTCATTTAACTAGGTCAATTACAAATAAAAATTACTTTTTAAAAAGAGTCAACACTAAATATGGGCAATCTTCTTTTAATTTTCATGGAGTAAAAATTTGGAACAAAATTCCACTTTCAAACAAATCTCTGTCTTGGCATAGTTTCACTAAATATTACTCAAGTTTATTATTAAAGCAATACTAATATTGCAATCTCTGATACCACGTTAATCATATATATAATAGAGCTACTACACAAAGTAGTAGTAGTGGTACTTTTGTTCTGGCCTGATGTATATGTGATACTAGTTTTACTCTGGCCAGATGTACATAGTTTTGCTGTAGCTTAGCTGTACATATGCTT
The DNA here is from genome assembly GCA_963675345.1 of Trididemnum clinides. NCBI lineage: Eukaryota > Metazoa > Chordata > Ascidiacea > Aplousobranchia > Didemnidae > Trididemnum > Trididemnum clinides. The sequence goes on from OY776297.1 coordinate 20,608,044, forward strand.
TTGCTTTGTGTCTTACGCTTTTGCTGTTATACTATAAGTAATTGTGATGCAAGAAAGGGCAGTTTGACTAGATGATCACTAGTGATCTTTCACTGTCCTGTTCAAATCTCGTACGTTTATTTGAACGAAATAAAAGTTGTTGTTGTTGTTGTTCCCAAATTGTTTTCTATTACGTTCGACCCTTAATGGAAAAATCGTAAGTTGGGTACAGTGAATCATTTATAAATTAGTACCGGAAGTTGTTTTCTCTTTACTTAACGCCTGTTATTCTCGTTTCTTGTTAATGGTTATGTGACAATTTCGTTGATTGATCTCATATTTATTTGTGGATATAAATAGGCCTATTGACTGTTTATGAGCTCACTCTACTTTGGCAGTGTTTAGTATGGGGTGGTAGCGAATAGAAACCTAATATTTCATCACCAACTAATGCTAGTGGCAAGTTGTTTATGTATTTTGAAAGCGCTTGTCTGTGTCTTAAATCAACTGGGAAACAATAAACTGCTTGTATTGTCAGCTAATGCTAGCCTTAATTGATAATATACCCTTATTTCGCATTCGCTTATATCTTTATTTGCATGAATTGTATTTAGGAGATCTCTCAGTAGTCTTTAATATCTTGTAACAACTAGAGCCAGATACGCCTAGCGTATCGCAATTGATGCGTGTGGTGCAGCTAATTTGTGAACAAATTTTCTGTTCTCCTTAATACAATCTTCATGTTCTGCAAGTTGGTGTGTGCTCGTGCGTCGAAGATCTCTGGTGAGCAAGACAATTAGAGACAGGATCTCCCAAATAGAAGCAGCAGTGAAACAGCCAGTATAGCGGTTCCTCACGGCAACAACTTGTGTGGAGATTCTACTAAAATCATTATGTTTTATTTTGTAAAAAACACCATTCATTATTTTTTGGCATACCCTAAATCAGGGTTTCTTAACCAAGGGTGCGAGATCTGTTTGGGGGCTGCGTGGATACTGAATCATCGAGGTAGGTTGCATAAAACGCGGCCAGGTGTAGCAGACTTCAATTTTGCATATGAAAAATTACTCAATTTTAATTTGTTCTTGGAAATGCACAATACATGTAGTGACAAAATGCAATTTTAAAAGAGGGAGCGAGAATTGGTTGGTGATTTCAAAGGGTTGCAACAAGAAAAAAGTTAAGAACCATTGCCGTAAATGATCGCCTCGCGTGCCAGGTGTTGCCGACTTCTAATCGAGCATATTTTTTGATAAGATAGCCTATCAGCCTGGATAAGCTCTTTATCCTTATTGCCAGTTTTCAATCAAAAGCAATCGACTACTCCATATTTTAATGAATTTCTTCTGCAATTAATTGTCCATCAAGCCTATGACAAATCGAGGGTGGTCAGTAACAAAGCAGATGCACTAAAGTTTAGTATTTTTTTTTATTTTGCCATATTTATCCTCCATTCACAAGAAAGCGAATTGTATCGCTATATTTTGGACGGAACGTCAGCACTCGCTTGGGAGCTGCCATTTGCCATATGTCTGGGCCAGCTGTCTTCCACATAAAGGCGGAGGCGTCCCGTTAAGTGTCTTGCCCAAGGACACTACAAGCGAACTTGCTGGCTTGTTCTTCACAGCCTCCCCTAAATGCCGAGCGCCACGCAGGGAAGCTGTGAATACCATTTTTAAAGTCTTTTGGTATGACTCGACAAGGGGAATGAATCCCAGGTATACCCACTGCGAAGCGGACGCTCTAACCACTACGCCATCGTGTCGATTATAAATATTTAAGTAGGTATTTCAGGAACAAGCTACTTACTTGAGTAGTTTCATTTTTCACTAGTTTACTTTTATTTTTGTAGATTAAGTGGGAATTAACGTTACTTGAGTAGTTATAAATTGTTTACTAATAGATGCTAAAAATTTGGTGTCTGGTGCATTGGAATGCTATATACAAGCATAAAGAACAGCTATGAGTTTAAGTTTTTAATTTCTGCAAAACCCCCATTGCACCAGCTTTTGTTTTAATTTTGAAGATCAACTGTAGGTTTTTAGGCTATTTTACGAACCCTGTGCATCATATCCGAAGTACCCCAATCTTTTGAATGGAGCCAAACTACCTTTGTTGGTAGTTTGGATTGGTTGCTTTGCAGCTGTTTTCCTTTAATCCTTGGTGCCTGACGTCGCAACGACTTAAAAACAATCTATCAACAGTTTGGAAAAATAATTTTTTCACCACCTTTCCATAAGGTTTTGACATCTTTCCAATGCTGTTTAGACTTCCCGCTCCTGCGGCCTCTCTCTAAACAGGACATGCCTGTACGTGAGGTTAAATCAAAAAATATGAGCTATTGGCTAGATATTTTTTGAAAACAGTGATTCTCTCGTTTGATACTCTGTGAAGATGCTGTCAAAGTCATTTCATACCACTCATCGGTCAAAATCTACTTGAATAACTAAGTTGCCTTGAGATCGATCAATTAAATTAATAACATAGGTGGATCACAATACAGCTTTGATCAAATTTTCTTTTAAAGTATTATTCTGGCTATGTCCTTGCTGTTCCGCGACATTAATTTATCATGCGCAAAAGCTCCAGAAACTAGTCAATCTGGCAACCGCGACTGGTAGATCGCTCGACACCGATTTATGTTTGCAACATAAAATGAAGAAATCCCTCTTAGTTCCTAATTACCCGAGGACACAATGTCCGAGTTTGCCGTTTTTTCTCCAAGCTGTGCCTTCCGCCTGAGGCATGAGTCAAGGAAGCTGTGAACAACGCTTTTGATTCATGCTGCAACTCGACAAGAAAATTGAACCCAGGTCTACCGCTTGCGGAGCGGACGCTGTAACCACTACACCGCCGCTGTAACCACTACACCGCCGCTGTAACCACTACACCGCCGCTGTAACCACTACACCGCCGCTGTAACCACTACACCGCCGCTGTAGCCACTACACCGCCGCTGTAACCACTACACCGCCGCTGTAACCACTACACCGCCGCTGTAACCACTACACCGCCGCTGTAACCACTACACCGCCGCTGTAGCCACTACACCGCCGCTGTAACCACTACACCGCCGCTGTAACCACTACACCGCCGCGCCGAAATTGTGCTGCGAAATATCTAACAATTTAAAATCTGACAGCATTTATTTTTGTGATCATAACACGCTTATTACTACAAGTCTTTTAGTATCAAATCCCGGGGTGCCCGAAGTTTTTAGTGTTCGGTTTATAAAGTTTATTCGGTTCGGGCCACAATGTAAAGTCTTCAAGAGCCCCAAAAGAGCTGCTTTTGGGGGTTTCAACTAGGGGTGCTCGAAACGAAAATATTTCGAAATTTCGTTTCATTTCGTTTTGAAGCAAAATTACATTCTTTTGGTTTTGTTTCGTCTCGTTTCGAATCAGCTTCCTCAGTGAAGAATTTTGTTTCGTTATGCGCTGGAAACCTAACCATGAAGGGTTCGACTCATCCCATGTGACAAACATGCTTTACACGCGAGCCGCATTGAACACAGCAAGCGGCCATTTACCATCGTCCTGTGCATTTTGAAAGGAGGGCGATGATACAGATGAGTGACGATGGAAAAAGTTCGAAATATTTCGAAACGAAATTTTCTTTCGCTTCGTTTCAAACTGTTTTTTCTTTCGTAAAATTCCGTTTCGTTTCCAACTGTTTTTTTCAATTCAAAATTTTCTTTCGTTTCGAACCGTTTTTTATGGTAATACATGTATTTTGTTTCGTCTCGAACCGGCTTTCGTAGAGCAAAATTTTGTTTCGTCCCCATAAAACTCGTTTTAAACACCCCTAGTTTCAACCGTCCTAAGTTAAGGTCACCATATCTGAAAAATTAAAATCAGCGTTCCATCTCGAATTTTGTTGCAGACAATTGTCAGGAGACTGGTCGACGGCCGCAAAAACTTCCTGCGCAGGTGCAGCCCTGATATAACCATGTACTAAATTCACAGATTTTTGCAAACTCCATCGTTTTGAAAGTTTAGATCGGTTTAAGAAATAATTGAGTGTCATTGCGCTTCACATTCGCCATCGCATTATAGAATGAACTGCACTGCATGAAATACTTTTCTTTTCACGCGGAACGGAAACGCGTTTTTATTGCAATCTCGGTTTCGCACCACATCGCATGAGACAAAACGTCATGGTCCATTGATCAAGAGACAAGTAAGCAGAAACTGCCAACGAGCGATTCGTGACACTTGAGCGACTTTGAATTCAAATAATTTTGTTTTTTTCATTCTTAACTACAAAGAACAATGCATAAAAAAAAATAAAGAACTGATGAAAGAAAAAAAAGACGGGGCATAACGATAAACGCTAAATTCTGCAGAAAAATATAATAAGCGTAGCTGAAAGGACAAAGGCACTTTTTGATGATTCTGCCATCACCATCCTTATTATCTGCTCAGAGTGGAGCTGAAAACGAACGAAGCAGCTAATGTCAAAAATTCTCCCCTTTTTTGAACTGGTAACCTTTTTTCTGGAGATCAACTTGTGGCTGTATTTTATGTCAAGAACCGGAAAAAAGAAAATGGCTTAATTCCTCCCCCTTAACTCCCAAATGTGAAGAGGATATTTGCAAATGATGGTTCGAAGCAAATTCCACGAATCTGCAATTTTTCACCTTTGTTTCTCTAACAAACTACGAAACAGTGTCTGCTCAAATTTTGTAGACATCTGAACCAATTTTTATGTATTTTTTTTAAGTTTTGCAATAAAGGAATGGAGTTGTTTGCTAAGTTCTTCTACTTTTTCATTGTCATGATCAAAGTCAGCAGCATATACCTCAAAGATTATCAAGTTGCGAAGTTTAGTAGAAACTCAAAATTTTGTTGGAGAGCGCTTTCCTATACCGGTACCACAAAGTTGCTAAAATCAGCAAACGAAAGATAACTTATTAATTATTTCGTGTTGAATCTAACCCACTCCACAGAATGAATATAACCCTTTAACTTAAAAATTAGAAATCAAAATGTATGCAAACATAAGAAATTAGAATAGTTAGCAGTTAGTCTTTGACATCGTACAATCTACAGCAGGGGCCACCAATCTTTTTGGACCACGGTCTTCTTTATGGATGCTGATCCTGGTGCGGGCACACTTATTGTAATGTCCTCAAAATCCCGTACGTCATGTTTACTGCATGATGCATTGGCTCACTATGTATTACCTCGGTCACCTATATTGTTTTCCGCAAATGGAGGTGTTCTTGAATAAAAGAAAAGGTTATCATATGGTTTGCTGCCACCTATCGTGTCTGTCGCGGTGTTCAGACACGCGGATCGGATTTGCTGAATTCCCGAGCATGTCACGGAAAACTCCGACCCATCGACTTTTGAAATAATTCGGAAAAAATTGTCAAAGAGCCTGGCGGGCACATCAAATTGTCTTCACGGGCGACATGGTGCCCGCGGGCATACGGTTGGTGACCCCTGATCTACAGTATACCGATATATTCTATTTGAATAAGGGCACCTATCCAAGCGGCAGTTTTGACCTGAAAGGCTCATGTTTATTTATCAACTCACTGAGAGCTAAAAGTGCCACAGCAGTTTGTTTTAGATTTATTATACAAAACTAGTAGGCCTAAATGGATATTAACAGCTCATAAGTAAGCTTGTTATACAGCATAATAATACTGCTGATGAATATTATCTTTCTAATTTTTAAGTTGAAGTGTTAGCTAGTTATTTGCATACTCTAAGCAGGGCCATTTGATAAGTCGAAAACTTTTGGATTCAATATAAAATGTTAAATGTATTTTGTTGGCTGATTTTAGCAGAAATGTGTATCGAAATCAATCTTCTTGATGGGAATGTGCAGTGTTTGTTAGATTGATCTATAGGGTGGGTCACGCACCTTAGATCTAATCTGCTGGCTAAAATCTGCATTTAGGTTTTTCTACTTATTTCTACCACTCGTATTTACGGAACTAAAATTACATCAGTGTCCAAGAAGAATACAGGCGGAATTTGTTGGTTCTTTATAGAGATTTAACTTTTAGCAAATTTACTCCCACATTTATTGTTTTTCTGTTTCAATTGTCTTTATGGGACAGTTTGTCAATTCTTCTTTTTCATCATCATAATTTCGGCTATCTTTTCTCGCAACGCCCACTTTCTATATTTTATTATTTGTTTTTTACTTTTCTTCTTGGCAAAAATATCCCAGGTGACGTAGCCGTATTCGATCCTATTCGTCTTTTCATAAATAATTTTTGCACGCCTTTACTTCCTTTCGTTCTGCTGCGCTTCCTTTTTTTTATGTCGCCACATCAATATCACTTGTGTTATTTTACTTACGGTAATGTGTATTGACTTGGTGGTGGGGAAATATAAAAAAGATTTACCTGTAATTGATCAGTGCAACTTTGTTATCATGGTGGTATGGGAGAAGGTTGGAGAAGGAACTATGAGCCTGGAGAACAAAAATGCTACATGCACGTTGAGCCAGATACGACATCCACTGCATCGGTTTACTAGGAGCAAAAATCTTCTGTGCGTTTAAACAACGCTATGAACGTGACAAAAGCTTATTGCAGTTGGCTTGAGCTCGGCCATTGTTCTATAACAGTACATTAAATTAATCATATTATTTGATATTTACTTATATCCTACGGTAACCTGCTGTTGCATGTAACGAAGGCGAGATATAAAGAGTTATACCCTAGGGAAAAGCAGTCGGTAACACGCAGCAGCAATGCAGCATCTACATTCACAGGTAGTCTACAATTCAAAGCAATCGGTTTTGCTATTACAGTAAGATCATGTAGTTGCCTGCCTGCTGTGCTTGTCAATCAATATACCTCTGTTCAACTACAAATCAGCCGAATACAAAGTAATTGATTCAGCATTTTCATTTGCTTTGCATTGATAAGGCTGCTCAGAGTAAAATGGATAAAGTTTACATGCTATCCGATGGAATGTCAGTGAAGGTTGAAAAGCATTGTAGTTTTAACCAAAGTAAAAACTTGTCTCTAAGCTCTTCATGCAAAGCTTTAACTTTTTTCAGTTAGTTTAAGCTCGCGTTTTGTCTATATCTTGAGACAGAAAAACAATCTGAGGATATCGACCGCCAAAATTGAAAAATTTATTTCATTGTATCTGATATAGTGAAGAATTACAGTAATGAAAAACACAAGGATGCAACCAGTAGTATAAAGCAAAAGTCGTTTCCAATACTCTCAACCGTTTGTGATCAAAATTAAGATATTTCCTTGAGCAGGCCTATCCTACAGGTTCATGGTGGAATACGACTCAATAATATTGCACACATATCAGAGTTTTAATGGAAGGTCAATGCACCCTAATGATAATAACTGCGATTAAAAGCTGCTGCAGATTACTTCTCCTTTCATAGTTTGCTATCGGGGTTGCAGAAAAGTTGATAGTTGGTTAAATTCTACGTTTTTCTTCTTTGATTAGAGAAAAATCTTATTTGTCAGTTACAGAAGAAAATGTTTTGCTCAAACCCGTAAATTGAATTTGCCAATGTAGTACATTTCTACCTCAGGAGGATGAAATTGCTGTATAACGTTTTTCCCGCGAAAATTAAGTGATTATTAGCAAACTAGCCGACCTTGCCGGCGTCGCCCGCAGGGCTCCCATCAGTATCATCGGGTTTAAGAATATCGTTTTAGCCGGCTGCGCCGGCTTCACCCAACGATTAGTTACGTAAACAGTAACAAAAGCTTGATGTCTCAATCAAGAGTACTTCAAAAAGTGATTTGGTCCAAAACGTCATGGGCAGGATAGGCTTTGCCGTTATTTCCATAATACCCGTCTTCTACAAAATTTGAGAATTGTGAGTAAGCAAGATATTTTCTTTAAAATTTGACAATTATGTGTGGTTAGATAATTCTTTACAAAAATACTGATTATTAATTGTTAGGTTTTTATGGAATTTGAATTTATAGCAGATCTTTTAAACTGCACAAATTGCCTTGCATATCAAATAATTTAAGCCACCTTGTCAGACAAGTTGTGCCAAGCATAGTTACTTTGAGCCATTCACAAAAAACGTTTTGAACACTTGTGTGACATTGTTTTAAACTCTTGTTCAATTAATATTTTACTCTTGCAAAACAAGGAATTTAATTTCACTAAACACGCTGTAGTCTAATCAGTGACACATCTAGGATTTCCTGATGGATAGGCTGTGAGTGTTTTAACAATAGAGCCCGGATCAGTTACAAACGAAGTTGCACAACTTCGCTTGCACTCAACTGAATTCGAGCGTCTCACTTCGCTACACTGTCTAGATTTGTCTCAAAACAAAGTCGAAAACCTTCTTTTATTTTTGGTGATATTTTTTAATATTTTAGCCATCAAACAAAAGTCAAGACCCTTTTTCTTCTTTTTGGAGATCAAGTTTTTCAAAGTAGCTTTTTTGTCCGCTGCTTTTGGGTGTAAACAAACACGTACTTTTTTCTTGTTTTGAATCTAAAAAAAAAGCGACATCACAAAATTCCAGGCGACAATCACTGGAAGCAAAAGGGGTTCGTGTTACCGTTCTCCCCTACTGGCTGCGCTCCTGAATCTAATAGCTTAGTTTCAAAAATAGAATGCATCGCTTCCTCGCAGAATAATATTGAGTTTGTGTTCTTTTTCAATTGAGCCTGGTATATTCTTTTGTTTGTCATATTGGGCTAGTTGAAAAAATTTAGGTGGGCTATAAGCTACACAAAAAACAAAGAATCCTATCTAGCACTGAAAAATAACTCATTGTGATGGTAATTCTACTTGAAATTAATAAAGACAAGAACGCAATAAACTTTAAGATTCCTACTTCCCTTTGACCCGTAAATAACTACACCCTGGTTTTAAGCAAATGCCAGTGCTTTATTATAATCAAAACAAGTTGTTGAAGGGTTCAAAATTAAAGTTGAAATAATAGGCCTACTGTTCTCTTCTTCAAGCTGTTCCCCTTTGCGGCCCGAGGCGATGGTACTTTTGCAAAAATATGATTTTTAGAAAAAGATTCCTTTGTTGTCATCGTTTATGACAAATACGTCTCTTTCCGGAATTTATCACATTCGTTTTTTCGGTCAAAATTTTCCATCACACTCCTCTTCATAGCAACGATCTATTGCTTACCTCATAGGCTCAACATGTAACATGGTCAGTGGCTCAAAATCCTCTCAGTCGCAGTTATTGAGATAAAGGTCTTGCATTCTTGTAACACAATATTCTCTGCTGCTATAAGCTAACGTCAACTCCTTTTTAAAACATGTACCAGCTTAAAACTTTGCTCGTTTTTTAACCGTTTTATACCTCGCGAAGTTTTGCTAAAAAAGCTACACAAAAATTTGAAATTACTTTTTTTATATAATCCATATTAAAGCCGTTATTTACGTCCTCTAAAAGTAGAAATGATACAATTAAATTAGCCAATAATTTTTTTTTGGTAAAGCCAGGGATATCTAGATGTTCTAGATATCCCTGGGTAAGACAAGTATGTCTGTGACGTTACAAGTATTCGAAATATATTGGATAGATCAAATTCAACTCTAGCTCACTTTGCTCTGCCCTCTGCTCTTCCCCAATTAAGTAGTCGGGGCATTTTACGACTTGGTGCAGTGCGTTACTTTTCTTGATCAAATTTGTGACGTCGAAGTCCTGGCTATGCCTAAGGAAATGTGCTCTGTTCATCGCTTACGCGTAGCAAAGAGGGCCTTGCGTTTCCCTTAATTTAAAAGTATGGAAGGCATCTGTGGTATTAAGCTATTATGAAGCAAAATAGTAGCAATGTCTTCCACATGGTGCAATTTCATGCGGGGGTATTGCTTTTTTTGATTTCTCCGTAAACTTTCTAAAGTCCCTGCCGACTGCGCTTAATGTTCCATGTTTTTCTCTGCTTAGGAGTGCCCAGGGTGGCTGCAATGTATCTTCCATTTTCACCAAATTTTTCGCTTTGATCTCGGTAGCTCTATGAAGCTGTTATCAAGCAAAATAACAAAAATGTTTCTTCTAAGCATGGTGCAATTTTACCTCAGAAGGGCTTGTCATCAGCTATGCCGAGTCAAAAAGTATTAATTCAAGCAGCCGCTCCCACTTCTCCGAACACACAGTTGTGAGAGCAGCCAGGAAAATTTGAAACCTCGTAAATAGAGACCATATTTCTTGTACACATAATGCCCATCATCTTTGTCTATTAATAAAGACTGGTAATACTCTCTAAGTATCATTCATAAACTATCGTCAGTAGCTTCAAAAAATGTAAGGCGAGGGGAGGAGAGATACACAGTCAAATACAATGGTGGCACCAAAACGGTTGTTGCTTTGGCTATTACAGAAATGAACTCTTTAGTGGTAGGCCTATTTCACGATTTGGTTCGATCGCTTTTGTGTTTTTATTTGCGATATTAAGTTCTTTGGCAGCGCTATTTACCTTCATTCTCACATAGCGAGAACAGGGGTCATGCCTTCTCCCAAAGTCATGCCCCTACTCCAGTACGCCCATCCACCTATTTTCAAGAAAAAATGTTTCCTCCAACTCCAGTTTTACAAATTGATAGGTCTATAGTTTTATTTCGATTTTTTCGTAAACTTGGGGTTTTATTATTTTTGACTTTGCCCTAACCCCTACCTCCATGCTGTTAAATGAAGATTAGTCTTACGTAACGGTACACACAGCCTATCAATTACAAACATTCATTTTTTGAGAAAATAAAGGAAACAAATTTTGCATTCAACAATCTCTAAAGGAGTAGGGCAGGCTTTTGGTTGAGCAAAAAACGTTTTACTTCATCAAAAAACGGAAGTAAAAATGTTAATCTTTACTTGTGAGATTTGGCTATCATTACTCAAAATAATTTTTTGCTGTTAAGTGCTAAGACGACGCACAAATGTATTTACTGCTACTGGTTTGCCAACAGTTAGACTTTTTTAGATTTAGATTTTAGTCGCAGCAAAGGGTAACACTATAATTTCCTGTGCGCACCTGGCTTTATCATGTATCTCTCTTGAATGGTTACCACTTATCACCTTCAGCTGTGCTGGCATAGCACGTTGAAGAAAAAAAAGGTAAAAGTGTACTTAATGCAAAAAGCTTAAAAAATATCGCCTGTTGTAAAAAAGGTAAAATTGTTGTCAATTTTGTTTCATCGAAAGCACCTTGTTTATATCTACCGAAAAAGTTTTCACCGGGTGAAGTTTCTACAATTAGCAGTTGTCCAGAAAACGAAGAAAATAAATTCTGCAATCAAGCGTAAATTATGACGTCATCTTCACTCCTAAAGAGGTAAAAAATTTTTCCAGTTGGTGAGTTAGGCACTGGTTTTTGTGTGAGCAAAACATCGTTTTTCTCCATCATGAAATGCAAATCAAAAAAAATTATTATTGTTATGACGTCATCATGATGCCATTAACCTCCTTACGGCATTCATTCCAAGGTATGATCAATCGTGTCAAGATTCATGTTTGTACGCGCAGCAGTTTTGGAGGAGTTGAAGCGAAAGCACTACACACGCACGAACGCACGCACAGACAGAACTCGGTTTTATAGATAGAATCAGCCAGTGAAAACTCCGAGGCATTGGTACATAAATATCATATAGATTACTAGCCGGCAGGAAGACCAATCAATTATGTCGGGTAGAAATATAGATTCAGCCAGCTGCATCGGCTTCACCTAAATAGCATTTCCGAGAGCAGTAACTAGAAGTTGGTATAAATAGGGGTATTGTCTCTATGTCTCTAATCTTAGTCATCGAACTCTGAACTAAGACTGTTCTTACTCACCAACTCTCCATCAAACATCTCCATAGCTACCAAAAAAGCTATCAACCGCGATTCTACAGTCAATATTTTCGGAGAAAATTAAGAAAACAAATTTATATATCGTCATTGGACTTCCTAAAAGGATGACATTCTTGAAGTTGGTAATTAAAGTGCTGGCAATGGTTTAAATAAAAAAACTGCTTATCTTGGACGAGAAATGGGAATTTAAAAAATAATCTTAAAGTTTCACATCCCAAACCCTTATGACACTCATCCTGGAGTCACAACCAACTGTGACAAGTTTTATGTTTGTACGCCCAGTAGTTTCGGAGGAGTTAAAATACACACACAGACAAACAGAATTGCGCTTAAAGTGTAGATATTGGGCAATGGAGAAGAGTCCATGCAGAACTGAGATCTAGCCCTAGATTAAAGCGTTAAAAGCAATGAGACTGATAATTTTCCAAAAAAATAATCATTATGAAATTTAAGTCCTCGTCCGTCTATATCATAGATGGCGCTTCTAAGCATTTGGCCACGCTGTAAAATACTGAGTGACAAATTAAGTTCTTCCTTAGTTTTTGCATTAAACAAAGGTTGATAAAGGAAAATATAGCAACAAGTTCTTACTTTAAGCTTTAAAAAATTGATGTTTTATTTTGGCTAATTTTCAGGCCGTAGAATACCATAGACCATAGGATCTTTTCTGAATAAATGATGGCTGCAGCTCCGGTCTTTTATAAACCTTTGAAGGATCTTTCCACGAGTCAGGGCGAATGTTTAGTGCTGGAATGTCGAGTAAAAGGAAATCCATCACCCGATATTTTATGGCGAAGAGAAGGATACGTCATTGGAGAAAGTCCAGACTTCAGAATGCTTCATAAAGGTATTAAACTGTAGTGTTTGGTCTATGTTGATGTTGCTAAACACCATCACACCCGGGGTAGCCTTATAAATATTAACTCCAATTTTTTAAAATGAGCATCAAGCCAGCAGCAAATTGTTGCCCTTTGATTTTAGCTCAAAAAAGCTGCACCCTTAACTCCATGATTATCTCAACGGTAGAAAACTGTTATATGAAAGTCCTTTACAATATTAAAAAGTACTAATTCACGATGTACATGCACAAACACCATTAATATCAGAATTAGTGCTTTTTATTTATTTCCCTATTCTCGGGGTAAACCAAGCGAGTATTAGAAAAGAAATTAATTAAACATTTTCTTCTCCCAACTTTGTATTACGAGTGCTTATAAATCATTTAGCGTTCATTTTCCAAAGTTTGAGGGAAAACTGATCATCAGGGCAAACGAGTTAAAACATAACAAACTGAAAATAATATTTGCTGTTGATTGCACAGAAAAGCTTGCGTGTTTTTTGTTTGCTAGAATTACTTCTGCTTCGTTCAATAAGCTTCTTTTTTTGATACCTATTTGGTTTACTATAAACTGGAAGAAAAGTTCCTCCCTTTTCAAAATTTCGGAGTTTGCTTCACAAAAATATCGGCAAGTTAATTGTTTAATTTATTAAAAAATCAATTTGGCGAGATTTCATTGAAGTAAACTCCGTTGATTTTTTGATTTGTTCAAAATATAGAAGTTGCTAGTTGCTAATTAGCAATTTTTAGGGCGATCTCCCATTAAGAAGAATTTGGCTCCAGCATCACATTGAGGCAAAACAAAAAATTTTGCTCAAAAATGATCACCAGCATCATACGGTATCATACAGCAATCTATTGCTTGTTAGAGCTCACCGATGTGACTTGTTGTCCATGCCATGTGTGGGTGTCCTCAAATGAGACTCCCATGATATAGGTATAGCTGTATCATATTGTTTTGTATTGCATCTTTTTATTTGCATCCAATAGCAAATTTGTTCTTATTCAGTATGTTTATTATTGAGTGTTTTTTACACCCGCCTGATGAGACGCAATAAAGTCGAAACCGGTTGCGGGTTATTGACATGATGTAATTAGATTGCTGTATGGTACCGTATGATGTTGGTGATCATTTTTGAGCAAAATTTTCTATTTTACCTTGATTTGTTTAAAAATCAACGGGTGGAGATTTTACTGAAGCAAATTCTGAAATAATACCAAAAGATGATTTCTGGACGAAATCACTTTCGAGGAAAAGCATCAATAACGTAGACAACCTACATTTCCCCATAGTACACTATAAGAACAATTTTGTCGGCTAAGTTTTGAAAGTTTTCTATCGCAGGTTGCAACAGTTACAATAACAGTGAGGTAAAACTTGAAACGGAAAAATTTAACACTGTATTAAGGAACAGAGACTACATTTCTTTAACCACTGTAGCACACCCAGCGCTGAAGCATCGCTTTGAAATATGATGCCGCTGCTTTGTCCTACCCGATTAAATTCCCTTGATTACATGTAATGATCAGCCGCATACACATTCTTAAATTTGTTCTTTCTGTCTCAATGCTTCCACTTTACAACTCTGCGTGTAAATTTAAAAAGCTGGATGTTTTATTCAGCTGACTAATTTCACTGAATCTCTTCTGTTTCACTCCAAAATCGGTCCACAGCTTCAAACACGCAATCGCTATTAGGGCTGGATTTCAAGTGACTAAATTTTATTTTAAACAGATTACTAAAGTAACTCAAGTTATTTAAGCAAATGTTAAAGAGCAACGTTTCTCCATCTTTAGGTGACAGAAATTCGTGGTGTTCCAGCTTGACTCAAGATGTGCAAACAGAACTCCCAGTTCAAGTGCTAGAATGAGTGAATGATAGAAAATTCACGTCAAAATGAGCAAATATTTATTTATCAAAAAACTTCCTGCAAACACAAACTGTCAATCATCTCATCACTGAATGAAGATCTCAGCTGTGATGAGAAGAGTTCGACGGCATTGAAGCATTTTTCAGATTTCACTGCATAAGGTAGAAAAGAATCAAGGCAGAACTTCCCACAACACATGCAGACATAAGAAGAAAACACGCAGAACATGCTAATCAGGCACAACTAAGGAAGACTTACATTTACGTCCTTTTGCTGTAACTAAATTGATTTCCACACTCAACGAACAAAAATTTTTGTTGGACGTAAATCTACGTTCTTCCGCACCCTACGTATTGTTTTGAAAGATGTAAATTTACGTCGTTACGCAACTACAGTGTTAACAATTTGACTTACAATTAACAATTGTTTTCTAAATACAAATTGCTTGAAAATATCAAGTAATGGAAAAATTATCTAAGTGATTAGTAAGTAAACGTTTTCAAGTAAGTAATTATTTACTTGAACCCATCCCTAATTGCAACGCTGAATTTTCTTTGTAGTAATTAGAAATACGTGTTTCTCACATTCGCCAGACATTCTTTTCATTTTTTGGAAACGACACTCTTTAATCGGGATTCTTGTTCTCCAAAAATCTTGAGAGCATTGCAAGAGATCACTAAACTAGCGCATTGCGTTTATTGGCCAAAAAAGTTGTGATTGCTTACATCTTGTAAGCACATTCTCTAGCGACAAATTCTTTTGCTGCAAATGTTTCTATGCATCATAGGACTCCCTCAGAGCTTCCTTCCAAAAATATAAAAAGAAAAGAGAATTGCTGATTCATATTTTGATATGCTACAAAATTGACCTAGCGTATCAATATTTTTTATTTGATCACAGAGCGCGTTTAATGCACTTGCTACATCATGAATACCTTGACGAAGCAATGTAACAGCTTTGTAATATTCACTCTATTGTGTATCAATTGCTCTTTTTGCGACATTTTTCACATGGGACACTTTGCACATGCTGAAGTAGAACCATCTATTCGTATGAACCAGCAGAAAAGGAAAGTAGGCTACTTTTTTCACCGCAGCAAAAATTTTTCTTAAAGCTCATACGATCCTATGGACTTAACATCTGCGAATTTTTGCGAGTGATTTTCAGATGAGATAAATGATGTTTTTGAAATAATCTCTTGTTTTCTGGGCCATACACGTTAGAGGAGATTCCTGCTTTTATGGAAGCAGTGTCATACGCCTATCCACTGCACATCGTTACATCCAAGCCACTTTTTTAAGCTCATTGAGAATAGACATAGCAATTTCTTTGGAATTTTTGCTGTATAAACAAAAGAAATTCAAAAAGGGTCGCTTTATTTGTTTCTCTCTGTTTGTCAATTGCTAATAATCGCGGCTAACAACATTAGCTGACTTCGCAATGCACACGGCATTTTACCATAAACATTAGTTTGCCAACATTTTTTATCTATGACTTAACAGAATGAGTAGTATTCAACAAAAACTACAGTATTAGTATATTTTTTCGCCTAAAATTATCCTGCCGCCATTGTTTACGTCCACAGTAGCCAATCGTAATCTAAGCCACTGCCTCAAATATAGGAAAACAAAACCACTTTGCCTCTTAGCATCCAATATTGTCTTCTCTCTCTCTCCCTTTCCGATCTCAACATTTATGGTTTACAATTTCATGATGACCATTGAGTATTATAACTCCCAATTATTTTTGTGTGCCTCAACTGAAGAAATCCAATGGCATGGTTAGAAAATTTTGGGAAAGAATTTACTGTAAACTTTCGGTGGTCTCAGTCTCTTAAATTCATACAAGAGGCCAGTGATGCCGTTTGAGCTGACCTCATTTTGAAAATTTTTATCAAAAAACTTGTTTCTGTTTCAAAAATTCGAAGGGGAGACATGGTCTTTTTTTTTCCCTTCCACTTGTTTACGCGCAAGATGGAACCAGTCTTTAAAAACCTATGGTTTAATTGTTTTTGGAGGTCAACAATAATTGTATCAATAAGTATTGCCATTTATTTCAGGCGAAGTCGCAACTTTGGTGATTGGTGAAGCTTATCCCGAAGACAGCGGTATGTTCACATGTGAAGCAAGCAATAGTGCTGGAATGACAACATCATCGTGCAAGATTACGGTAAAAGGTATGACGACAAGTTTTTGCCTTTTTCGGTATAGAGCTCGCAACCAGATGCGCACGTATAGCCACAAAAAAATAAGTTCTTCGCTTGCCTTGATGGCGTCATCAGCATTTCGCACTGATGCAAGTCAAAAACTGAGGGTTTTGCGTTCCCACCGAAAACTGCACTACTGCATAATGTAAGAAGTGTGAATGGCTTAATTAAATTTGAAGTTGTTTTTTTGAGAGAAGACCAAAGTGTGTGTGTGTGTGTGTGTGTGTGTGTGTGTGTGTGTTTGCGTGTGTGCGTGCGTGAGTGTGTGCGCGTGTATGTGTGTCTGTATGCGTCTGTGTGTGTGTTGCAAAAATAATGTGCCAAGATAAGGTCGTTGTTGTTGTGATTACCCATCCTCGTTCTCGGAATGGAGGTACGGCACGAACGGTGATTCAGGTTCATGCCGTCAACCTAATTGAAATTAGGCTAGGGGAAAGATGGCAGCCCATTTCGAACCAGTCATGAGTGACTGGCAGCCCTACCACCAACAAGGCCGACTGCCACTGGTAGGTACCCAAGAGTCGCCTTTTACGACATGCTGGGTTAGCAACTTCACAATTGTAATCCGGTGAAGTACGAGTGGGCCACCTGTCTGTCACATAAAGGTGGAGGCGTCTTGTTAAGTGCCTTGCCCAAGGACACAACAAGCAAGCTTGCCGGCTTGTTTTCCACACTATCCCTTTTTTATGCTGAGCGCGAAGCAGGGAAGCTGTGAATACCATTTTTTAAAGTCTTTTGGAACGACTCGACTTAGGGAATGAACCCCAGGACTACCGACTACGAAGCGGACGCTCTAACCACTACGCCATCGCGCCGGTACCAAGACAAGGTCGCAGTGCAAAACTGACATCAAGCAGCAAGCGCGGTTAGGCGAGCGACACGCTTCGTGAAGCTCGATAGGAGAGCTGTCACTCTCTTCCTCGTTCACAAACTATCTAGTTTTTAATGTTCATGGAAGCAGTTTGAACTGCATCCACAAGGATACATAGGGTTTAATCAAAAAGAAACGAAAAGGTATATATTATAACCTAATGTGGGACAGAAAATTTATGCCATTTATGGCTTTATAACTTCTCAAAAGAAACATATCAACGTAGTTTTTTTACTGTTTTCGGTTTATCAACTTTGTGTACCAACTCGTACTTTTGAATATCACGCAAAGTCAGCGCAACTACATATGCAATTAGGGCTGCTAGTCTTCTAAATGGATCCTGCGGTAATAGAGAAACCGTTTAAATATTAAAGATGCGGATCAGGTTTAGATTTAACAAAATTTATTCCTATTGATTTAATTCCGGTTCAATGCTTTATAAAAAATGTGGTTCAGTTTTGGTTCAAGTTTACCAGTGTAAACTTTAGAGGTTTGGGTTCAGAAAAAACGGGCTGTTAATGGCGCTTTTCGGTTCGGGTTCGTTTCGACGCCCTGATTTCAACCCAACTTCTTTCTCAAAAAAAAACGATTTTTAAAGCAGAATTAAATGAGGGTTTTTCTTTTTGAAATCACCATTACGGCCGACGCGAGTCTCATGCAAGGGCGCAGCCAGGAAACATATTCAGGGAAGGAGCAGCAATCCACGTTTGTTTCTTTTTTTAGGTACATTTCGCATCCTAAGTTGTATAAAGTGGCTTTAACTCCAATTTATGATTGTTTTTTTACTAGCAAGCTAAATTGGGAAATTCCCTTCTTTGATGTTAGTAAGTTAAAGGCAATTTGTTGAAACCCAAAGGTTGAAGAAAAATACAAAGAAAATGATATCAAAGTGGGCAATTACAGTTTTACTTGAAAATACACTGTAGCTTAATCTCGTGGTTCGCTCTAAGAGATTTGGGGGATTTCAACTCTTTCCCCGACTACGCGTATGACCTCGTGCGGTTTTCTGTAATTCGATTCCACTGCAGATTTGAGTTCAGCTTTGTCGCGTGTATTGAGACAACCGAAAATTAAAACGTTTTGTATTTATCCGTGCTTTGATTTTGACCTTGTTTGGAACTTGAAAAGCAACAAACACTAAGCCTCAAAATAACTTGTGCGCTTATTGCGGTTCGGCAAATCCAAATTCAGTAAACGCCTTTGAGCAATTTTGGCAAAGTAAAGGTCAACTGTAATATAGATTTCGTTTAATACGATGTAAGTCACGTAAATAACACGAGTGCTATTTGCCGATGCACAGCAATGCAGACGAAAGACAGCTGGCTACTGTGAACAAAAATTTGACGTTAAGTTAGAACTTTGATTATCGGCATCAAAAAAGACAAGGTAATGAATCGTGCGTCGGTAAAAACAATCGATAAAAACTGATTGAAAGTAGAAACCCTGAACTTTTGTGGAGAAGCATATCTTAGATTTAAAGTAAAACGGTGCACGGAAGTTGGAGGGACTTCTACCAAAATGTAAAAAGCGTTGCAATTAAGTTTTACCTTTTTTCATTCACAAAAAAAATTAGAAAAGTTTTTCATCTTTTTGTTTACTCCCTTTTCCTCTCTAATACAGCCTTGTCCCAAAGTTATTGATGGGTTTTGTAGTACCTTATCGTTTTTCGAAAGAGTTAAAAAATATAATTTTGAGACGTTTAAAGTAAAACAAATTTTGCGCAAGATTTAATTTTGTTGGCCTGCTTCAGCTTGTTCAGTTAAATAAAAATTTTAACCGTTCAGTTTTTTAGTCAGTAAGGGTTTGCTATTTTTATTTATCGTGCACTTTGTCCTCCAGACTCTGGCACCCCCGCTGTGACACAAAATGTAGAACTTGTACATGTTTTAATCTTTCCAAATTTTTCCAGTGTTTGACTGTTACCTGCGAGGCCTCATGATACTTTCAACAAATTAAAGCTACTACTTCTTAGAATCCACCAAACAGACAAAAATATTGTCAAGTGCTTTTGCAATAGGCACGGGACACACGGCGACAGTGAGTTTAGAAAGCGCGATGTAGCGTAATGTTTGCCAATGCACACGACGCTCCATGCCGGAGGTTGCCAATTTAAATTTTGGATTGTATCTTCAACAAATAGGATTGGTTGGCCAATGCGAAACTCATAATACCACCTTTTTTAAATGCAGCATCACCCCGTATAGCCTTGTGTTTGTATTATGGAAGCAAAACTGTTGCTATGGTAATAAATATAAAAGATTTACAAGTAAGGAAGCTTAGATGGGTTGTTTAATAGATTTTTATGTTTCAGGCGGTGGTTATCACACAGTAACAACACAAAGTGCAGCTTCTATGTCAGGCTCAAAACATCCTAAAAAAGAAACAAACTTAGTGTGAGTTATGCTTGTACTTGCTTTAAGTTACCTATCAACTACGCAACGCATCAGACTATTTGCTTAAAGGGGTTCGTTGTCAATATTCACTTGTTGAAGAGTGTTTCGAAAGACTTTTTTCTAAATAAGCTTAGGGAAACGTAAATGCAGTTTGGGGGATGTACAGAGCTCCATTAGCAAAAACTCCATCCCGAGGTGCTTTCACCAATCATGCATGTTGTTTGCCATGTTGTACAGAACACAAGCGTGCTCTTTGACGTCCTCAATGACATCACAGCGTTCACCGACAGCTTCAAAGCATGTTTCACGCTGTCACATCGTGCCAACTCGACCGACACACAAAACATCACTTGACGGGGACAAATCAATGATGTCACCACCGCCCACTTTGCCGCGTCATCAGAAGCCATCTACGTCACATTTTCATGAAAACCTAACTTTATTAACCAGAAGGTGACGTTCAATGTCTTGCAATCTGCTTGGTGACGAGCAAGAACTTACTTAGAAAAATAGAGAAAAGTAGAGACTTTAACCCTATTCTCCATAAAGTGTGTAGAAATTACTTTTTTAAAAATTGGCATTTCACAGTAACCTGGTGCTGACGATATTTTTTGGAAAACTTTTCCCTCGTTTAAACCAACATGCTTTGAAAAGATGATGCTCTTGCATTGGAAAAATGGCGTTTTCTATACGAACGCTTTTGTCTACTCTGTGGGCGACGTGCTTGACTGTACAAGATTGTTATTGAAAACTGTCGCAGAAGCAAACTTTTTGAGAAAATGCTACATTTGTGTTGTCGTGTAGGTTGGCCTATTTATGACTACAATAATCCCATCGTCATGTGTTAAAACCACAAGGAAAATGCATCGTTATGTGATTGGAAAAAGCACTTGAGGCAATTTCCCTGCTTGCATATACAGTAGATTCCGCTTAATTGGGCCGCCGGTTAATCGGGTCAGCCGTTTAATTGGGCCAAATTGTTAAGAACAAAATCCAATCAAAGATAATGCACTACGTTAAATCCGCATAATCGGGCCACTATTCCGCTTAATCGGGCCACAACTGTAGTCAGACATGCACTGGTTTTATTGCAAAACCGCCTTTGTAATGTAATAGAATTCAATATCACAAAGCCAACTATATTATGTAATAATTGAAAAATACAAGCGCAAATTATTTTGTCGTTTCATGCCCTTGGACATTGTAATTGTTGTGTTTTGTTGCAAATTTTGTGAAGTCCCAAGCAGAGATGCCACAAAAAGAATTAACAATTGCTGAAAGGGTTGTTGTCCTAAGAAAAATTCGAGAGCAACCTCTAAACATTAGTCATCGCCAGCTAGCTGAGATAACTGGTGTACCAAGGACAACCCTGGCACAGAAACTGCAAGACTTCGGATAATCGGGTCAGCCGCTTAATCGGGCCAAATGGTGCTTATTTCGATGTGACCCGATAAAGCGGAATCTACTGTACCTTGGCACCATTACCAATGCACTCTGCTGGCAGTAAGGTTTACTGGTAATTCCTAAGCAGCTGAGCAACCAAATTCTTGGCAACTAAGGGTCTGAGCAAACTTTTTCACGTAGGCTAACGAAGAACGATAACGTGTAGCACAACACAAAGGCAATGATATGTTTAAACATACGTTGCTACAGTTTAAGTAGTGCCTTAATATTTTCGTTACGTACAGAGACCGAACAAAAAGTCTTGTCGAAATCTTGAAACTTCATGGTCTCCGCCTTATCCTTGTTCCAACAATGGAGCAGGGTGGCTTCCTCGTAATAGGTTTGGCAGAAGCGTAATTTCGTGTTATCCAGTATCCACGCACTGTGCTTGAACTTTGACAGCATGCTCGCATCTTTGATTTGCTAACGTATCTGTGCAGCTTTGATTACTTTCTTACGGTATTAAGTTGTCAATGCCATGTATTTATATTTTTAGAACGCAACCAGTCAATGAGAATTATAACCTGACTGAAAAAATCAACAGCAATTCATCAAATATAATTTCAGCACCGTCGCAAATTAAACAGGTACAAAGTAATGCACCAACCACTTGCGCAAACGGTCTAACCGGCATGTGGCGGGGAATTACAGGGTCACATGTTAAAAGTATCTATAAGTTATACCGCATACTTTGAAAGTCATTTTATACCTTCAAATTTTGTCCACTTTTTGATGATATTCTTTTTCTATTTGAACCTGTTACAATTTGTTGGTGGAACAGAACTTCAATAGAGCTTTGAAGTCCGCAGTTTGACCAAAAGCTTTTTGTGACGCTTTCATCAGTGGCACAACTGCATCAACAAAAAAGAAGTAAAGCTCTGTAGCCTTGGTTCTCACCTTAGAGTAGCTGTAGCAAATCATTGGCTTGAAACCTAGTTTTTGCTAAAGCTACCTTTTAATGGTAACATATTGATATGTTTTCATCAAAATTAACATTGTAATTCATAAAGAGGCCTTAGCTTTGCATTTGCATCGAGCTAATCTTACAGTTAACCGTTTTGACTTTCTCGAAATAAAATTAATGTAGCTGTTTCATAAGAAAAAGGTTAAGCTAATTTTATTAGGAAGGAAGAAGACATGGAGATTTCATTTTATATTCACCAACTTGCAAAAGCACCAATGATGTGCAGGTACCCACACTATCATCGCCAATCTCATTTTCATGCTATCACGCTTTGCTAGGTCATTTCAACTTATTCTTTAAGCTTTAGGCATTAAAAATGATAATCAAAAGGAAAAACTTATTTAAACCGACCACACATAAAACAGACGGAGAGTTTAAATTATACAGTTTAAATTATAGTTATACAGCGCTCGTGTGATGAGGAATGCGAGTGAGAATCAGCTGTGCATGTGATTGTAGTCAGGACTAGCCGGAGTTGAACCTCAAGCGTAAGCTTAAAACCAAAGAAATATTTTACCCGCCCACATTCGGAGTGTCAAAATTCGCAACTTTTGAGTGAGGGTTTGAACTACTGTCCATCTTTTCTCTCGGGTAACCTAACAGTAACAATGTCTGCATCATCTTTCATTGGCTCTGCACGCTGACAGCGAAAACTAGGGGACATCATAGTCACATAATTTCTATTTTGTTTCGAAGGAATACAAAGTATCTCCCTTTGAACTTCGTCTCATGAATGAAATTGAATATCGTCTGGAGCGAGTTCCCCCAATTAATGAGGATCCGGAGGATGAGATGTTTGAGGAAGTTCCACAATCGCAACAGGTGCGCTTACCGCTAGTGGGAAATTTTATTTTTACAAGTTATCTTCAAACTTATGCAGCTCGGTAAGATCCAGTGTTTGGAAAGAGTCGCTTGAGTTCGAGTCGAGTCACGAGTCATTGATTTCGAGTCTCGAGTCGAGTCATTTTGTCCAAACGACTCCAGTCAAGTCAAGTCTTTTTTACCACAATTCGAGTCAACTCGAGCCTTTCCAACACTCCATAGCCTCTGTTTAGTTTCCAATGATATCTTTAATAATTGCAAATTGCAATTCAAAATTTTGTTCTCCTAAGCTAGACTTGTCTGAGCTTTGATCTCGACAGTTTAAAGCTCACTTTTAATACTACACCGGTACCACTAACAATAAGTTTACTGCTTTGGTTACTGCAAACAATGAGTTATTACTAACTGCAGCTGGCTAGGAAGTCGAGTTTACGGTTGGATAGTTTAAAAATGAATTTCAGAAAAAGTTAGAAACGTACTAATGAGTCTACATATACAACGTGCCAGAATAGATGCAAAATCTCGTACAACAAAAATCTTGCAGGCTTGCAGTACAAATTAATGAAAAAGATTTGAGAGATTTTGATACAATACCAGAGTTGCTAGCAGGGGCAAGCGCAGAAAATTTTTGAGGGGGGCGCAAAAATTTGCCAAAGACACTATTATCTTAGGGTGTCCGAGGGCATGCTCCCCGGAAAAAATTTAGCAAAATAATACTTAAATTTACGCGTTTTTAGTGTTTTGTGGGACAATTTTTAGGGTAATTTTTGTTTGAAATTTGTTAGCCTTTGTCTCTCGCCTACATCTAAGAAATTATTGAAAGCTTGCGTTTTCAGCTGCGCAAAAAAAGCATTTTAGAGAACTCATCAAGTAAACTTTTTAATCTAAAATTGTCAAACTTGTAATTTATATTGTTTCATCCTGTATTATTACCATATTATTTTGCATCTCATATTGCTTAGCACCCTAGCAATCACTCAGGCAAAGTTGAGCAAAATTCTATTTCTATCAGTAAACTTTCAGAGATTTATCAAAAAGCATTACGAATAACAAGAAGTAAATAATGCTTGCCAAGGCCTTAGACACTTAAACTAATTCTGTTACTGTCGAACAGTTTATTAGTTTGTTACTGTTACAAGTATAATGACTGAAAATAACATTTAACGTTTTCCTGGGGGGCGCCTGCATAGAAGCCCCCTCCGTACGCCACTGGTTGCTAGCGTGTAAAAAATTATTTCTTAACACACAATTTTTCAACGTATAATTTTCGAGAAATCAAACTTTCTGAGACAGAATTTTTTTTCATGCAAGTAATTTTTTTATCAACACATTAGTCGAGTCTTGACTCGAGTCGTAGTATTCGAGTCTCGCGCCGAGTCTCCCACCGAGTCTCGCGTCACAGCTGTCGAGTCCCGAATCGAGTTGAGTCATTTCATGCAAACGACTCCAGTCAAGCCGAGTTATTGACTCGAGCCTTCCCAACACCGATAAAATCATCAAACATTAAAACCAGGACCACAATTGGAAACGCGATGGCGAGAGCTGAGCATACAGGAGAGCGTCTGTAGATACTTCTGTTGAGAAAGTTTAATGATTGGTGGGACAAGTTTTTTTTGGCCAAAAAACTAAAACAATTGACTTAAAAATTCAAAAAATTCACTTTATTAACCTAACAAAATTTTGACTGAATAAATTGCTAAAACGAGAATTTAATTAACTCTTTTGATCCCGCGAGCCGTACGCGAACATTGGCATGCATGCAAACATGCAAAA
Source organism: Trididemnum clinides (assembly GCA_963675345.1). NCBI lineage: Eukaryota > Metazoa > Chordata > Ascidiacea > Aplousobranchia > Didemnidae > Trididemnum > Trididemnum clinides. Next base: position 20,632,978 of record OY776297.1, read on the forward strand.
ACTTTAACTACAAACCACAAGCTAAAAGTTACAATGAACAGATGGCTTTATTTATGAAACTTTTTCGCCTGCGCGAGCGGCATGCAAACTTTGGCGCGCATGCGTATAAAGCTGCCTTCACAGACTTCAACTACAAACCACAAGCAGAAAGTTACAAAACCACTTGGGTTTATGTGTGAAAAGCCATCGTACTATCATCATCGAAGAGCTTAGTCGCCATACAGAGGGCATTTAATTTGTACCCGGGTTACTGTCACATGCCTGCCCTTGTGCTACACAATAACCTTTTGATTGAGAAATATCAATTTTCGATTGTTGTAGCCTACCTTTCAAATTCTTTTAGGATTTTTTCCCGCCATATTCTAATCTATGGTCAAATTGGATATTTGGAACTGTGTTTTTCATTGGCCAATATTTAGTAAATTTTATATCTTACTACATTGGGCAAGATATCTTTGAAATAGCCTACCTTTCAAATTCTTTAAAAAATTGTACTGACTCGTACATCTATCGCCTAGGAAACTTGGTATATTTAAAGTCAATGAACCGTTTAACCACAAAAAATGCTTTGAAGTTTCTTAAGGGTCTACTTTTTGCACAAATGTTTTGTTTTAAAGCCCACTATTAAAGTCTTGAACCGTTTTTGACTGCTACTAAATTCTTAGTACATGTATTGGATTTAGGATGACAATTTAATCAGTACCGGTAATGATAAAAATAGTCACGACTCAAAATGTGCCATATTATTGTTTTTGAAAAGGGAAATTCTTTAAGATTCATGTGATGTGTATTTTTGAGAAATTATGTTCTTGCTGAAGATCTAACAGAACCATCTTTACCTTTCTCTTATTTGTTGAGGAATATAGCAAATTTTCAATTCTAGTAGCCTACCTTTCAAATTCTTTAAAAAATTGTGATGTACATCTATCGCCTAGGAAACTTGATACATTTAAAGCCAATGAACCGTTTAGCCACAAAAAATGTTTTGAAGTTTCTTGAGGGTCTACTTTTTGCACAAATGTTTTGAAGCCCACCATTCAAGTCTTGAACCGTTTTTGACTGCTACTAAATTCTTAGCATTGGATTTAGGATGACAATTTGATCAGTAATGATAAAAAACCATGGCTCAAATTGTGTCATTTTATTGTCTTTGAAAAAGACATTTCTTTATGATTAATGTTCTTTTTCCATGTATGTACTTGGATACTTGTTGCATCCCCAGTCAATAAACCATTTATTGCTGAAAAAGTGATGCAAAAACTTTTATAAGTGCAGGCCTTTCATCAACTGCAAGTTGCAGGGTCCAAGCATCTAACCTTTTGGTAGGTTTGGAAAATGACATAGGCTCATGTATTCCAATCTCACTTGTACTAGCATTTCTTGGAAAGTCTTGCTAGATGGTCGCAAAAGCATAACAGAACAGGTTTTGGTTAACTATGCCTCCTCTCCACCACGGCCCAGGGAAGTATGTGACTCCATCTCTAATAAAAGGAAGGTGATCAGTTTGCTTGGTAAAAATGGAAGTTGCTTTTTCAGCTACTATTGTGCAATTAAAATATGCTGTAAAACCTTATATGGAAAGCTCTGCCTTTTTTCCTTTTAACTCGTACTACGACGTCATATGCGTAGCTAAAATAAATAGTGGTTTGTTGTTTGCTTTGCTTTTGTTTCATGTTGCTCTTTCGTAACACATCAACACGCAGCGACGTGTAGGAAAAATGTAACACCATTACCAGAGCGTATTACAGCTTACAGAGCGTATCAGCGTATTACAGCTTACAGCTGCTACTACTATTACAGCTTGTCTGTCAGACACGAATGAAAACTGTTCCAATGATAGCGTTTTGGGAGCCTATCGAGACGAATTGTGTGGTGCCACTAGTCGGTCAAGAAGGCCACCTTATTTTTACAGTACTACGTCACACACTGATGTAAACGACTGTTTGCTGTTATTCGCTATTATTTGCCAGCACTGTAGCTCAAGAAGCAATAACAGCCTGTTCATTAACTAGTTGAGGTAACCACATTGTTGCACTGCATCGTTTTTAGACAAAAAAAGTATAATGGCGATCGCTCAAAACGGTCACACACATCACTACTGAACAGGGGAACAACAATACAAAAGTGACGTAGATACAAATATTTTTTTGGTACAGGGTTGGAACATCCGAGCTATCGTTATACTGTAATCAATCAATCGTTTTATTTTTGCCCAAATCAGCATATATAGAAAATAAATTTGACAGCAGTGGACAAGAAAAGGAGAGAATGGCAAAACGATATACGTTAATACATGCACATGAAAAGAATTTAGATTAAATTTGAAGATAGTGGAATGGCCATCGCACCTATAACATAGCAATAAATGAAAACACACACGAAGAAAAGCATATACAGTATGTACAAAATGTCGCAAGATACATTAAAAATAACAACAATACAAGTTAACCCTCATAGGTTGATTACGTTTATGACAAATATATGACAACACAACGTTTTTCAGCCAGCAATATCCTTGTCTTACCAAGAAAACTTCATAAACATGGTTGACAAAATTACAGAGAAAGACATAGTGCTGGAAAATGAGTCCCTCCGGTCAGAAAGTACTCAATCATTTACTGGGGTAAAGAGAAAAGCCATAATTTCGAAACCTATCTGTAATGAAGTGTTGGAAACAAATCCGAAAGAAAGTTTCAAGATTGAGATCATCGGGAGGACAAGACAAGGATTTCGCTGGCTGAAAAACTACACACTTGGAACATGGAACGTGCGTATCATGAACTGTGGAAAGGTAGACATCGTGAAATCAGAAATGGAAAGAATCGAAGTCAATCTGGGAATAAGAACATTTTTCTGGAAATGAAACCAAACGACAACATGGCGTAGCAATAATATTTGATAAATCGATACACAAGGCCATCTTGGGATACAACTCAATAAGTGACAGGTTAATAACAATTTAAGTTAAGTTAAAGGTTAATAACAAGTTAATAACAAAACACACAAATCCTCAACAAAACTTGTAATACGCAGGCCTTGCAATGTATCAGCAGCCAAACTTTGCAATAATCAGATGCAAAAATTGAAATGTAAAATCATGTACCTGTTTACATTTTCGACTTTAAACTTTCTGTCCTTGGCTAACTGCATGAAAAAAACTTCTTTCTACAGAAGCAGTTGTGGTCTGAGATTGTTAAAATGAATTGAGCCGATTAAATGTTTGGTCTTTCAAGGTTTATTACTTTAGAAATGTCATTGTTTTGCATTCTTTTTTTGAATATAACGATTAATTCTGCAAGTGTTCTCTCCGAAGTGAAGTTCTTGGATTGCTTGCACCGCTTCTTTGATAGTGTGCTTGGCACTTTCCATCGTTTCTATAAGCTTAACTACGCATTCATATTGGCCTTTGAATTTGAAAATTTGAGTAGTGAAACTAAATGTTTGCAAGCAAACATTTTCCTGACTAACTAAAATACCGAGAACCTTCAAAACTTTCCGCAATCGCTTTTGCTTCAAGTGAATTTTCTGCATAATATAAGACAGCACTTGACCAGCTTCCCCATCTTCCACTAACAGAGTGAGGCGGGCAAGCAACAATAGCGACCTTGGCTTGTGAGGTCTTGTTTTTGACTGTAGCTATTTGACTTTTGCGATTAACTGATCAACGCCTTCAAGGTGAGATTTGACTTTCATAGCACAATTGTGCAATAAATGTGCTACGCAGGTAACATGAAACAGCTCAGGATGCAGAGATTTTAGTATCGCACCTGCCACCACCACATACTATATTTTGCAGTATCAGACAATAAAAGACAGAAAGAGTTTCTGTTGATTTCAAGAGATCTAACGCATCGCCAAAGGCTTGAGCAATGTTGTTGCTATTTGGCGCACATGTAGTGTTCTGGACACTCACTTGTTTGTTGTCTTCCTTTCTTTGCAGTTTCTATTCCCTTGCGTAGACACGGTATTAAACCATTGGCTAATACCGAAACTCAGATGAAACCTACTTTCCTGCATTAGAAAAGAAGTAATGAATTAAAAATCACATGTAATCAGTGTTGCCACTGATAGTCGGTGAAAGTACATACGTATTTACATGTTGTAGGGGAAGCAATCCACTACACTGGGTAAAGGTTGGCAGTCGTACAAATAACTGACGTGAGGTGTTTCTAGGCCTCCATAGAATATTTAAATATTGTATGCCAGGTAGAGTGTTCTTATCAACAACCAGAAAAATTTGTCATTTACAGCATTTCCTATCCGCTGTAACTCATCTCCGCTTAATTGCAGCATTGTTTTCGACAATTAGTTTCAGTTGGCAAACTGTGACCAATGTCGTGAAATAGGATTTTGATATGCTCATTGTTTCGTTTGTACAAAGGAATATCGGCAGACAAAAATGCCTTGGTTACCTTTTCCACAAAATTAATATTACTGGTCCTCAAAAACGTTTGCGAAGTGTGTGGAAATAGTAGTTCAGATCTGCCGCCTAACGCTGTTTCGTGTTTGGACGTGTTGCGATGACTTTCAACAAAAAAGTGTTTGTTGCAAGAAAGCGTACAGCTGCACCAATTGCAACATAATTCGTTGTTGGGACTAGGGGTGTTTGGAACAAATTTTACTGGGGCGAAACGAAACAAAACAAAAGTTTACTCTATATAAGGTTCAAAACGAAATGAAATTTCACGAAAGAAAAAAACATTTCGAAACGAAACAAAACGAAATTTCGTTTCGAACTTTTTCCATCGTCACTCATCTGTATCATCGCCCTCCTTTCAAAATGCACAGGACGACGGTAAATGGCCGCTTGCTGTGTTCAATGCGGCTCGCGTGTAAAGCATGTTTGTCACATGGGATGAGTCGAACCCTTCACGGTTAGGTTTCCAGTGCATAGCCAAACGAAATTCTTCACTGAGGAAGATGATTCGAAACGAGACGAAACAAAACCAAAGCAAAGCAATTTTGCATCGAAACGAAACAATTTCGAAATATTTTCGTTTCGAACACCCCTATATATTAATAGTTGGGGACTTTTCATAAATTCTTCAGGAAAGTCTTGAAGTGCAGATTGAATTTTGGATGTTTTGGTAGCTTTAGCTATTGGCATCGGTTAAAAACCTAAATCACAAATCAAAGCAAAATCTAAATAAATATTTTTCGCAACCCTTTTGGCAGTTCATTCCACAGTAGAATAATAATTACCATTTGTTTGTGAGCTTGCCCACTATACCTGCATAACTGAACTATTCACACTTTCTTGATTCATTTTAAACAATGAAAAGATAATCTAAACTAGCATCGCAGATGCCTCTTCGCTATACTGCAAAAGTATTTGCCTAACAAATGTCAGAGTGTTGCGCCTCTTGATTGTCGCAACTATTCGATTACAACACAGTCGCACATAATTTCTTCTGACTTTGATTGCTGCAGCACAATCATTTAATTGTGACAAGACGTAGCAATCTGTATATCGACAAAAGATTGGCTAACATCACAAGTTAAAACAAAAAAGTTAAGTAAATTTTATCACAGTGATCAGTTTTTCTCACCAATGTGAAAGACACGTTTTGACTGACAGTGTTAATTACAAAAAATTGACTTTATTACCTTAAAAAAATTAACCTAACGGCAAAAAATTGACTTTTTATTGACTCAACAACTTAAGAATAGGAAACTTACTCTTTGTATCCAGAACTATTACAAAAAAGCGCAGTTTAAGCTTAATGCCAAACAATTGACTTCATTGAAAAAACTTGCCCAAATGATAAGATATTGAAAGAGAAAAAACTTCAAAAATTTCATGAACAAATGGAAAACCGACATTTCAACAAGCCACTGCTCATCTCAATCGAGGAAAATTTTTTGTTTAGTATACGTTTCCTGACCTGCTGGCAAGTTTGTGAGCTGTAACAATGCGACAATACTCCTAATTTTTGAGAAATTACGCAGCATTTTTTAAGGAAAAAGGAAGGGTCGCCCCTTTTTTGCGCTATGACCAAAACCGCTGCAAAATTTATGATTTTCGGTAATCACTCATATAACTTGATACAGTCAACTTCGGATATAAGAGATCAGTCGGGACCAGCTTAATCAATCTCTTATAACCGAATTCTCTTATAAACGACTGCCGCAAAGTTCGATCCAATACCCTAAGGACCTTTTGCGTAGTCCCTTATAAGCGAAAATCCCTTATATCTGAATCTCTTATATCCGAAGTTGACTGCATTGCTTGGTAACTTTATCAACGTGAAATTAACCTTGCAGGTCAATCCGGTTTTTGTTTCGCGGTTGAAGAACTTCAAAGCCAAAGAAGGAGCTTCTGCAACGTTTAGTTGCCGCCTATCTTCTAGACCTAAAGCAAAGGTATGCCTACGTAGTTCAAACCATTTTCTGCTTATGAAGCGTTTAACAGCTATCGTCGTCAACCGATAATTTTTGTTGAGTATATAACGACGTAGTTTTCTTAATCTATTTGCGGCTATACTTTACGCGCTGTAAAATAATCAGCACAACAACAACGAGGAAAATACTGCAGGCTGAACAAGACAACAAGCAACAACGAATCTTAGTGTTTCACGTCAAGTTGCATTGTCATAGACTTATACAGTGATATTCGATGCAAAAGGTGCAATGTAATTTATACACCGAGGTGGGCAGCTGGGACTTTGAAAGTGCCGCGGTACCGGTGGCCGGTACCTGGATAAAAATACTGCGGTCCCGGCAGAGCCAAAGTGTAAGTAGTCCCCCGCCAAAAGTACTGAGGTACCGTAGTTTGATATTTAAAAAAAATGTTTAGCGGATTCGAATTAAGGGAACGTTTAAATGCCATGTGACGCTTGGTGAAGTTATTTCAAAGCGTTTAAATGCAGTCTATTGGCATTGCCTGGGGAGAGACACTAGCCAACTCAGAACATAAAAGAGTGGGCATGAACCATTAATTTTGTAAACACCTTTTGTAGAAGTCACCGGAATTTTGTCAAAAATGAGCAGTGCTTGGAAAATACAGGTGAAGGACCTAATTTTTCTAAAGGTCAATTCACAAGGAATAATGTCCAACCTTCTAAATACGCAGGTGGAAGATGCAGTCAATCAAATCATCAAATGGCACCTTATGGCAGCAAGATAGCAGTATGGGCCAAGGCGAATGTTTGCAAAACAAGCGTCAAGACTAGCTTGATACAAGGGAAGGGGGTTGACATTTGGCCAAAAAAATATCACGTTGGGTTGTATTAATCTTCGGCAAGATCGAGTTCAATAAACTACTATATGACGTATTCTTTTTTGCGCGCTCTTTACATCACGTGATCGCGGTATGGAAAACAACGTTGGGGAATGGGCCAGAAATACGATCAGATTGGCGGCATAAAAAGTGCAAGGGGTCAAAGATTTGCCAAAAAGGATTACATACTTTTTAACTTTAGTGTTGCTTTGAAAAAAGCTGTTTTAGCCATAAGCTTTTCGTGACGCTCTCATTAGTGGCAAAATCGCGTCAAAAGGGAAGGTCTAGAGTGAATAAGTGTTTGTGTAAATAATTTGGACGCTAGGCAATCAAGACAAGCCAATGATAGCGCTAATGTTGTAATGCGCGCCAAAGAAAGATTTCGCTATAGCGAAAGTTAGAGAAAGCGCAGCGGGAGTCCTATTTAATCACTTAGCCACATAAAACACTTACTCACTCTAGATCTTCCCTTTTGACGCGATACCGCCACTGATGAGAGCGTCACGAAAAGCTTATGGCTCAAACAACTTTTTTCAAAGCTATATAAAAATTCTGTACCACCAACAAGATTTTTGCGTACTTTTTAACTTCCTCCTTCGAAACAGTTAAGTTGCTTCAGCCGGCCTAACATTCAAATCCTCCATCACAAAATTCATTTTACTCAAAGCCTGACTCTTTCTTGAGATCAAAACAACTTTCAGATATCCAAAGCAAAATCAAAATAAACGGTTTAACAAAACGATTTTTAATTTTTTTTTAACGACAAGCATTTCAAAATGTTTATTACTGAGTGTATCATTCTTTTTTATTGCTACTTATTTTTTTACCTCTAAGGTTGTAAAACGTTTTTTTTCATGGAAACTATTTTTTTATTGCAGCGCTGGAACATATGGGCGCATTGAATTTTAAAAACAGTTACTTGAAAGCGTTGTTGGAAAAACTTCAGTTTTTTAATCCTTTCACAGGCCTCTCTTCTAAAAAATTGTTTAGGTTATTTTTTTGCGGTTTGCTTTTTCTGAGGTACCGGTACTTCGTATACCGATGGAAAAAAGTTGTCAGTTTGATGCTTGACATCAGACTCAGATGGAAGGTAGAGCCAAGGCGTCAGCCTGCGACCGAGTTTTAAATTTTGCAAAAATCCCAAGAAAGGCAAGCAATTTCCATACAGATTTTGAATTATATGAAATGTAAAAACGCTAGTTGTTAATTTAAAAGAACCGGTACTGGCCATAGAAAAGAGAAAATATCCAGTGATACTGGTGCAATTAACTTTCAATGAAAAAACAGCTCATCAGTGAGGAAAAAAGGGACAAAAAAAGTTTTGCTCCTTTTTTGTAAGGGGAGGAGACACAGATTCCTCTGTCTTTTTTTGAATACCACCATGTTCTGAAGTATAGATATTTGTTATGACGATAATCGTTTGCTGATGTCATTCAACCTCTAAAGAAGAAGTAGTGTAGACTTCAGTCATAGACTATATCTTAGTCTTGCGCAAATTTTTTTAGTTTCACTGCCGTTATATAAAAATAAATTCTCCGAAGGAAAACATTTTAACATCAATTAGCTTGATAACTCCTATTGTTTTAAGGTATACTGGTTTAAAGACGGCAAACAAATTTCGAAAAGATCCAAGCATTATCTTCAAAGAACCGATAACAAAGGAGGACATGAGCTTCTGATTCCTCATCTGGATCTGGAAGATGATGGGAATTACACCGCGGTAGCCTGTAATCCACGGGTTTGTGAAAGCATAAACTGTGTGAAGTTTTAGCAACTCTGTGAACAACTTTTTGACTTTAAGTTGATTAGAGGGCTACACTCTCTTTTTAGCCACGACACTTTGCCTTAAAAAAGACGAAGACCTTTTTGGGGGCATCCGAATATTTTCCACAAAAAGTTATTATACTATTTGTTTTTTATGCTCCCCTGCTTACGAAAATCCTTGTTGCGCGTTTCTTTCTTTGGTTCATAAAAGTGTGTTGAATGCAAAGGATGAAAGCTAGATCAACATCATCACGACACATCTTAGAAAGTAAAATTAATTGACGAAATGACAAATTTTAAGTTTTTTGAGGGTATCTTTTTTTCATTGGGCCGAAAAAACAAGTTTCTGTACTATTTTGTCATACTTACTACGTTAAAGACATGCACAGTATTATATATTTTCTGACAATCGGAATTGCAACTGCCTATATCATATCAAGAAGTCGAAAATACATAGTTTACAGCTCTGTTTCAACAGGGCAGAGTGAGCAGTACTGGCCGACTGGTAATATTCTCGCGCAAATCGTCTGTCGCTTCCGAAGAAACAGCTTCTCCAACCAGTTTGCTATTGGTTCCAAGGTATACCATCACTGTATCAACAACAAATGGGTGTAATAATGCATTGACTGAAAAGCGGTAAACTGATTACAAATTCGTGGCAAACGCTTCAAAAAGGATTGCATTATTTTTATTTGAACATCTATCCAAAGTAAAACCACAATAACATGATTGTCTCCGGTTTCGAAGACTTCACATCAGTTTTTAATGCGTTTTTCACCTCTAAATCTATTTAAATTTAAAATAAATTTATTATAAATGGAGAAATTGGTGAACAAAACGCCTTCTGTTGATCCCATTCCCAACCATGAGTTCAACAGGTTTGGAGTTTTATAATTTAGAGGCAAATTTAACTTTGATTCCTCGTATGCAATATTGCGATGTGGATAAATTGCGATCATTAACAAGTGTGAAGGCATATTGCTCAATAGGTTAATGCAGTAACCGTAACTGTTTGTAACGTAGGCTGCAGCTCAGTGCACGCTATTCAAAATGAAGTAGCACCACTTTTTATCGTCAGAATGTTCTCGAATCAAGACTGAGTTAACACAATTTCGTATTTCGCCCCCACATCATTCTCATCGCTGAGTGCAAAGTGGGAGATCTGTGAACACCGTTTCAATACTATTTGGCATGACGCGACAAGGAAATTTCTGCTCTGCCCAGTGTGAGAGACGCTCGCTACGCCACAGCACCGGTGCCTTGTTTAAAGTGCTGCCGAACTTTGAGAGAGATATTTATTTTCGTGTTTGATCGGTCGTGAAACTTTTTGCGATATTGTTCTGGTTGGTGATAGTTGGAGGGCTGGAGGCTGGCTTTGTAAAAACTTTAACATTTACATGATGGCGCATGAAGACAAACGGCCGGCACTGTAGAGCTTCCGCTCTTCAGTCGATAGACTTGGGTTTACTTTCCTTATCAAGTCATACTGGAGGCTATGAATTGCCATTCACAGATCTACCGCTCGGCGATGAGCAGTAGGGGTAAACTTAGGGTTACCATACGTCCCGCTTTTTCGGGCCTTGTCCCGCTTTTTTCATGGCGAATCCCGCTTTTTGCTTTAGTCAAACAGCAGAGTTTCATAACAGGTGTTCAAACTTTATTATCGGTCAGGCAGGAAATGATGTCTTCTGGAGTGATCTCCAAAAAAAAAAAAAAAAGAAAAAGCTCCAAAAAAACACCTGTTTGGATGCAGGATTTGTGCAGTTTTCGGCCTGAAAATGACACAAAATGCGCTGCCAAACAAGTGTTGACCTTTTTTTTTTTTTTTCTTTTGGAGATCACCCCTGTTTCCTTTTATTTAGAACCTCGTCGTTTTCCAGCACATTCAAGTCTGCAAGTGAATTTCAGCGTCCCGATTTTGTTATAAAAATAGTTGAAGAGCCCATAAATTTGGCCTCGTGCAAAGTGGCCATCCATTGTCCCGATTTTTGCTTTTCCAAATATGGTAACCCTTGGTAAACTAGGCAATGAAACGTGAAGCAAAATCATGATTAAGTATGTCATGGTGTCGTACATTTTGCTAATAAAAATTGCCCAAAACCTCATAACATTTCACTTTTAAAACAAGCTGATCTTCGTGACATATTTGAAAATGTCACAAACGAAGTCATATTGCCATCAAACGCAACGATTTGAGATCGAACATTATCATCAAGCTTTATGTGTCACCATAGCAGAGGGAGTGCTGTGAGAATACATGCAACCATGACTGTCTACGCAAGTAGGCTACAGCAGGCAATGAACAACAGAAGACCATGGTGCAACAATGCTGGTGTAGGCAAAGGCATGCAACAACGTGCTTTTTATTTATTTGTTTGTTCTAAGACTGTCTTCATATTAGCTCTATTCATTTGACGCCATACAGCTACTGAGGAGTGCATGTTGAAAACCTTTTGGTCTTTCAAATTTTTCAAAGCTATAATATTTGTTTTGATGAAAGTCCACTTGTTTTAAGATTTCCGGAAAAAGGCCAGTTAGCAGCGGATGAAGAAAGCCCTCTTGAAAGATATTACAAGCCCACGTTCTTGCAAAGACCGCCGACAGAAATAACAGAAGATGAAGGAAAACTTGTTCGTTTTGATGTCAAGGTTGCATTTTTACTTAATAGCAATCAAAAATTCTTTACGATATGTTGAATTCTTGGAAAAACCCAGCAATTTTCTCTATTTGTTGCAGTGTTTGAGCTAGTAATGCACTATGCCAGCTGTACTAGCAAGTTACACAGCGACTCTGAATCCGAGGCTCTATGGATAGCTGACGGAAGGCTTTGTAGTGACTGGAGTGCAAAACACGAAGCTCGTTTTCAGATAAAATTTGCTGAAGTGGCTAACTAGGAAGCAAAGAATTTTTTGAAATTCTAGCTCATCTAATTATCATAAGGAGGAATATGAACCGTATCGCTGCAATGGTCTACTGCTAGGCTTATTGCCAGTTGATCACGTGATTGATTTTGCCCATAAATTAAATCATGAGCGTAAGCTTTAAACTGACTATTGTACCTCTTAACTATGCAATGTAGATGAAGGGTGGAAGTGCATTGAATGCCTGAGTGAAGTTGGTCTTAAACAAGTCCAGTCACCAGCTTACTGCCGTCAGCAATTACGTCATTAAAATCGCGGTACGCAAGCGACTTTAAAAGTCATCACCAAGTTCAAAAAAATGTCAGCCTGGCCGGTCTTGAAAAGTTCTCGAAAAGCGATAGCCCGAATTGAAGAGTGCTATTAAAACATAGGTCTCCAATCTATAATTTAACGCAATTTCGTCAAAAGTATTCTAAAAAAATGAAGAAAGTATGTTCGTGGTAGTGTCACCTGCCAATATATTATCAACAGAGACAAACCTATTCCCGACCTTTCTTGCATTGCCACCGACGGTAAGGGAGTACGAGTCAAAACTGACTTTAGGTGGGATTCGAACCAATGGTCCGCACTATACCCAAGGGAGTGCATGTGAATCCATGATATGGTAAAGAAATACCTTAACTAGAAACACTCTTTGTTTTTATCACTCTGTCAACGAATGTTTCTCTCAATTTTTCGCACGAAAGTTGTGAAATCTAACTTTCTCGAGTGCTCTGGCAAAGATGATAATGATGTTCCCGATAATAGAAAAATAAAAGCATAGCTGAAAAGTATGGGCAACTAAAACTATAACGGAGTGATACTAAGGTTGCTTGGTTTTTTGCATTTGAATCATGCTCACCATTCAATTTCTGCCAATTATGTAGCAGTGATTTTTGATATTGTTGTGTTGTTGCGTCAGGTCTCAGGGCTGCCTACCCCAGAAATTGAATGGTTGATCAACGGGAAACAAGTGTTGCAAGACTCCCTTCGCAAAGTATTAGTGCGAGAGACTAACGTGCACAGTCTACTGCTGGAAAGAGTATCGCCGATGGATGAAGGGCAATATACAATCAAAGCGTCAAATAAAGCGGGAAGCGTCATCACACATGTGCAACTGCACGTAAAAGGTAAAAAATGCGCTTTTTTTCCGAATAAATCTGCAATATTGATCTGCTTTTGTGTTTACAGTTATACTGTGGTCAAAAAAAGAAAAAATGATGGCCAACGCTAGTGAACAATAGCTTATACCAGGGTACTCAATTAGTTTTAGCAAAAGTCCAGACGCAAAAGTTAATAATTCGCTGAGTCTGATTCCATTGAATTTATTATAATTTACAATAGTTTATTGTAAATGCAACATTTCTAAAAACACAAAGTCATTTATTGTTTTACACTAGCTAGTGCAAGAAATGACATTTCTGTTTTCTTGCGAGTTCTTTAAATCTGGGTTCTAATTCGGTGGTTGCAAGTCTAAGACTGCGGTGTAGGTGTTGATTCATCAAACAACTGCGAAACTTGTTCTTGATAAAATTCATGTTTGAAAATGCTGACTCACAACAATAAGTTGACCCAAACATGGTGAGAATATGAATTGTCAATTTGCTGAGAATAGAAAAGTTGTTTGGAGAAACTTTCTCCGACCAAAACTTCTCAGGTGTACGAGGTGTGTCCGAAAAGTAACGAGACTGGTGTTATAAAAACTGTATTGAAAAATATTGAAATATACCAAAGTCAAATTCCTTCAAAGTAATCTCCTTCCACTTTGAAACACTTGTGCATTCGCCTTTACCAGGATTCAATACCCCTTTGGAAGGCATTTTCTGGAATCTTTTTGAGCTCCGTCGTCGCGGCCATTTTGACGGAATCGATGTCAGAAAAATGGGTTCTCTTCAGAACAGATTTGATCTTGGGGAAGAGGAAAAAGTCACACGGGGCCAGATCGGGGGAATATCGGTGGTATTCCAAAGTTGCAATGTTCCTTTCTGCAAGAAACTGACCAATACTCAGGGCTGTGTGATCAGGAGCGTTATCGTGATGGAGCCTCCATGCGTGAGCTTCCCAAAGACTCCACCTCTTGTCACGCACTGTCTCATAAGGCGCCGAAGAATGTCTTTAAGACATCGTTCATTTCGAATTCCTACCCCAAGGCCAAACAGTGAACCAAACCGTCTATAAAGACATTCTGCGGCGCCTTATGAGACAGTGCGTGACAAGAGGTGGAGTCTTTGGGAAGCTCACGCATAGAGGCTCCATCACGATAACGCTCCTGATCACACAGCCCTAGTATTGGTCAGTTTTTCGAAAGGAGCATTGCAACTTTGGAATACCCCCATATACCTCCGATCTGGCCCCGTGTGACTTTTTCCTCTTCCCCAAGATCAAATCTGTTCTGAAGAGAACCCATTTTTCTAACATCGATTCCGTCAAAATGGCCGCGACGACGGAGCTCAAAAAGATCCCAGAAAATGTCTTCCAAAGGGGTATTGAATCCTGGTAAAGGCGAATGCACAAGTGTTTTAAAGTGGAAGGAGATTACTTTGAAGGAATTTGACTTTGGTATATTTCAATATTTTTCAATACAGTTTTTATAACACCAGTCTCGTTACTTTTCGGACACACCTCGTACAATTACAGAAAGATTCTTTCACTACAATGTTTTCATGAAATTCAATTAGCTCCAACTGAACTTTTGCTGTATCTATCCAATTGCAGACGCCTTTTGCTTCAACTGAAAATGTTGCAATGTCTGCTTTACTAAAAAAGGATTTTCAATGAATAACAATAAATATTTTCCCAGAGAAAAGTCACTAAAGCGTGCTGCAAAATTATTCGTCAACTTATCAATAAATTGCACATATCTGTCATCTTTTTTACCTTTACAGTGCTCTAAAAGGGTCGGAAAATGGACAAGATTACTCTGAATATCATGTTTGAAAATTACTAATTTTTTCTGAAATGCACGTATTGCAGTGATTAAATCAAATACAGTGCGTTTTTCTCCTTGCAATTTCACATTCAAGTCGTTAAAATGTGACATCATGTCAGTCAAAAAAGCAACAATTTCCATTTTCTTATCATCTCTTACAAAAGCCAAAAACACCTTTGCCTTCGCATTGTTTTGAACCTCAAGAAAAGCCATTAACTCCATTCCAATTGACCAAAATCTCTTCAACACTCTTCCTTTACTTAATCATCTTACATTGCTGTGCACAAGTAACTCCGTATAACGTGCATCGTTTTCTGAAAGAAAATTTTGAAGTAAACGATGTTGCAGTGCGGATGTTGTTCGAAAAAAGTTAACCAGCTTCATAATAGTCTCCATGACATCACGATATTCATCTCCCAGGCTGGCACACAGCACTGCTTGGTGGATATTGCAGTGGTATGTTATCAAATCGGGATTGTCTTTGACTAATCGTCCCACAAGTCCTTTCCCTCGAGCAAGCATTGCTGGAGCTCCATCTGTAGTAAGTGACATGACCGACTTGATTTCAATATTTCTCGACTTCATCATGCTTATCAAAGATGCATAAATATCTTCTCCTTGAGATCGGTTTCTGAGAGTAGTAACACCTAAGAAATCCTACATGAATTCTTTTTTACTTACATCGCAATATCGAACAAAGATTAAAAGTTGAGCATTGTCGTTCATGTCACTTGACTCGTCAATAGCTAACGAAATGCAAGGTGTATTTTTCAGTCCTTCATCCAGTTGCAGTAAAAGATCTTCAGCCAATAGTTCTGTTCTTCTCATTGCTGAAGAATCTGATAACGGAATCTGTTTTATTTTATTGATTATTTCATCTCTTTGCCTGCCATCAAACAAGGTCTCGGCCATTTGTATCATACATTCTCTCACAATTTCTGCATCACTGAAGGGCTTTTTATGCTTTCCTAAAATCCAAACTATTCTTAATGAGCATTCGGTTGCTTTTTCTTGGGCAGTCATGGTATTAGCAAGAACGATGGTTGACTTTTCATTCTGCGATTTAAGAAGACTTATTCCTTTCTTCCGTTCCTTGCTCATACTTCTCTTCGAATCCACTATGTTTGGTTTCATAATGGCGTTTCGGATTACTGCTTTTTACTAAGGCCACATTATGGCTACAAATAAGGCCGTATGGATTTGAGCTGAATGTGGGAAGAATGAAAGCATATTTTTCTATCCATTCTTTCTTGAACGCACGATTTTCATTATCAAACTTTCTTCTCTTTGTAGATGCCATTATTATCTCTTTTAGGATTAAGCCAATTTACAAGTCATTGAGTGCACTACGCTCTGCAGGTAATTAACATTATAAATTGTGCCAACTTGCAATTGACTGCACAGAGTGTTGATAAGAATTGCAATTGAAGCAAATCAAGAGCTGCGTGCAGTGAACGAAACAACGCGCTTACCAATAAAGGCTTGTTACCTGATATCACAAACATTGATTAAGAAGGCGAGTGATGTGGAGAATAATGAACAAAATTAGGAAGGGCAAGAAACGACGTAACAATAGGCTACGTATAAACTTACAATTTACAAAACAAAAAATAGACATCTTCACATGCTATGAAAAAGGCTAGCTACTTAAAAAATCATAATGGCTACGTAGGAAGATTACGCACAACCACAACGCGTCGATTGCAAGGCTACGCATGCCAAGTATCCGTCTGCATTGGATGCCCTTTGCAGTCATCTAGTGTATGCTACAATTAGCCTACGATACTGTACTTGTCTTGACCGTCTCACAATGCTAACGTTATAGCTATGTTGACTATGAGTTGGTTTGAATTTATTCGACAATGTATTATTATAGTTGTGGACAAATGTATATTCGTGACAAAACAATTGGCTACTATAGCCTCTAATGAAAATTATAGTAGTTAAGAGAACAAACCGTAACTAAACAATTAATACTTTGCTGTAAATGCCAAATGCAGCCAAATCCAGAAATTGTTGAGGTCCGCATTTAGCACTCCGGAGGTCCGGATGCGGACCGCGGTCCGCGGTCCGCCAATTGAGTAGCCCTGGCGTATACCAACACTTTATTTGTATGTCACCACAAAAAAACTGCGCCCCAGTAAAGTTGCAAACTTACCACTTTGACTGCAAAAATAAGTCACTGCAAAACAATTTTTCTGTAGCTCGAGGGCACTCTTCTGTTCCCGCGTTTATTCAAAGATTAGTGGGACAGTGCGTGGCCGAAGGAGATTCAGTCCGATTGGAGGCACGAGTGGTCGGGACTCCTTATCCTACTATCTGCTGGAAGCGAGGACCGGATCAAGTATTGCCGGAGAAACGCATTCAGTAAGGAACAGGAAATAAAATTTAAATAAATTGCAATGAAATCCCATTTATATGTGCCACAGTAGTAGGCTAGACTCGGCGTACCTTTCAAAGCAAGCATACAGTTGCTTGTGTCTAGCATCCAGATGTTGGTGAGGGGAGTGATCGTCTGATACATAGTAGAGTCAGGCGGTTCTAGATTTAGTTTTTGAATGGAAACGAAATTCATTTTTAGAGTTAAGTGGCCCAATCGAACTCCCTAATTTAAAAATGAATTCTGCCAAACTTGGAAAGAGGTTTTTCGATTAATTTACTGCTCTAGCTGCATGGCACTGGTATCGTTTGATATTTCCATCTGTTTTTAATTCATAAACTTAAGTAGGACTTCAAAGAATTTTGTACTGACAGGTTGTTCAAAAATGCTGCGTTAACATAAGAATTGTGCTTGAAGTGTCGAAAATTATAGAAGTTATACAATAAGCATGTCCTTATTCTTCCTTGCTGTACTTCAACTTTTTCTAATTTTCAGCCTATTCGAAGGCGACACGGGCTACTTGTGTTTGCAAATAGCCAAGGCAAAACTGAGCGATGCTGGCTGGTATAGTTGCAGTGCTACTAACGCAGCTGGGATATCTAGCTGCAACTGCAAACTGGATGTATACAGTAAGTGAAATATATGTTTTTTGTTAAAAAAATTACATCAAGCAGTCTTACTTAAAAAGCATCAAATGCATTACATTCTTTTGAAAGTTTACTGATGCACTTGTATTGCTGTATAAACCATTCCTCAAGTTTTGCAAGTGCTGTGGCTCTGTTTTCTTATTAACAACTCCTTTTCGCCTTTACCAGCACCTGGAAAATTTTTGGGGTCCACATAACCCAAGAAGTGTTGATAAAACTGATCAAAAGTGCCTTTTTCAAAAACTTCTAATGATTCGAGTGGCAAAGGACTTTATAACAAGTTTACAGGGCTTTTAGAGTAAACCACGCAGTCCTTTCTTGCAGTACAGGAGTCCTATTTAATTAATGCCCCATTTCTGTAAACCAATGACCATTGTTCGATTGGTTGGTACGAATGTGCGTTTAATCCCCACTCCTAGCTTTGTTCTTATCACATTAGGGGGTATAAAAATTTGAGAAAAGTCTAATTATTAGCTCTCTTGTTGCAGCATTAGAGCGTATAAAATACGTTGCTATGTACTTCATAAGAGGCAATTTAATTGCCTCTGCTTGATTGCTGCATTTGTGGTAAAAAAGCTTTTTGTTTTGGCTTAGACATAAGTTGTTGTATAGGCATTGTAAACAAATTTTATTGTACCTGAAATAGAGTTCTAACTTACACTGCAGGTCGAACGGCGAATGCTCCTGTGAACCGCGTGCGGATAAAAACTCCGCATCGTTACGCGAACCTCGCCAAGGTTGCCGGAGTCGATTTTCGGGAATCTTTTAGTCCAGATGCCCGATATATGCTCCACGAATCACAAGAATTGTAACATCCTAAATTACGCTTGACATCAGTATTGCTGCATTGCCTTCGAAATCGCTTTGTTCTTCGCTCAGCTCTTAAATCAGCAAATATTTTTGTATCCGACTTGCTTTATTACTTATAGCATGCGAATGCAAAATCATTCTAAGCTTGTGTTGCTTTTCAATAGACCTTTTTTGCTCTAATTGAGGAAAAGGCTTGATTCAAGAAATTGCATAATTTTCCTTCTGTTAGCACCAGAGGCGGCTCGCAGCTAAAATTAATGGGGGGGGCTGCTTCAGAAAATTTTAGCCATTGTTTTAATAAACAAACAATAAAACAATAGATAAAGTTACGGTATTTAAAATAAAATTATCAAAAACTTGATAATAATGCCATAAATAATCTAGGCTAGCTAGGCTGGCTGTTTTATGGCATTATTATCCAGTTTTTGATCATTTTATTGTAAATACTAAATACCGCAACTTTTATCATTCTATAGGTTACAAACACCTAAAAAACTTAAATCATACTTAACCAAAATATAGCCTACGGTAGGCGTTATAGAGTATAGTCTATAATTTATATAAATGTAAAAATCACCCTATTGGCCTAATTTTTGTCACTATCTATCAGCTTTACATACACACACACACACACACACACACACACACACACACACACACACACACACACACAGCTCGCCAGTTGTCCGTCAAAAAGAAACCCTTATTACACCAGCACACAAGAGTCGGTACTGCATGAGCGACAGTTCTCTTTCTACAGCTGCATTGCATTCTACTGCTAATTTCAAACACCATATCACAGGAGCTTTGAAGCAAAAAGATTTTTATATTTTTTTCATAAACTTGGGATGGTTGTTTAGATTAACCTTATGTAATATATAATGTGACTACAAGTATAAGAAAAATAAAGAAAAAAAAAGATTAATTATTTATATCGAATGTCATCGATAAGATGGAGTGGGGACTGGGGGTGCTGCAGTTCCACAGTACCATACACGAGCCGCCCCTGGTTAGCGCAAAGGTGGATACAAGCCTACACAATATAAATTTTTTAAGGTTTTTTACGTCTTTTGCTCTCAAGTATTTTTATACAAAAATTTTCATCTGCTAGTATGTTTGTACTTGTATTGTTATATAGAATACCTTGTTGTGCAAAGAACCGGCTTTCTAAACAACAATCTTTTTGTACGATTTTGACCTCAAAAGTACATAGGCTACAGTGTAGCTACAGTGTAGCCGCTACACTATGGGCTAGGTTACGTAATTTGCGGACAAAATTGGATATTGGAACCGCGACATACACTGTGAAGCATCATAGAAATATCAAAGCGAATGATGAATTTCGTTCAAAAATGCATGAGAGCAAAAAGCGTATAGGCTTACTGTTTACGACAATGACCTTGCTTCTGAAGATCTATAGTCAAACTCACAGTAACCTTTTAGAGAAGCAACGAAAGAATCTCTCCTCTGGCGACATTCGCAATACTTTGCAATTCTGGAGCCTCGCGTTCATGAGGGCTACTGCAATTAAACATTGCTTTGGGTTTCCATTAAGATGTGTTTTAATAAAGTAGGGGCCCTAAGTGAATGTCACATGAGCATACTTGCGCTAGTGTGGGTCTTACATTCTAGCTACGCCTTTTAGCACCATTGGAGGGTTCAAAGTGATTGCTTGCAAGCAAACAATGGCGGCAGCAACGTTAAGAAACGATCCAGAGGGTACTTTCGGACCCGTAATCACTTTAGAGGGATTGGATCTTTTCAAATATTACATCTCGATTCAAAATGAGTTCACCACTCTTTACCAAAAGAGGACAAATTTTTAGGAAACATTTTCGAAAACTTAAGAAAAATGGTTACTTATTAATTTTTTTTCCCAGCAAGCCTACTTCTGATAATTTTGATTGGCCTCTGAAAAATCTCCAATTTGTATCACCTGAAGACATCCATTTTTGTGTGGTTGATCGATCTCTAAAAAATTGTCACCTTGCTTACCAGCAGATAATTTGATACCATGCCCGCATCTCAACAGAAGAGCATGACACCGAAAGTCGCTGATCTTAACTAGCTACATTGAACTGTTTTTACACGCTGCAGTATATTTACAGAAGATTCGTAACAATGCCTTACTTATCATTATAAATTGCTGAATTATCTTATAACTTTAATAAATGGTATAAAAATTAACTGTGCGGAACAGCAATGAAAATAACTCTGTTTTGAACCGGATTCTAGATCTCTACACCAGGCAATCGTACTTCTCATCGGCAGAGAAGCGTGATAATGTGCTGACGCGGAATCATGAGGCAGCGGCTTCATTTCCAGCATGATCTTTGCATTATAATGGTGTGGCTTAGGGAAGTGCTACTTACGGCAATTTCTTTTGCGTAGTAGCAGCATGTAGAATTTTGACGAAAATGCCGCGCTCCTGCAGTACTGGCAACTTTAAAGAACAACACAAGTTGCTCTGCCTACAGCACTGATTTCCTCGTGATCTAAGGATTAAAAATACACGACTCACTCTCATCTAAGATGCCAGCAATCGCCCTTACACTATTTGCTTTACGAAACGTTAACGATACTTGGAAGTTAATTCATTATAAGGCCAACTATCTCTATCTGTAAAAGGACTATGCAACGTAATTTATTGTACTTGGACGTTAAAAACTTTGTAGTACTATACAGAATAAGGTAATAAAACACTTCCACAAACACATACAGAAAAAAGCTACGTAAGGCGCTTCGCTTAGAACCTTTGTGGAACAAAAAATTGGCTGACTTATGCAGTAGTAAAGTTGAGTGATACACGCGACAAGGCATTGCAATTTGCATAGAATCAAAATCTTTTAATAATTGCACACCACCAATGGCTCACTCAAGACTTGCAACAGCAGAAATTTTTGTTGTCTTCTTTTTTGGGAGGGAGAGGAGAAATTACTACAATACCTCCTCAAACGCTTTATGTCTATAGGCCAGACTCTTTTGGAACGCAGTCGCCCGATTTCAAAACAAACAATAGTCTTTCGCTAAATGAGTTCTAAATAGCGGTTGCTGACTGAGACAGTTTTCATCAATGCAAGATTTTGGGCGGAGCTGACTCTTAAGGGTTTCTAGAGCTCACATCAAAAGAGGGCAAAACTTTCACACTGAACTTAGCAAAAATGTCAAGAAGCTACGACTGAAAAAGATACGAGCTTTTAAAAAATACATCAAACGATAACGTAGTTTTAGTACATTGTACAATATTTAAACAATCAATTGCTAAAATTTGTTGTTTCAATAGACCTTTTTTACTGTACTGTTAAGCCATTAACCCTTGCAAATACTCGACACCGCCACTACCATAAGAATAGATTTGCTTAAGCTCCAGTGATAAAAACACTAGACCTGTGGTTCTCAACCAGTGTGCGATGACACCCCTGAATTTTCCGCCCAATCAATAAAATATTTTCAACAACAACGGCAACAAAATGTTGATTTTCAAAAACAAAAAGAAAAGTTTATCTCCAAGCAGGAAAGCTGGAAAAAATTGACGTAAGCGAGCCACAGGCCTAAATTAAGTTTGAACATGGGTCATATGTTTAGAAAGGTTGAGAAATACTGCGCTAGACTATATAACAATGTCACATTCTTTAGCCTACTTTGTTTTTTTCATTCGCGAGGACATGGCTTCAAACAGAAACCACAGCTGTGCAGCTGTACACTTCAATAAAGCTTAATACTTGGCCAATTAAATCGTTTGTTTTATAAATCGATTAAATTGGGTTCGAATCCTCCGTTAAACATCAAAATCACTGCTTAGGTGCTTATCAAAAATAAATACGATGTGCACACAAATGACAATAAATATAAAGATAACAATTGGCACAAAACAATGACAAACAAGCACTTTTGCATAACTTTGGTGCAAGGTCGTCTTTCAATAACAATAACTGGTTCTTATGGTCGTTATGGAGATGATAAAAATTATCAATCAATGCAGATAGAGAGAACGCAACTTTTTTTTAATTGAAACAATGGAAATAAGTCTTTCAAAAATCTTCATGTTCATGAAAGTTGTATCCTGGAGCTTAATCATGGGGGGTTAAGGAGCTGAACCCACACTTAGCTATGTCTCCTTGCATCTGAAAAGGGGAAGATATTTTCTAGCAACTTTGCCACCAAAATACTGTTTTAGCTTCGTTCAGATCCCCTTCCCTTTTACATAGCTTAAATTCTGGTTAGACGCTTGTTGGCAACTATCTTAAAACAATGTTTTACACGTTTTTCTAAAAAGGAGGAGGTGGTTAAATGTGGTTTTGCCAAGCTACCAGTACGAGGACAGCAGGTCGCACGATTGTGGACGTGGCATCCTCCTCCGTCTAGATGGCAGGGAAGAATGGGCAACGCGTTCTGAAACACATTCAAAGATGCTTTGAAATTCAACAAACAACAACATAGCTCAATGAGATGAGTCTCCAGCGATGCAAACAAGAGGTCATTAGTTCAACGCCTGGGTAGATAATGCTTTCGGAAACACTTAGCGTCGCTTTACGTGCTTGATCGCAGTGCTGCCAATACTTTGTGTCCGCAGTGTTGATCATTCCAAACGTAAGTTGCTCCATGAGGGCCGTAACTTCAACAACTTACCTAGAGCAGTGATGTCACTAAGAGGTACCCAAGACCACACTATTTTAAGGGAGACACTCTAGCAACTTGTTTCAAAACAGGTTTCCACCTTTGTTTAGCGGTTCCTGAAATATATAGTTTGAACATTTTGTGTACGGCAATTCAATTCAAGGCCGACAAATGCTCAGGTAACATCACAGCTCCACATTTTTAGTAGACGAAGAGCAAATGTTACTCAAACTGACTCTAAAACTTTAAAAAAGCACCGATTTATGCGCATGCAAAATTAATGCTCGCACCACCTCACCGCATATTGCATCTAGTTACCCCATGAAAATTTGATGCAAGCTTTTCTTCTTCTTCGTCGTTTGAGCTATTTGTTGTGAGCATTATGCAGGAAGATGTGCATACACTGCGTTAGCGTTCACGCTCGGCTTGCGAGTCTTCAGTTAGACTCGGGCCACCACGACGAGTAGACTGCTTGCCCCACCACCTGTCTGCCACATAAAGATAGAGGCATCCCGTTAGAACACAAGCGAGCTTGCCGGTTTGTTCTTTACACCATCCATATTTTGCTGAGCGCCAAGGGGAAAGCTGTACATACCATTTTTTAAAGTCTTTTGGTATGACTCGATTTGGGAAATGAACCCCCGGTCTACCGACTCCGAAGAAGACGCTCTAGCCACTACGCCATCGCAACGGTTGTAAGTTAAATACGTTAGTAGGCTATAAAATTAATCCTAGGAACCAGTAATACTAAGCTAACCTAAAAACTAAGCTACCAGAAAAAATAGTTTCGGGCAGAATCCCAACGCACGAAGTGCCCAGTTACTAAAGTAGATAGGCCTTGTACAGATTTGGCTCAAGGGCAAAACAAATTATCAGATTCAAAAAACAAGTTTGAAAACGGGGCCATGTATGGTAGAAAAAATTTCAAAATTGCTTCTAAAACCCACTTCATAACTCTACCTATTAATTCGACTCACAGTGCACCGCAGGCTACAAGCAACCTTTCTACATGCATTTCAAAATTCTATTCGCTTGTTGACAGCATAACCTTTGACCGAATTAATGGCGCATGCGCTGAGAAGTAGTATAAAGATCCACTCGCTAAGCCATTCCTATGTTGGGCAGTTACATGCTCACTGAAGCAACACCATTCAGAGAGATCAGCAGCTTCATAAAGATGCGCCATGCTGGCAAGCATTACCAACCTGCGAACTTGTGAATCGCCAGAAACAGATGAATCTACAAATGAATGAAACAAAAAACGTAACACCAAAACAAAAAATAAACTAAAAGTTTGAAAGAAAATAAATTACACGATAAAATGACAACGTGCAAAATGTGCAATAAGAAAATGAGCAACGTACTTCGTTCGTAATGTCTAGGAACAGGAATGGATCCAGGAAGTTCTAAAAATAAGATTATTTTAAAACATTTAGCTCTCAAAAGAAAAATTGCGTACTTTGCTCTAGTTTTTTCCACCGTCAAAAAAAGCTTTTTCAAAACTATTTTGAAGTTTTGTACCAACAATGAACGATAAATAAGTGAACTTATAATTAATCGCAGATTAATTCGGATAAAAAGAATAGTCTATCACAGACTCAGTTAGTTCCTCAAAAAGTGCCTGATATTTTTACTCAGTTTTGATGGAACTGGACTACTAGAGCATTCTTCTACCAAAGCGATACCAATTCCATGACATGCTGTACCTGTTCTTTTTCAAGATCTGGCCTACACCCAACTTTATTTAGTTTTTTATTCCGAAAATCACTCGAAAAGATCATACCTGTTAGTTTAAATGATGAAGCGTTGAGGTTTTCATCCACGTGTGTCATCTGCGAAACAAAAAATATTTAGCTCAACATTTCTAAACTAACATTGTGGTTATGATAGATTCATAGAGTGTTAATGCAATTGTAAATCTGAAAAAAGAATCTGATTCCGGCAGCCAGAATTTAAATTCACTAGTTTCTATCTAACTGTCGAGACTCGTGGAACATCACCTGCAAGTCTGTGAGTGTGGTCGGTTTCGGCATTCAGTATAGGCATGTTTTTAAAAATTTTCCTTTAGCACCATTGGCGAGGCCGATGATTAAAAGCAAAAGCGCAACTTCATTCAAACTTCCCTGTTATAAACTAAGAAAGATTTTGCTGCTTTTACTCCCAAACGTGAAATTTCGCTCAGTTCTGTCTTGAGCAAGAGACACATCGGCACGATGACTATCACCGTCCCTACCTCAGTTACCAAGAAACTCACTTTTCCACGAACTGGCTCCGAAACTCCGTTTGCATAATTCCTTTCATCGTCTTCTGCTACTAAAAGTAATAATGTTTGCTTAAACAGCGCTTTCGAAAGGTTAATATCATTAAGGCCGATAACAACGCTTACACCAACAACAAATATCGTATGATGAGAACTTATTCACCTCATCAAATATAAAATGAAAGGAGAATTTAGGGACTGCGAAGTGATCCTAGGGTCTTTGAGGCAGCAGCCACCCATACATGTTGTTGTGGTTGAAGCAAGCCACAGTTTGAACCCGAAAGGTGAGCTTCAATGCAAACCGCCGGTTTCGCTCGGTGATGCCGCATGCAACATGACGTTATGACCGCTCAACCCGCAGGCTTTCGATTACAAGTTTGTCGTTCAGTCCCACTGAGTTTCGCAGCCGATTTACATTATCACGTGGTCGTGCTCGTAAATAGCAGGTCAAATGCTACGTCATATTTCCCGCCTGTTCAAAATGAATTCGCGAGAAAAAGTACGTGCATTTCCTTATGTAAGTGGTTGTATATGAAAACCTAAAAAATTTTGTAAAGTACTCGTATGTAGATTTTAGATCTGTTTGAAGGTTAACCGCCGTAATTGACACAAAATGGCTTCTGAAGATACCTGTGGCTGAAAATTGATCGCATTTTTTCCACGAATTAATTTCAGCGCTAGCTAGGAATTATAAAAATCATTAATACAATTATCGAAAGCTGTCGCAAACTACTTATTAGCAAAATCAATTTTATATCAATGAGATATCATCAGTTGTTTATTAAGTAGTCTGCACACAAGAAAAATATGTGACAGATGCCAAAAGGCCTGTTTCTATCTACAAGATCTCTTCAGGGTACCTACGCCATGTTATAGATACAAAACACAAGAAAAAAGCAGGGCCAAAAACAATGAAATTAATTCTGTGGACAGTCACAGAAAAGTCATAGGGATATAACAACATCACAGGCAATATTTTTACGAATAAGTCATATAAGAGGAATAAAGACTCATCAGTGGAATAAAAAATAAAAAATGATCGTAAAAAGAGTAAAAAATCATTTGTAAGTTGGAATTGGAAGAAATTGACAGAAAATGAAAGTTTGTTAATAAAAAAAAGTTCACTCAAATCAGACAATAACGGATCAGAAATCAAGTAAAAAATCCTAATATAAAGAAATTTGATCAATTATATAGATTTCAACATAATTTGAGAAATACGTTTAGCGAGTCCATGCCAAAAAGTGATTGTGCCAAAATCTCAAAAAACAGGAAATCTTATGCAAGATACAAAAAAAGGAAAAATACCGCAAAAGACAACTGCATTGTGAAGCATAAGCAATGATTATGAATAAATCGTAAATAACCTTAAGTGAAAATGACAAAATGCTACTCTTAAAACGCTTAAATTTTGCTCCAACGCTTAACTGGTCTTCCACGATGGAAAATGTTCCTGTTTTGTCTGCAGCAATCACTTCCTGTTAGCTAAAATTTTTGTATAAAATTATTTTTAAATATTGGAATGTATAGGGCTGTAGCAGGTAACCTACGGTCTGCCGTGAGAATTTCTATTGATTTGTTAAGGTTGAATCGTCTCTATAAGCCTAGTCGTCTAATCGTTTTACCGGTGTCATGAATAATACTGTAATTTGTAAATTAGCTGGTTTGGACATTGTGATTTTGCTATTGGTTACGTTAAATTTACGGGGTTAGTTATGAAGTAATGTCTCTTATCTTTAAACTCAGAGAGTTTAACAGATAAAAAGACGGCAGTGACATCACCAATGCAAACACACAAAGCCCAAGAATTTTTTTTCTACCCAGTCGTCATCATTCTCAATACATTTTTGCCAACGATAAACGAGGGTTCGTACGTCGCGCTGGTGAAGTCTGTTCCATCAGTGACAGACCATTTTCTACGCTGTGACGAGTGACAACATTGTTAACGTAATGCTGTCCCAATAATCCGTTTTTTGGAAGACCCAAACAGGTGCAAATGTGACTGTGCAGGATCGGGGCTTCACAGCAGACGTGGCAGCAGTGTCCAAACGTGGTAACGGCCACACATTCCGTGGTAGTCTGAGACGAGTGTGGCTTGGTATTGTCGTATTGCAAAAAGTATATTTCTTTCCTCCCTGCCCTGGTGTGGACGATTCAGGCCTTCAGTTTGGTCAACGTATTAATCTAACGTTCAGGGTGGACGGTCGTTTCTGGTTCCAAAAATCTAATGGATTGATGCCCTTTACGTTTCAGAAGGCAGGACGAAGTTTGTTGTTGGAGAACGTTAGCGGCGCCATTTTATTGACTGTTGCTTCAGATTCCGACTGGTAATGGCAACGCCAAGTCTCATCATCGGGGACCATGCGGTCCGCGGTCCAGGATTAAATCTCTTGGCCTAATATCGATCCAACAAGCTCTATTTTGAGTAATACGGTATTTTTTTTTGCTTTTGGGTGATCATCCTTGGGAGACACGTGGAACACATGTTGCTGAACCCAAGAGGGAATATTACGTTTTTCATTCTCACCCACACTCACGCCCACCTCTAAGCACATGTTATCCACCATTTCCCGCCGATTGCGTTCGATAAGTTAATTGACCCTTTAAACCCTGGTTTCTCTGATCATTCCTGCCTTTAACCCGAGTTTACAGGGTAATGACGGTACACCGGCACTGTGCGGTACACCGGCTCACAGGACGGTACACCAGCTTACAGGGTAATAACAATAGATCTGAAGGCCGGTTAACTGACCTTTCGGGTCTATAAGTCTTCTCAGTAACGCCGGTTTTCCGGCCTGCAGGGTTCAAAGGGTTGAGAAGCGCTTCATTTTCACGGTTGGTGGTTGTGCTTGGGGGGCGGCAGCGAGGTTTGTCATTCCCTACAGTCACGGTTTGGGATCAACGAATCCTTTCTTTCAATCTATCTCTGCTGACATTTACTGCCTCGCCACCACAAGCATTCACCATACGTCGCCAACGTTTATAATTTGTTCTCTTTCTGCGTTGAGGAACTTATGATACATGTTCGGTTTTGACGGACACTTACTACCGCAGATATTGCTTTCTAGGACAATTTTATCGCCAAAATTTCGTACGAGATTTAAAATAATCGTTAGCACCAAACAAACCGTTGAAAAAACTTCAAAACAAATTTGTTAGAGAGCTTTAATTCGACCCGCCGAGACCTTCCAGAGTACATTTTTGGCCCGCGATTGGGAAAAAGTTACTGACCTCCTTGTTAAAAGATACGCAATATTTCTGTGATCTAACATCTGCATGGTATTGCTTACTACGTTTGATGTTATTGCAAGTATCACCAGGATGAGAGACTAAAAATTTGGAGGTAGATTCAATCATTCGTCAATTTTCCTGATGCAGTGAAATGTGATGTGGATGGACTGTAAAAACTTCTGTTGAACAAGACATTACGCCATACAGGTGGATTTAGCTTGAAGGTATTCCAGTGAGGTTCCCAACTTTTTTAAAGGACTCTTTTACAGCTTTTGAAACTTTCAGGGAGCTCTTCATTGCAAAGGTGTAGCTAGGAGTTTCGCTTGGAATGAAAGAATATTTGTTCTATTAGTTTTTAAGGATGTAAAGGGGTTAGTACTGTGTCGCCTACAGATTAATATTGCATGCTCTTCTAAGTATTAGTTGCGGAAAAACAGAGACTACACTGACATCAACCAAAGAGATTGCTGCGAAAAGTGCAAAGCACTATGACAAACAAACTATAAAAAGCAGAAAAGTTAAAAACATGATAACTGTACTGACCAAAAAGTTTAAGAGCTTTCTAATGTTAAGAAGGAATAATTTAAGAAGTAATTTAAAGTTTGACAAAACATTAAACTAAGTCCAAAACTACAAAAGTGAGGAAAAATAATCTAAGCAAAAAAATATTGATAGTAAGCATTTAAAAGCTGTATCAAAGGTAATAAAACTAAAAAGTATCTCAGAAACAACACAAAAATCTCAATGGGAAATGCAAAAGATTTGGAAAAAAAGTTCGTTAAAAATTAAAAATTCAAGATCGGATTCAAAAATTGAAAACGCCAAAAAACCTTCAAAGAAAGGTGTAGGTGTATAGCAGCATAATCAGGAAAAAAATATGGAAAATGTTAAAATTTTAAAACTAGCAAAGATAATCAAAATCCATAAACTCTTAAGAAAACCAGCTGACGAGGGTATAAACGTAGAGAAGAAAAGTTTAGAAGACCAAATATTTAAGTAACGTAGGCACAATGAAACTAAAAACAAACCTAAATTTGTTTTCGAAAAGTAAAGAAAACAACAAAGTAATAATTTTCTGCTGATTATGCCATGTGTTCCTTTCCAACTGTGTTAAAGACATACCACTAGTCCCTTGAAGGATCATTGGCATAAGCCTCTTGATATAAAGGTAATTTTAATGAGTCAACATTATCAAACTTGACGAAGAATTACAAACGAAAAATACAAAACAATTTTTAAATAGTGTGAGTGTGAAGGTTGGGTATATTACAAGACAAAATGTTGCACAAACTGGTGAGAATGAGCTCGTCAATTGATATCGAATGTTTAAGCACGGTTACATATTTTCATAAGGGAGTGATGTGTGAGTTGTCTGTGTGGAGTTACCCAAAAATTAGATTTCATTTTTACGAGTTACACAGACAACGTAGATGCCATGCGTATGGGAGAGAATCGTTCACTGATGTACTACATACGTTGATCTACATCTAGCTCAGACATGGCGAAGCGCTGGAAACGGCAAAGAAATAAACCGGATGTTGAGCACTTTGCTATGATTCTAAGCTTTGGTTATTTGAGTAACAAACAAGCTCGAAAATAATTAATTTGCAATAGGGCGATGTGGTTTTGTTGAGCGCTAGCAACTCTGGGGTTCATTAAGCAACACAATCGCCAAATTACGTGTGGTTATACGAGAGCTTCTTCATTTAAAGGTGCTTTCAGAGTTCGGCATACAGCAATTTACCATATTGGAATGATTAAATTGTGATCTTATAAAAATATAAAAAAGCTTTGACAAAACAATAGGTTATTAATAATGTGGCTAAGTTTTGCGTAAAAACACTTAGGATGCTGCAAACGTCATTATGCAAATACAAATAACTTCTGCGGCATAAAGCTGACAATGAAAATCCAGTTCACGAAGCAGATATAAAAGTTAAGATCTATCAACCTGTGTGAGTCACTTCTCTCAGTGCTTCTTCATCTATGTCAAGAGCATATTTCTCGCTTGTTGATTCTGCTAGCTGAAGACTCGAACCAAATCCAAAATCTGTGAAAAAACCTTCAACAGTCCAGCAGGTGATGTGTTTGTGCCTCATCTTTCTTGGAGGCTCGTTATGATACAGTCATCCCAGTTCAAACAGTAAACATAATTGAAATTAGGCTTAAGGAGCTCTAGTTTATACTTGCAAAGTAGTCACAAACATAGACTGGTAGCTCCACTACCAAAAAATTGGACTGTCGTTGGTGGGTGTTCAAAAGTCGCTTCATACGCCATGGTAAGCGGTGAGCGGTTACTTCTTGTTAATATAACGATGAGAACTTATTCAACTCATTAACCACAGGATGAATAAAAGGGTGTGGGAGATTGCAAAAGGAGCTAGTACAGTTTCTGTGTGCCATTACCCATAGATGTCGTTGCAATTTCCGGAAGTCGCGGTTTAATCACAAAGTGTGAGCCTGAAAGCAAACGGCTCCGTTTCACTGCACCGCATGCAACGTAGCGCTAGGATGATTATTATTCATGTAAGTTCTCAAATTTTTCAAGATAAGTTTGATGCTCATTTTAACACCCTACGTTTTCGATTTAATCGCGTCAGTGGTAGGCTAGAGTGGAGGATACTGATTAAGAGGGTCGTGACTGATAACTTTTTATAAGTGCTTTACGATATTCAGTTTTAAAAGGGCCAATAAACACAACGAGATGCCTGGATGAAAGTGGAGGAGGTGCTAACAGCTTAGCTACCTCGCAATAAAGCAGTAGTTATTGTGGTCTGGAAACAGGATGAAGTACCTGAGAAAATAAAGATGTAAAGCTTGCGAGCAAAAGCTAACCTGAATCTGGTAGAAAATAGTTTGATTTTCTTTTTACAAACGACCACGTTTTCCGTTTGTTAGTCGCTTTTCGTCGCAAAGGGGAAGGAAGTCGAGAACGAATTGAACTCGAAGATTTCAAACTAAATAACATCTGAATATAGTGAAAAGCAAACAACCGAAAACGGTTAGTGCGAAAATCAACGTTTCTTTTCGGAAGAACGAGCGAAACTAAAGAAATGTTAAAAATTTTCACCTTGAAAATTTATTTTTTTCATTTTGCAAGAATTATGCCGATTTGTATGCTATTAATGCTTATTGCAGGATGTTTTTTTATTTGTATGCGAGCTAAAATTACTCCATCACTGAAAGAATAAAAAGCATTTGAATAGGCTACCTTTAGATATCTATGAGTAAGTCACAAAATTGTCAGACTAGATTCCAAGAATGTATATTGCACCTTTATCAAGTAGGTCACTATAGGTCAACGTAAAGCAGATAGTATGCTATGTTTCAGTAGAAAGTTTTAACTGAGTGAAAACTCATAAATAATATACTTTAATGAAACCATAAAAGATTTACCGAAATATCTCTCGTCACTTCTTCTTGAAGTGCCCTTTAATATTAAAACATAATTCTAAGCCTTACCCGTTCAGCATTTTGTTGAAACCGTTTGTAGGTCGAGTGGGGAAGGCTTCTTGCAATCCATTCCATTCTGCAGAAGATGATGAATGTACTGTAAAAAACAATTTAGTAAATTCGAAACATTTCGACGCTGCTTTGTTTCCAGAGTTCTATCAAATACAAGCTCCCAGCAGGCAACGCGTGGAAATCGTAAGTTTAAATGTCAGCAAGCAAAGCTGAAATGTGGAGAAAACTACTTTAATACAACTTTGAGAAAGTTGCACTGTTTCGACCTATCAGGTCTCTTCAGTGCAGTTCGGGACCGACAAGAAGCTAGAGGCTTTTAATAAAGCATAGCTTAGACTGCCACACTTGTGGGACCTATACTAGATCTACTCGGTAGAAGGTCTGTCAGTACTCTGCGAAGCCGCATCACTCGTGAATGAGTGGTGGTTGTCGCAGGTGCACCAAGTCTGGCAACTGCTAGAACAGAGGTCGGCAACCTGCGGCTCCGGAGCCGAATGTGGCTCTTCTGCCTCCCATCTGCGGCTCTTTTGCTGTTCTTTGAAGCAGGTGAGTATGGAATGATATTCAGATCAATGCCTCTAACTACTGGTAAAGACCTTTTTTCTTTTTTCTGAAAACACTTATGACCTATGCTCCGTAGAATTACTGTGGCTCTCATCGGTCTCCTTGCTGTGGTAAACGGGTCCAAATGGCTCTTTGACGGTAAAAGGTTGCCGACCCTTGTGCTAGAACAATAGTGCTATCACAGCCTAGCGGTCACAAGCTCTTATAGTAATACAAGAGGCTAGCGATGCACTTAGCAAACTGCAGACCGTGATACTGTTTCGACCTATCAGGTCTCTTCAGTGCAGTTGGTGACCGACAAGAAGCTAGAGGCTTTTGATAAAGCATAGCTTAGACCGCCACACTTGAGGGACCTATACTAGATCCACTTGGTGGACGGTCTGTCAGTACTCTGCGAAGTTATGCTTTATTAAAAGCCTCAAGCTTCTTGTCGGTCACCAACTGCACTGAAGAGACCTGATAGGTCGAAACAGCGTCACTGTCTGCAGTTTGCTAAGTGCATCGACAGCCTCTTGCATTACCATTTGAGAAAGTTATTTTGCTAGAAGATATTTCTTCGCTATAATACATCGAAGTTTGGTACCAAAGACAAATTATTGAAGACCATTTCTAAATATTAAAACTTAAAAAGTTGAAACGATAAAAACTGAATAAGTTTGTGTCAAGCTTACTTGAATACTTTTTTGCTTTTTCAGGACGACTGTAGGAAGACGCTGCAGAACATCATAGTTATTAACATTTATGTGTAAAAATAGAGCTCTGACTACAGCAACTATAGTCAACTCTGCGAGCTTTGTTCGGTTGGAATAAAAAACTGTTCAACCACCGTGTCTTAATAACAAGACGACAACTGCTCACCCACCAATGGCTGTTGTTGTGCTATCCGACCCCTTCCGAGAGATGGGGGTATAGTTGTTCGTCTTGCTGGCTGTGAGGCTGCCAGTTTACATCTACGACCAATTTAAAATGGTTGACGCTTTCTTCTCAACTCAGCGCTTTTCAACATTTGAGACGGTATAAGCACTGATGAGCATGAGAAAACCTAGTGCGATCGACAGGCATGGTGCGGATAAATTGCGGACAAAAATTGCCTGTCATTTTATAAAATTTGCGTAGCTTTTTCAATTTCCAATACGGATTAGTATTTTCGATTTTGAAAATATTCATGTGGTGGGATAAATTTTTGATGATTATAATTTAATGAAATAAAATTTTTATGGCGATCTTTCTAAGTCTAATCTGTTTTTATGACCATCCTTAAGCAACTTTTGTTGGTAGTGTGAGTAAAATATTGGTGACACAAGAGTATGAAGCATCTTTTTATAATTTGAAAAGCAGTGCTTAACCAAATCAGCAGTGGTAGAGTTTGCAGTGTGAGGTCATCATGTTACCTTTCACATTGCGTTCTCATCCGAAGGAAAAGAAAGGTAATAATCATTACCTTTCACCTATGTACATTTTGACAACACATTAAGTTCATAAATTAGGCAAATATTAGACAAAACGCTCGGCAAAGATGACTTATTTTATATTTCGGTTTTCACCGCCGTTTCTAATGATTTAATGCTGAGCAGCAACAAAAGTTTTCTAAAACAAGTAGCTAATCGTTTCACCTGTCATAACGCAAGGCATCGACTTGTATATATCATTGTTGACCCAATTTTGACTGGTTGGAAAGTAATCTGAAAAAATGTGATATACAAAGCTATACATTGGTTTACGTCTCTCGCATTCACAAGAACTGATGGCGCTAAATTCAGGAGGAGTCATCGAGGCAGGTCAACGATTTGGCTCCAGAAAATCATTTGCATAAGCAGCAACAAGTGTTTCAACACAACAACTGAATAGTACTACAATGGGGAGTGCGCGCGGATACCGGAGTTCAGCATTACCTTCGCTGAGAACTTCCTCCTGATTGACACGATCCACAGAATTGCTTCTTTTGAAGCTGAAAAAAAGTTTTTGACGTCACTAATTTTACTATTGAATGATATCCAATCACTGCTGGTAAACCGCCGTTAGCATCGATTTTAAAGTTGAAACTAAGAAATAAAAATGGTCTCAAAAACGGCAATAAAGTAGTTTGAAAATGAAATATTTTTAACAAGTAAGCTTTTTTGTCATTTTGTTAAGAGTTAGACATTTTTGCAAACAATAGATGTACTGCGACGTATGCCTGTAGGTCCAACCGTCTGCTTAAGTTGCTGATCTAGCACAAACATCAAACCACTGTCATAAGAGTAAAGCTGAATAAGCCTAAAAAAAGTTCGATCACAAACTTAGCTACAGTACAAAATTGCTGGTATTGCATCATAACAGGAAAATGTTGCTGTTGTCGTTACACTTTAGATGCCATCCATAGGCCCATGCATAGGCGTAACACATTGCTTTGTGCTTTGTATGGAGAGGGGGGCTGAAAGTACTTTTTGTCACAACAAACAAAGTCGAAGACCTTTTTTTGGGGTCAAATTTTCAAAAGTGATTATTTTACTCATTTCTAAAGCTTCTAGGAAGCAGTGCTGAAAGCACCTTTGTCTCAAAGCAAAGCTGAACACCTTGCTTCTGGAGACCAACTCTTCCAAACTGAGTATCTTGCCAATTTTTGAAATTTTGGAGGGGCTGAAAACAGTATGGAGACCCTTCAACTCCTCTGCATTTACGCCTATAACGCCATTCCGCCACCGATAAATGTCCCACGAAATCTGACTAAACGCGTTTTGTGCCTGGGGTAACGCGTTTTCTTGAAAACAAGCAAAAATACGAAACTCTGCGTTAGGTTACAGCATCGACCTTTTTCTTTTTGTTATCAACGTACTTTTCAAACGTGAACTTGCGCATGGCCGCCCTCTCCCATTTGCTCAGCTTCTGTCGAAAACTTTCTTTATGTCCAGATGAGGCCTTTTTGTTTCTGCAATAAATGAAATAAAAACTGTTTTTTCTCTGAATAAGAGTTTGCTTCTCCAGTAAACACAATTTGAACCTGCTGCAAAAGATGTATGCTTTTTGAAGTCAGTGATTTGGTAAAGAGCCCTACATAATATTGTCCATCACTACTCGGCTATTCTTCTATTACTTATGCGCTAGGAAAATTTACTTTACAATGGTATCCTCTATTTGGAGGACCATGACCAATAAAAAACTATCGAAAGTACAGTCCTCCAAAAAAGGTTTCAGAAAAATCAGCTGTTTTCACCACACTAAAACTGGTACAAAAAATGCAAATTGGTGAGTACCAAAATACAGCTCTACATGCAGTGACGTTTGCAAACGCGCCAACAAACGGTTCAAAAAGATGGAGGTTTTGTTGATTGTTAATCTTTTTTCAAAACGTTCTCAAACTCTTTCGCAAAACTGAAATACTAATCAAGTTCCTTTCAAGTTCCGCTAGATCTATCATCAAATCAGATTCATTAATAAATCTAGCGGAACTTGAAAACTCTGAAGCAGATCTTGACAAATCACACTGTAGGTAGCGACATCGTCGCTGTCTTGCGCATGTGGCCAACAAACGCTATGCTCGGACATGAAAAGAATTATGGATTCGAACAGCGAGGATTATTAGGTGGTTTTCTGTATGATGCGCACCAAAATCACCAAATTTACTTGGTCGAAATTTAGGTCGTGGACCGCCAGAATGAGGGAAAAGTGTACGACTCGCTAGCTGCATGGATGAGTTATGGGTGTAAACTATGCTGAGAAATAAGTCGCCTTGTTAGTTTCGAGTCGTATTTAACTTCATAAGTCGGCTACTTAACAGTGACAAATCAGTTAAATCGACTTGTGGTTTTAGGATTTCATATTAACTACCGTAAATTATGACCGCAGGCAAACGCATTAAATCGAAGCTCTCTCATCGACCATAACATGTAAAATCGGAAAGTCTGTTGGAAGATTGTCGATGATGAACGTTTATCCTTCTCTTTCTAGGTATAAAAGCACGACTTAAAGCGGTACTGCAGATTCACACCGCAATCCTAACCAAGATCAGGCTAGGAAAACCGGCAATTCCATCAGTCATAAATGCGAATTCCAGACAAGTAGTCCCTCCACCAAATAAAGTGGACTGCCATTTGTAGGTGCCCGAAAATCGCCTTCTACGACAGGCTTTTACTGTTCTAACCAGGTAAAGCACGGGCTCTGTAAAGACATGTTGTTGTTGTTGTTGTAGTTGCGGTTGTCCTCCTCTTTCTTGGGATGGACGCACAGCATAAAACGATTTTCCAGATTCATGCCACAAAACTAACTAAATTAGGCTACAAGAAAAGCAGCAGTTTATTTCGAACCAGTCATGAACGCAAATTACAGACTGGCAGCCCCACCACCAACAAGGTGGACTGCTATTGGTGGGTGCCCAAAAGTCGCCTGTTACAACATGCTGGGTGAGCAGCTTTACAATTCTAACCCGGTGAAGCACGTTTTAAATACAGACATCGCAAAAATGTTTGCTTTTTACAGCAACTGGAGAAGTGTTTGCAGGTTTCTTTACGAGTTGAAGTGGAAAATAACATTATGTCTGCAGTACATTAGATTGAGACTCACAATGATTTCGGGTTGATTCAAAATAATTTTGTGTCCCAGCAACAATGACAATACAGCTATGGTTAGTATTCCAAACCAAACAATTTGAAAGCGCAAGTGGCAAAGCTAAAGTCATTAGTGACAGTTTCAGTCAGTGATATTCAAAACAGTACAATTCCGGTACAGTATTAACCAGCGTAAAGCGATCTTATACTTACTCTGTCTGACGATTTTTAAGCTTTTGACCTTCTTCAAATATCGGAGGCTTGCTAGCGATACGTGACTCAGCCCCAAGTCCATCTCCGTTTAATACAATGTCCGAGACATTAGACGAAGCTAAATAATACGGCTTTTTAACCCGACAATAATTTGTATCTGAAAGAAACATTTTCCAAAAACGTTGCCCAAATTCTGAGTTTTTCTCTTTTTTATGACAAACTCAGAGAAAGTTTAGGGAAGCTCAGCTACCCCGGTTCTGATTGCAACCCCGAGTGACTTCATGGAAATCCAACCCGCACTACTACCGAGGAAGTCGGCGCCTGTTTCACGTGACTGTGCGAAAGCTGGTCAAATCTTACTAAATCACCATATTAGGTAATTACTTCTCATTGGTCGAGAGCTTGACAAGGGTGGTGGCCTCACATGCGAATCGTCACCAGCGTTGCTAAGCATTGAGTCCACAGTGAAATAAGCTCTTTGAATTGGTCTCGACGATTTCTGAAAAAATGTGAATCAAAAATTAAGTGAAGGGCTAGTTTTTGTTACACGTGCCTCTAGCCTCACGACACTAAAATGCTTTTCGGTTAAACATAGATTTTGTGTCCACACCAGTTTCGGAGTTATTGGTGCAGCCAAAACAGCGCATATCTTCGCAAGCAGGCCATTGTCGTGCAGTGTCTTTTCAAAGGGCACAGGGTGCTGAATCTACGTAGGCCCAAAAGTCACTGAGCCTTATGATTTTGAGCTATCGTTGGTTGAACGAGCAAAAAGATCGCGAAGTAATGTTTCCATAAACGTAAAAATGCTTATAGCAGGGCTGGTCAAACCGCGGTTTCCAAGCCGCATGCGGCTCTTTGGGACTTCAAATGTGGCTTTTCCAACTGGTTATTATTTTCATAATCAGTGATGTCGGGCAAGTGGCGTAGCCAGAAGCAAATTTTGGGGTCGCAAAAACGTGTATCTGTCGGATGATCTTTTCTTTGCGGAGGGAGATCCAAAATGTTTTCAACCTTTCATTCCTTCGTTTGGGAGGCATGACTCCTTTGGCCTTCCTTAGGTATGTTAATGTACTGGAAATTAAGTTTAAATCTCTTTCTGCAGTGTTTGTTCTTCTTTTTTATAAAATAAACATAGGCCATTGGTTAGCGCCCAAGTGTATCCAAAAGTATCTGCAATAATCTTTGCATTGTTTTTTCATAAGCTTTTTCAAAATGCCATAATGATAATCTTGGAGCCACTACCAAAGAAAAAGAAACTTTTCTTCTTCGACTGAAATCATTTGCAATGACATCATAATTGACGTTTTCTTGTTGTCAGTCAGCAGTGTGACAGTAGTCAGTTTACAAAGGCAAATTTTTTTATGGCTTAGTGCAGGGGTTTCCAACCAGGGGTGCAAGGCAGCATCTTAGGGGGTGCAATATGGTTATTCAGATTTTTGTGTGGCATTACTGTGCTGTCAAGCTCAGTTCATCCTGTGCTGATTGTTCTGCACAATCAATGTCTAATTGCGCGGCCTTCAATTCAGCACGAAACGATGCTGATCTCTAAAAAAAAGGTCAACGAATGCAATTACAGCCGAGACTTCAAAATTGGCCCACATCTTGGTCCGAGACATGTTATAAATTCGTCACATGTTAAAATATTTTAGGAGTATGAGGACATGTTAAAATATTTTAGGGGTATGACAACACATTAAAATATTTTAGAGGTGCGAGAACATATTTAGATATTTTAGGGATGCGAGAACATATTTAGATATTTCAGGGGTGCGAGAACATATTACAATGTTTTAGGGGTCCGGGCCATTACAAAGGTTGGGAACCACTGGCTTAGTGGCTCTAATGTAAAGCAAGTTTGGCTACCCCTGGCTTATAGCGAACTTACTGTGCTAGGACTAAACGAAGGAGGTCGCTTAATGGGGGGCGGCCGCTCCACGCTACGATGCGGGGTCTTCCAAAACCTCCACTTGTCTTTTTTAGTAGCAAGTGCAAGGTCATCGTGGGAGAACATGGAATCTCTAAAAAAGAAAAGTTAATTGTTAACATTGTTGGAGACTTCGCTTTGGAAATCATTTTTGAAAGAAAATGATGAGAACTTGCTTTACTCGTCGAGCCAAAGGTGAACGGAGTGTCGGGACGAGTGCGAAACAAGCTGGTGGTTTTTGAGCTAGCTGTCACCCACGGATAACGCTGGGGTCGGCAGAGCTCGTAGCTTGAATTTGAAACGCGAGCTTGAAAGCAAACGCCGATTCCGTTCGACGTTGCCGCGTGCAATGCAACGGTCTGAGCTTTGAACCCACAGACTTTCGAATACAAGTATGTCACTTAGCCTCAACCGGGTTCTTTATTGGTGCAATACATGCATCTGCTACTTCAAATCACTTCTTAGCAGCAAAGCAGGGATGCTTGACTGCTGCGTTACTTTATCATTAAGCAGCACAACACTCATGTGTTTACAATAACATCGTCTTTTCTGCTTTGGTTCTGGCTTCAGATTCATTTCAAGATAACAAGCGGCAAAAAAATTTTTTTGCACAACCGACCCAACATTAAATCGAAAACAAACAAACTTTGTGAATACAGACATCTCATGAACTTTCGTTATCAAGACGACTCTCCAAAGAAACAGACTTTAATAATTCAGAGATTTTCAACGGTTTTCTAACACACGGCGTCGAACTCAAAATCTTTTGATCGCGAGATCAACAACAGTGCCTTAAGTCTGGCTACGGTTTTGTGTGATTGCATTTTCTTCTTTCAGGTGATAAAAAAAACATTAAATTCATTATCCTCTAATCTAAAGATCTGCATAGAACAACCTGTATTCTGATCAAGCTCGGTTACAAGCTAACAGCTGCAGCATTTCTATCGAAAGCATTACTGCAAAGCAGGAGGAAATTTCTTTACCAAACGCTGATGCCAACCGCGATTTGAAGTCAAAACTCCATAAATGCAAGTCAGGGCCTCATCGTGCTGAATTATCTTATCATGATCGATCCTCCTTCTTGGTATGAAAACGAGGTTTGAAAAGGGACATCCAAGCATCACGCGGCAAACCGAGACAAGCAAGCAGGACTGTGTCTATTGAGTTCGAAAAAAGCGGCCGCGATTTTAATTCAGTCATAAATATGAACTGGTAACCCCACTACCACCAAGGTAGACTGCCATTGGTGAATAGTCACAAGTTGCCGCTTACGACACGCTGGTTGAATGGCTTGACCACTTAACCCGGAAAGTATGGTGAGAATGACATACACTGTCGACTGTGCAGTGGCTAAGTCAACATGACTTTCATGTGAGATTGGCTTACATTTCCATCAAAATGATTTCATTCGATCAAGCATAAAATTTCAACCGCACAAGCAATTTAGCTTCAAATTTAATTCTAATATCTAATTGGTATGACTGCGGTTATGAATTACGTTGAAATGGAGGCTATTATGTCACAAGAATGAGAGCAATTCTCCTTCAAATAAAAAACATTTTTTAGCTATGCTTAAAGACTGTAGAGCCAAAGGTTAGAGCGCTTGGCTTTAGCCAAAGAGAGCGAGTTTAAGGCCTGGTACCGGAAGCGGCGATTGATGACCATTATAGACTGCTGCCGCTTCTTCCAAAAGATCTGGCTGAAATTTGCTGTTACACTTTTTTGACAAAAGCTGTTCCACCAAAGGTTTCATAACGAACTCATCCGTGACAATATCGCGTCCAATGGAAAAGAGCAGGACCACATTTATGAGAAAATTTTATTCCATTCTGTACCGCCACCACCTAATTTTGCTCTTTCCCTTTTTCTATGCCAAACAAAAGAGGCGAACATTTCCGTTTTTAAAGCTTGATTCGAGTGAGGCTCGAAACCAAGATGCTGCAATCATCAGCCGTTTAGGATTGCTTAAGCAACTATTCTGTTTGCGTACCTGTACTCGCTCAGACTGATGCTGGAATGGTAAAGCGGTCGATTCTTCAAGCGTTTGAAGCCGGAAGATGGCAATGATGCATCAAGAGATATTTGATCGCCGCCATCTAGAAATTAAAATGTTGATGAGGTTAGACGGTGACTCATTCTAGCTTAAAAATCCATCTTTTCAATAATTGAATCTGTTGTTGTTGTTTACCCGACCCCTTCCGAGGGATGGGGGCATGGCGGAAGACCATGGAGCCCCAGATAATTGAATCTCGCAATTACTTATTTCAGCAAACCACCCAGCAAACAAATTGTTTTCCAGACCGTCGATAAAGCTGTACTATCCACAGTTTATAGGAGGTGTTCTCGATATAAAAATAGAAAAATATGTATGCCCTCACAAGCAGTAGCTGCATTTTTACAGAAATCTCAATTTTCAACCAGGCCTACCTTACGTGTTTCAAAAAGGAAAATATCAAGTCAATTTCCTAGAAAAACTCCACATTTTTGAAAAAAATCTTTTTAAAAGTTTGGTATAAGATGGTTGACCTTCTTACCACAAATAAGACCATGAAACAAGGAATCAATATGGGGGAAAACCAACAAAACAAGGTTTCGCTTATTTACTTCAAAATGTATGAAATCATGCTCTGTTTACATGTCTTTGGCTAACCGGGTCACTAGGACTAGCAGACAGGTCGGCTCTACCACTTGCCTACCGGATAAAGATAGAAAAATACCGTTAAGTGCTTTTCCCAAAAGCACAACAAGCGAACTCGCCAGAATTTTCTCTACACTATTCTTTTTTCCCGAGCGCCAAGCAGGGAAGCTGTGAATATCAATTTTTAAGTCTTTGGCACTACACAACATGGGAATTGAACCAAGGTCTACAGATTGCGAAGCGGACGCTCTAACCTCAACATTACTCCACCAAGATGTTCTTAAAGTAGACAAAACGATGAAGATGTCAAAAAAGCCAAGATTTGTAGACATTTTGACGCCCCGACTAAAATACAATCTTCGCCATTCATTCAGTGATTTCAAGAGGTCAAATCTTTGTCATAAAAGCTCATCGAATGCATTTTCGAATGCCGTGCAACGTTTATACCATACAAAACTGGTACTAGTTAGCGAACAGGTATTTTAAAATCATTTTACCCCCAGGCTACAAGAAATTTCATTGAGTGAAAAATCGAGAACAACAAACCAATTTCAACTCAGTTTTCTCTTCATTCACATATTTCGATTCCAAATCTGCGCCTTATAACTTTGCGGTTGCATTTGAAATTTCCGCGAAATCGAATCCACATCTTTCCTAGAACCTTGCGGTTTGAGGCCTTGCCAGCGAGTTTTAGCATTATTGCAAACACTTTGTGGCAAAATGCCAGCTCATTAGAAATGCCCTATGCCAGCAATGCTGACGTCTCCCAAGCATTTCAACACCAGTTATTCTCATACGTACATTGTACAAACTACGGCTGGGAATAAAAATACTAGAACCTATACTTGCAGGTTAGAAAAAAGGTAAAGAAGAAAAACACATACCATCCCTTCTTTGCAAAAATTGGCTGTTTCTTTTGCCGTCTTGCATGTCGATGCTTGATTGCCTAGATCTAAACAAAATAATAGAACATCAAAAGCTGCAAAAGCAATTGTAGTAATGCTAAAAGTGATGGCCATGCCATAGCATATCATCGACGAGACACAAAAGCAGCAATTTTCGGTAGATGCAGCTCATATGTGGTATTGGTATATACAATGTCAAGGTGGATGTGTCGATTCGCATCGGAGCTTATCTTACACACAAAACCTTTACTTAACTGTAGCCAAGGCGCCTGTCAGAGGTTGAATCCAATTGCAGTGGACGACGTGACCGCATTTTCACCTTGGTCCAAAATATACCGTGACTTACCAATGTTTCAATTAGCACGGTATTCCATCCCACGGAAGAGAAGGAATAATGTTACCCCTGATCCTGGACATTTATTTGTCAATGGAGGAAGTTTGGAGCCTATTTTTTATTTTCTTTCCCCAACCGCACCGAAAAAGTTCAAAACATTTCTTCTTTTCCTGGCGCCGAATGACGTAAAGCAGCCGTTCAAACGCAGAGTCGATTTAGTGAACTTCGAAACAGGCCTGACGGATTTATTCAACATTTGGAGTCTATGTTGGTTAAGAACGGTCTACACTGAGGCGAAGCAGTGCACGCCTTCCGATTAAACCCAAACAAAACAAAGAACTACGCCACGCTTCGCCTCAGTGTAGACCAGG
The DNA here is from genome assembly GCA_963675345.1 of Trididemnum clinides. Classification (NCBI taxonomy): domain Eukaryota; kingdom Metazoa; phylum Chordata; class Ascidiacea; order Aplousobranchia; family Didemnidae; genus Trididemnum; species Trididemnum clinides. Next base: position 20,676,672 of record OY776297.1, read on the forward strand.
CTTCATCGAACAATACTTCGAATGAAAAAGAACACTGAATACTTGCTTTGTTATAACTTCTCTTAACCGTACGCCAACTCGTTGGGAACGTTTAGGAAGGGTGAGCGTGTGATATGTTTCCGCTAGACTACCGTCTATGGCTGTATAATCTGTAAGCATACACAGTAATGCAACACCTGCTGACAAATGTATATCAAACGTCACTGACAGCTGTACGCTTATTGACGAATCGACCTTGAAAATAGACAGAAGATCGCTCTTAATTTACACACAAAAAGTTACGATCACAGCAATAGCGACCAAAATTGCAACAAAGTTCAAAGAGGTAATGTTTAATATACTACTAACAAGTTGTTGTTCTCACAACATAAAATCATGCACGACAAAGAAAAAAAATAGACTAACCGACCAAGTAGGCTAAGACCACGATTTTCCTTTAATTTGGGTTTTTCACATTGATGTTGCTAACAATTTTAATCGACCTAATTCATGCTCTTTTTGATTTATTTTAAAATTGTAGCTAAAATTAATCATACCATACAGCATTATGACATTATAGAGCGAGTTTGAAGCGTGCAGGAAAAAAGAAAAAAAGCATGCTTAGAAAACTTAGAAAAGAATCTTAGAAACCTTATGAAAGGCTTATAAAAAGAATCCCTTGTTGAACCATCAATTCAGCTTTAATTGTTATCAAGTTTCTTTTTTATCGAAAACACCAAGTTAATATCTTCCACAAAAGCTTTTAATCGCGTTTCTGCAATCAGTAGTTTTTGAGAAAATACGGAGAACAAGTTGCATAATTAAGCATTAGCTGTGAATACAATTTAGAATCCAAAAGGATACAATTTTTTGAAAGTTGGGGGCTGGCTTTTGTTTGAGCAGAAAGTGGTTTTCCTCTGTCCAAAAATTATCTTTGATCATGACGTCATCACGACGCAACAAACTCCCTTATGACACTCACAACAGGGTGATAATCAATTGTGCCAAGATTGATGTGTGTACGTCCAGTAGTTTCGGAGGAGTAACAGCGCAAGTACGTACGTACACACGCAGAGGCAGAATTGCGCTTTATGTATAAGATTTAAGTAGACTACGAGTGTCATCTTTGAGTTTGCATATGCTACTTTCAAAAGTCGACCTAGCGATACCTTTAATTTTCCTAATTATCTTATAGCTACTTAGGACTGTTTAAGCAGAAGAAACACAGAGATGATAGAGTAAGCTGTTGAAGCAAAAAGTTACTAATTAACTAGGAAAACTTGAAAATTTTGCGTCTGTACCTAAACGAAAACAGTAAAAAATCTGGAAAACTTCTACCTGATCTTCTACGAACAAAGGATGTTGTCAAATATTACGTCACAATGGGAATTGTTACAACGGGTTTCGTTAAAATGAGTAAAAATTGGATTTAGGCCTGTCTACAAAGATAAATCTAATTTGTTATGCGTTATGCGTTAATTCTGCTCAAGTTGGTGATTGTAGATCGAATTGATATAAGCAAGAAAGTTCCCAAGAAAGTCATATAATTCCAAATTTAACCAATCAATTGCGGCCCTCTATTTCACATAACTGTGTCAATCATAACTTTACATTGCCACTTTGGCCTTGCTTTGGCTCAGCAAAACAGGTTGTCAGTTTCTAGCTGATACCTATTCCTAAACAACGATTATATAGTTTTTCGGCCTCATCAAGTTACCTAACAACTTTACAAAAACTGTTCTATATTTTTCTGTGTCATTCTCTGAAATGTTACTTGAGAAAATTAAACAAGGCGAAGTGTGTTTTGACGAAGAGAGCCTAACAACGTCTAAAAAAACCATTCAAAAATACAACAGGAGCAGATATTTACATTACGAGGATGAATGACTAAAGTACAAGCAATTAACTAAATTGCAAAAGTGCGTTTAACCTTTAATTGAAGAGGTCAATGCCAAAAAAAGTTAAAACTTTGAGCTATTACAACACAAGCCACAGCATTTTGTTGGAAGCACCACCCGATCTTTCATCCGCAAAGATGATGTGTTTACTGTTAGCGCCTGAAGAGATGGAGAAAAACAATATACATGTATTTGAGTTTTAAGGAAAGAAAACTTTAGGAAGCATTAAAAAATATTCATTTTTTAAACACCAGTGCACAATATAATATTCTCGAGGAAAAGAACGGCTCAGTAAGCAATCAACTACTTTCCTCTACTTCGATACTCTGGCGACTATGTACTCTATTCGAGTTTTAAGCAGTATCTGACACAAAAATAGGGGCCGATACTTAACAGATACAAATTGTTTATATCAGTGGTTCTTAACCTTTTCGACCTGCCGAACTCTTTATTTTTCGATCCCAGGCACGAATTCAAAAAATTCTAAGACCTTTTTTTATATCAGCCTGTAACACGGAGCTTTTTGACGATGACTTTTACGGAGATCATCTTTCGACGTGTGCTCTTAAATAGGCAGCGTGTTAAGTAGTCATTCGGACAGACTGTTATAGAGTTCATTCCCCAAATTTTTCGTACATGCCTTCTATAATTGCTAATTGATAACAATCCAAAAGATTCGTGCTCTACATTAAAAACGACAGGTGTACTGTATATTAAACCTAGTGCATTTGCTTGTTATTGATCATTCGCTAAATATAGCTTTAAGCTTTAAGTACAAGCTAGGTTACATACAATGCTTCGCTTGAAATGAAATCAAAGACAAAAAAGACTTTGTAAAGTAAAGTGATTTACAAACACGAGGAAATTACAGCAATTTACTTTCATCCTACGACATAATTTTCCCGCAGCAAGTAACTGTTAAACACGTAAGCAAGAAAATACCTTTTTCTGATTTCAAATGCTTTACTTCTGCTTCCAACAAATGAACCTTTTTAACGAGCGCGGCGTTTTGCTTCCGTAACTCACCTAAAACAGCAAAAATTAAATAACTGCTGTTCAAAGTAAACATTGCTTCAAAGCAGAAGGATGGCTGAAAACAGTAAATCGTGCATGAAGAGAATAGGGTAAGGCCGAATTGGTAAGTGCGGCAAATGCCTAAAACCAGCGGGATAAAGGATTCCAACATTTGATACTTCCTCTTGCTGATGAAGGTGAGGAACTTTTTCAGAGAACACTTCAAAACCTAATCCCGAATCAAGGCATTCTTCAAGGCCTTTGCTTTGAGATAGAGAGCTCGCGGTTAAATCGGTAAAACTAATTTCAAAAAACTATTCCGTGCCCGAACATATAGGACTTGCAGGACGACTTATCTTTATAAGGTTCACCCTCATTTCCCAAAAAAATTCGTATACATTCATATCGTTGGCAGTGGCGTATGTAGAAATTTGTCATCGGGAGAATTTTGGTTTCTCTCATGAAGAACGCCGAAAACACAATTATTCTGGGGTGGTCCGGGGGCATGCTTTCATGGAAAAAAATTGAAAAAAATTACAATAACAATTATCATTTTCTTGCATTCTAAAACAAGTTTTAGGCAAAAGTTGGATGAATTTTTTATTAGGTTAAAAAATTGAACACCTACAGCATTCAAGGAGGTTTGACCCACCAAACTTCCTCCCCCCTCGTTCATACGCCACTGATCGTGGCTGCATAAAGTGTTCCCATTTATAAAAAAAGGTCGGGAAGGTTTGGGAAAATGCAAAATATTATGACGGTTTTCGAGTCTGCAGTCACTCACAAAGTCATTGCATTCGGCGCAACCTCACAAGCGTGAGGTCGAAAGCAAACAACGGAGTCGCGTGCAACGTATCGCTTGCATCGCGCTCAACCGGCTGACTTCCAACCGCAAGTTTGACGCTTAAATATATACAACAAGCTTCCGACAGTTTTAAAACTACACCCACAGGCGCAGAATCTTTCGATAAATTTTTCACGCCCTAAGATAAGGTTTTGACTAGGATTACGCTGCAAGGATTTTATGTAAAGTCTAGCTTTCGGAAACAAGCAAAGTTTGATGTACACTCTCAGCATTTGAAGTGATGTGAAGAATAAGATAATGTAATCAATTTTATTCAGACGTCATTAAAGAAGTTTTGGCGCTAAAAACATTGTAGTTGAAAAGCGCCAAAATAGCTGCGTTCTGTTTGATTCAAAACGTAATTTTTTCATGCAAAAAGCTCGTGGATACCAGATAACCTTGAAGATAGAAAGTTAATGAACTTGCATAGAAAAGTTAGTTATTGTTCAACCTACCTATTTGTTCTATAAGCTTGCATACTTGCTCCAGATGTGCAAGGCCATAATCGAAATCTGTAAAGTGACAGTTGTCAGAAGTAAAGAAATATACAAAAGCAAAATAAACTGCCACTTAAAATGTTCAAAATTCTTTCGTTCAACCAAACTTGTAATTACAGTTCTCACTTTTATCTTTTGTTGCATCGCAGTAGGATAATGGTCTTGTGGTCAAGTGATCAGACACTGCTCGATTGACACGTTCTATAATATAAAAAAAGAATCTGGTATTAGTTAGTTAGTGTGCAGTTTGTCACGTAACACCATCAGAAGTGCAACAGCAACACATCAAAAGTATCACAACCTCAGGAACAAAAAGTAACAAACAAGCAACTACAGAAACAAAAGGTAACAAACTTCAACAACCACAAAAGTAAAATTAAGCGAAAAATAACAATTATAACAACAGCAAATCTCATCGTTTCACATCAAGACTAACAATACAAAAACGTTTCATCACACTACTTACCCATTGCCATCAAGTTCAACAAAGCTTGTTTTTCTATTCTGCTTTCTTCGGATGACGATTTAATGTTTCTGGATGTAACAAAATCCGATTTGTCATTTGCGTTACTGTCTAACACGGCACACAGCTCGTTTGCATCTGGCGGTGGTGAAACGCTCCTCTCAGATTTTTCAGCAACAGGAAGGTTCGCGTCTGGTGATGACGTCATTTCTGCCAAAGAATACCTCTCATCTTCGCCATGCGCGAGCTCGTCCATGGACTTCGATTTTCGCATGCCAGGTCCTAAAAACAAGTAAAGGGAATCAGTACACCTTGATTGCTACATCATAAGGTGCTTTTAGTAACACTTGTCGTAGTGGCCTCCCCTCCTCTTCATTGGGATGGAGGCATGGCATGAAACGATTTTCCAGTTTCATGCCCCAAATCTATTAAATTGGGTCAGAACAAAAGCGACAGTCCATTTCGAACCAGTCGTGAACGCAAATTACAGATTGGTGGCCCCACCACCAACAAAGGGGACTGCGATTGGTGGGCACCCAAGAGTCCACCTTTTACGACATGCTGGGTGAGCAACTTCACCGTTCTAACCCGGTATAGCACGGGTTCGATTAGTTGGCGACCACAGTTAGGTTGGTCGAAGACAAAGAAAATGCACTAAAAAGCATAAAAGAAAAATCGAGAGGGCGTTACAGCAGGTAATTGCCAAACGAGAATTCGCTGTAGCAAGAAACGTAGCTTCCAAAACACCTAGATTTGAAAATTACTTGGTTCTTCAATTGTTTCTTTAGGATACAGGTAATTGTGCTACATCTAGTGCCATTGTTTCACTATTGCGTAACTCGCTTCTGTAAGCACTTAAATAAAACTTGTCATGAAAGAAACAAATAGGTCAACTAATTTTGAGCTTTCTAGTTTGAAAAGTTGAACCCATTTCAAGCCACTAACACCCTTGTAAAAATTGAGAAAAATGCCCACCTCCTTTCTTCATTTCTTCTTGCTCTCTTGCTACCGTAGTAGCTTCTTTAACTTCTTGCATATAAGCAGTCAAAGTTGCTATGGCGTCGATCTTGTTTAGTTTCTATCGAAAAATATGAATTAAAATCACGCTCAGGTTACAGGAAACACAAAAAGGTTCAAACGCTAAACGTAATCGTCAACTGCAGCGTGTAAAATCACTTCGCGCACATACGAACTGTCAAGGCGATCCTGAAGTGCCACAACATTAAGGTCAACGTCAAAAGGGTTAGTTTTAAAAGGCAACACCTTCAAGAAGGGAGGGGAGACCGAGGCGGCATTCTGCAAGCTCCGTAATCAAGCAGCTACAATACAAACGCAGTGAATAAGTGAATGTTATGACCTTTGGCTGCTAGTACATAATTCGAAAATATTTTAGGTTAATGATTCTGGTGACATCATTTCTTTAAAGTTAACCAAAATCATAATATAACGCGAGACGCTTTAATGAAGTTACAACAAAGTGGCTTCTTGAAAACGTTTTCACATGATTATCGACATTTTGGTAAAATTTCATGAAAGCATCTCCCCACAATAAAAAAGGTTACATGTGCAACCCTAGAGTTAGATGTGCCGCTTCTGATGACGTCATTGCTGTAAACCTTATACAGGTATTGCTTTCAGAGGTGCATAAGATCAATGACGGTTTTTTTTCGTCATTGTCTTACGAGTTAATATTTTTCTCTGTCATTAAAGAAACGCCTTGGAATTCGTGTTCAACTTGCCGGTTCGGATTTGCCAGAACCGCCAGCATAATTCATTTTCACTACACGGCCAGCCATAAAGCAAGGAAATTTGCCATAAAATAAACTTTCTTTAACGCAAACATGCAGAACCATTCGGGGATTAAACACATATCCTCATGATCGTGAACCGGCATCTTGTTGCAGCGCCTTTCCGGGCTTGCACTTGTGTGCTGCTTCGATGTGCGTCTGCCGCTCGCTTTTGAAGTCTAAATCAGCTTTTACTGGAGCAACACAGTAATTTAAAGTAGGAGTGATGAAGACCTTTGGTGCTTTAACGGAGTTTCGAACTACAGCCTTAATTTCATAACTCCGGAACATTATCACTGCATCAGAGAGGTTGTACCAGATAATTATCTAAACGAGTTTTAAGCTTTACGCATGGCTTTATTCTTCTCAACACAATAGCTCAAAGTTCGCAATTAATCTCTGACCCCATTTTCACAACTGATTAGAAGAGTACAATTCCTCGTTGCATCCAGCAGCAAAAAAAATCGCAACAAACTCGTACCTTTGGCGCATTGTTGTAGGTCAACAACGAAGTTGTAGAGTGTTGGGTGCCAGAAATTGATTTCTAAAGTATAACAGAAGAGTTCAAATCTCATGTAGGTCTATGCATAACATTTTGAGCAGGAAAGCTAGCGGGTCGCACGATTTAGCCCTGAGCAGCGTATTTACCAACAGAACAAAAACGATGGCCTTTCATAAAAGTAAAAGCTCTAAAAAACCATTCGTCGCCAATGAGATTTCACATATCAAAATGTCACCACGCTAAATTTGCACGGTTTAATAGGTTCACTTATAGTTTATCATTGAGGCAAAACTGAACGGGCTGTGAGTGCTTTAACGAGCGCAATAAACATATGAAGGCTGTTGAACAACAATGCAAAGCATAGCAACTTAAATACCTGTTCCGAAGATTGTCCGTCGCTCCTGAAAAACATTAACGCCCAAATTGTAAAATTTTTTTTCTTATGCTGATTACCTTTTCGGTTCATGTGTGCCGAAGGGATCAATGGAAAAAAACGCTGGCTAATTAGTTGTCATAGCAACCAAGCACTCGTAAAAGCCATTGGAAGAAAACCCGGTTGTCGTGACGACGAATCTGCACGGCCCGCTATAATGGCCGACCATTAAATTAGGCACAATTATGTTCAGACATGACATTGGCGGCAGTTATTGCAAACAGCAAGACGCAAACGTACAGCGCCAGGATGTTTCCAGAAACTCAATTTACCTTTAAAATTGTGACCAAAGTTTTTAGTTTGTTTTATTAATATGTAATAAACGAGAATTGACCTATTTATAAAACAAACTAAAATGCTCCGATTTCAGTCCTTGAAAGTGTAATAGACTGGTCTCAACACGGTCGCAAAGAAGCTTTTGCAAAACCTAGCAAAGAGTTTCAAGAAGTAGTTTAATGATTGCGTGGCCAAAAATGCCCTTTTTCGAAGTCTTGTAACGAGTGTTACCAGTTTGCTAGAGTAAGCTACTAAATTGTTCTAAATGCGTAGACTATAAACAATTTTCATAAATCGATACTCTAGGAAAGCCTATAAATACACCGATGCAAAGACGCGAACAACTGTTGCAGTTACTTCATAACCACAATCGTGACCTGCAAAGGTACAACGTAATAATAAATAAAAGGCATGAATATTTTGTAGGGTAAAGATATGTATTGGGCTTTCAGCTTTAAAAGCGAAATTGTGATGAAACTACAGTTCAACATATGAAGATTTTGGTCTTAAAACAAAGATAAAGATAAAGATCTTTTTGCATTTGAAAAATTTCAAAGAGGCTATATTGTCCCTTTTAGTCTGAAAGTCAACGTGGTCACCTTTTGTTTTAAATTTTTAAAAGATCGATTTTTAAAAGCTGTTTGTCTCTATTTTCGATGATGACCTTTTTTTGGAGATCAATATTTAAAGAACTGTTTGTTCTTATTTTCGACTTGATGGCCTTTTTTCTTTTGCTTTTTGGAGGTCAACTTGGGTTGAGAGCCTGGCGGGCGGCAACAAAGGTTGTTGCGGGCTGTATGTTACCCAAATCTGCTACAGATCATTTGCCACACCATTTATTGCCGTCACTATACTTTGAAGAAGCTTAATTTGGGTAAATCTTGTTTCTATTTCACCACAACACCCAAGCTTCGATCAACCTATTTTCAACAAAGTACGATAGAGTAGGGATACAACCAGAGGAGTAAGAGAGCTACAGCTGTATCTTTGCCATGTTACTTTAGCTCAAAAACAAAAGCGCAAAGACCTCTTTTTAAAAACACCCAATAACTTTTCCTTAAAAAATACCATTAGTTTTGTAATCTACCTCCGGTCGCAACATAAAGTTAGGCTACGCTTTCTTACTCATAAAGCGCCAACCTTTAGTGTGCGCTATAAAGAGTAAAAAAGCGTAGCTTAACTCCTAACTTACGAGAGAGAGAGCGTGATTTCCGATGTTAAATTTTTAAAAAACTCAAAATAAAAACATGAATGCTTGTCCTAGTCGTCCACATGTATTTAGACGTTTGTCATCTAAATTAAGGTACATATATGTGTATGTAATATGCGCGAGACTCATTTTCGTGCAGATACCTGCGTTATTTCCGGTCTTCTTTAAACGACAAACACGTTTCACAAAAACTGAAAAGCTCATACTCAAATGGCTGTTTACTGCATTTTACTAATTTGTAGCTGGTCTGGCTGACAACAGCTCAATTAAGAATTTTTAGACAGGTGCTACGAATATTTCACTTATATTGAGGGAATTTAGGCAACTCAAACGTCAATGTGACGAATTGCTTAGTTTTTGACATTACAACGTTTTTATGATTCTTAGTTTGCTGCTAAGAATATTTCATTCATATCTTAGAATTCTTGGTGTCGTGCTAAGAACATTTCGTTCAGATTGGGAGAAATTTTCGTCAGCTCGATTGTCAATATGTCGAACTGTTTCGAGTCTTTGAAATTACAATGTATTTATGATTGCATTAAACTACCAAATGCATTTCTTATTGGTCCAGTAATATCACCTAGTCAGTCCTAGTTTCACACCAAAGGTTGATTTCTATAGTGGCAGCAAATTGAAACATGAGGTAATAATATGATACAACCATAATTTGTATTTATTTAAGATTCAAGATTTTGTGGGACAATATCCAAAAGCGACAAAAATTATTTTACACTTTGTTTCCTGATGCTGGTTTTTAAAACATTTGCCTCTTTTAATCAAGATTTTAGGTGTCCAAAACTGCGTGATGATGGTACGGGGTTCAACATTGAAGTGAAACACGCAGCTACTTGTACCAAATCAGCAGCATGTACTCACGGTGTGGGAGATAGATTCTCTTGACCATTTTCGATGACGTTGCTGTTTTCGTTCCCGAAATTTTGAATGCCCGATTCCTCGCTCACTTTTCCTTCCAGCGGTTTCTAAAATAAATAAATGCTTAAGCTTTTGTAAACGTTATCACCACTCATCGGCTGCTAAAATTGCCTCCCGGTAAAGCTTGTATTGCCACCATGGATAGGGGCTTGCCACGCTGCTATCTTGAGTCCACTAAGACAAAACAAAAAAAAAGCACTTTAACGAAAGGGCTCCAAGATTACGCTAGATCTGCGATGACTTTTCTCGTAGATGAGGATGGAAAAATGTGGAATAGAACATTCTGGCTCATACCACGATCTCAATAAAGCATTAGGCGAATGACGATTAGGCTGGTGTAGGGACGTTCATATAAAATCAGTCATGAATGCAAACGAGCCGCTCTATTACAACGCGGTACAGACTGATACAGTAAGTCTTAACAGCATAAGCTGCAGCGTACTGTACGAATTGTTACCAACAAGGCACACTGGCTTAGTCCGTGTAGTGGTCCATGGCGACATGTTGGGTAAGAAGCTTTGCTATATTTACTCGGTAAACTGGACACGATAATGTTCGTACTTTCGAAAAACTCGACGTGTGTCTTTTCCGCCTTGATCGCTTGTGTTCGGAAAGGATCTTATTGAAAGACTCCGTGGTGGAATGGTTCCTCAAATACCGGTGGCAAAGAGAGGATGCACGTCTTGGAACTTTTTTGTAACTTCCATCAGAACCAGAGGATTGATACCTGAATCAAAGTACGTAGTAAACAAGGAATGTTGGGGCGATGTTGGATTAATAGGGGTAGGGTGCAAGAGCATCCCTTGACGTCAAGATAATCTTTTATCTATTTTTCTTTTTAAAAAATGAATCACAAAACGGAAAAAAATTTACTACTTGCCATTGCTGAGCATATAATTTATAAGAGGGTTTTTGCAACAAATGTGCTCCTGGGCCTACGTAGGATGAAAACGAGGAAGGCAAAAATGATTGACAGACCTCTGTGGTGTTTATCAGTAGCTTCAAACACAGTATTTTCCACCGCAAGTCCTGAAGACAGAGGAGCTTGAAAAACCACAAGCGCTCATGTTCGTGGCAAATCGAATCACAATATACACTAAAAAACCCCGAGTGGATTTAGTACGACGTGGGAGAATGCGTTCAATTTTTTTGAAAAGCATTATTTTTTGAAGCAGTTTTTCCAGGGGCAAACATCTTTTAACAAAACTTTTATTCATATCTTTACCAATAAACCTGTTCAGGAATACCACACTGTGAACACAATTAATCTTTGTAGGTCTATGCCAGTGGTTTTCAACCGGGATTCCGCGTAACCCTAAGGTTCTGCCAGTACTGTCCAGGGGTTCCGCCAGAAGTTACACAAATTTTATTTTTTTCAATTAAATTAAACGCTGTTTTTTGCATAAGACAGTTGAATTATTGCACAGGGGTTCCTCGAGCCACTGGAATGTTTTCTTGGGGTTCCGCTTCAGTATAAAGGTTGAAAACCACTGGTCTATGCATTCAATAGCTGGTAGTCTGTACAAAAGCGTAATTCTGGTAACCGAAAAGATAAACCTACTCAACCAATACTAATAACGTTCCAAAACTGGTGGGCTCAATTCAAAAACAATAGGCGTATTTTAGTTTCAAGAAAAGTGATATTTCGTTGTTTAAACTTTCACATATTCAAAAATAAACAGGAGGGAAATCTACAGCCACAAAAGAATGGTAATAGACGTATCGCCGTGGTAAAAAGCTCTATCAAAAAGATTTTGAAATTGCTTCAATTAGAATCAAGACAAAATTATACTTACAGCACGCCATCGTCCGATGCATGAGGGCCTGGATCCTCATATACTGAAAATTAACAAAGTTACAAACTTCACAAACCTATAGAGCTCTAAAATTAAGGCCCAACTAGCTTGAACACACGGGCATTCTTCGATACATTCTTTTCTATTGCTCACCAAATATTGTCTTTGTTTACCTTTTGTTTTCTCAAAATGCTTTTTGCACAATTGTTTATGTAGTATTACAAAGTTTAGTTTTTATCATAATTTTTTTTCCGACGAAAGCTTGCAAAAACAGATCTCAAACAGACATAAAACGTGTTGAAATCAAGTCATGGGTTTTCTCGGTACCCACACAGTTGATTTCCTGAACGCTAGTTTTACGTTCATTAACCCGCGTTTGCAGGATTTGGGCTGGTTCAGCGTGTGCTAGCCACTTATCCACTCCCGTTTGAATCAGGCTCTCTTGATGGAGCAACACAGCTTTTTCTATTCCTTTAATCCCTTCTTGGCGTACACCAGAAGTGTTTTCATGGAGTTTCAGACTTTGGGTTTTTTGTTTCGAAGTCAGAGACAGTTACCTCTCTAAAACATGGCGCCTGACTTAAATCTTGATAACTACATTGCGATAACTACGGCAACAAAAAGCTGCAGTGTAAATGAAGCCACGACAATATTGATTAGTCATTACATGACGTCATATGAAAGAGGGCAAACCGGACAAAGAGTTGAAAACGAATCAATTTCTGCGAAGCATGAACATAGGAACCTTTCGTGTAAACAAAAAATGTTTCCATTAGTAATCACAAATCATGTTAAATCTTATTCAAGAAGTAATTTATGCATTTGGGCTTGAATTAGAAATTTAAGTAAGTGCAATTGCGCGGTTAGTTTTGTTTATAGCTCACTGTACGTCAGCAACGCATAAAGACTAATGTTAGTCACGTCTGCTCTTCGATAACCAATTGCTGGATAGCTGTAATCAAGTTCAGACGGTGACAAATAGCTGCATTATCAGCAAAACGATAATACAATTCGTTAGCATTAGCCTACAGTACGGCAGCTAGCAGTTTAAGTGCTCAGCTTATAAACTAAAATAGTTGCAACTGCGAAAAAGTGTTTTTTTTTTCAGCATAACTTTCCGAAAGATTCTGGCGTTTTTTTGTTCAACAAAAATTCATTATTAGATCGGAAGTTTTGCGGCAAGTGATCGCTTGAATCTTCAAGTTCTAAAGAACAGCTGTACACGTACTCTCTTTAAAACACTTGATGATGAGCACTCTCCAACATGCGCATGGACATCAAATAGCGTGCATGGGTAGGTCACACCAATCCCAGATAGGTCCCTGGCGCATCAGCTTTGAAAAGAACCCCATTCGTCAGTGCACGAGCAAAGTCTTGTTCCATGCCCTAAGTGTCCTTCAAATAAGTCCCTGACCCTGTTAGCAAGAGTCCTTTTTCACTACAGTCCTGGTGCACCTGCACTTGCGTCTTTCGCCTCACCCTCACGCCACTCTTTAATCCAGCCCTGGCGAAAACTAAACCTTTATCAAATATTATTCATAACGGGAAATTTGTTCCAGTTCCGCAATAGCCTTTAAATAAATTTTGGGATCACATTGAGGTTGTTGGCCAGGGTCAAAGTAATCCGGTGAGGTCCCAGAGCGTAAAGAAGCATAACTCCCCAAATTTTTGTGCTTATTCTCTTCATAATTTTAAATTTCAAAATCAAAAACAATTTTGCGCTTTAGACGTTTTTAGAAAACACCGTCTGAAATTGAAGAGTTGAGTTCAAAAATACCTAAGTCACATTTTAACCTAAATGCAGTTAAAAAATCGGCGGATTCAAATACTTTTAAACATGAAAATTCTGATCGCCGAATGATGTGTACGTCCGTAAAACAGGACTTGGGTACATCTTCACCGGCTAATAGTTGGTCAAATGGTTAACACAAACACGTCCACTGCCTGAAAGGGGTCAACTGCTTTTAGGTCAAAATGTGACTTAGGTACTTTTACAACTTATCTCTTCAATCAAAAAGCAATTTGCATCTTTTTTAGAAATCACTTCTCCCTTTTAACTCTGTATTTAAATGCTGGCCACGCCCTAGCATCCAGTACCGGTAACAGAGTTCATGCAAATGCGGCGTTCCGGTACCATCGTTTGGTTTGAAAGATCAAGTAAAAAAAATGGATGGAAACTTTTCTTCTGTGTAGTATCGGTAAGAAAATTGTAAATTTTTACCAATGGTTATTGGCTAGCAGGGAGTCAAAAAATACGTACGTGTGCTAAGGTAAGAAATGCTCCTTGAACCTAGAAAGATGATCGATAATAGCAAAACTGAGCTGGGCAAATTATTCACAATGAACAGTGATTTCCGTGTTCTACGCCAAAGGCATTTTGAGATAGTTACCTGAACTTTTCTTTTTTCTCCTTTTCGACTTTTTTCGTTTACGCAGTTTGACCATACCCGCTTGATCGACCGAAACCACTACAGAAGTAACTCTGCTGATTGGTTTGTTTGTATCATCGTCGTCTGCAAAAAAACATTGAAATTAGATAGTGTCATTATTTGATCATTTAATGGGCAAATCTGATGTCAAAGCCCCACTGAAAAAAGGAAGCCTTTTCCCAAAAAAGTGCACAGACATCACTATACAAAAGAAATTTTGTTCCAGCCACCACCTTTTTACATATATTTTTGTATGGTCTCAACTCTTCCAGAAAAATATAATTGCCACATGCAGTCCTGATTAATGCAATTGATCTAATAATTCAAAAAGGAAGTAAGCTGAGAGCTTGCTCTTCTGGAAAAGGTTGACACTTTTGCTCCTACTATACAAGGATTTTGCTATCTTTTACAAAAACAGAGATATTTCGTTCGCAAAACTCTCTGTTCAGACTTGCAGGGTCAAAAATTGATAACAATACTTTCAAGACTTCCTCTAAAAGTCTAATACTATTGAACAACTTTGATTTTAGGGCAACAAAGCAACTTGTAACATAAAACTAGTTTGATTTAAAAGGTAATTGAGGCACCAGTTTTAAAATGAAGATTTTTTGACAGTTTCAATCAAGTGGGCGGCTATGAAATTAAAGCTGGGCACAAAACCGTAGCAAAAACATTAACAAAGTACACAGCTTTTAAGCGCACTGCGCATTAGCGAATTTATCTAAACTATAAACCTATTTTCTTAACAACTGGTGCTTACCTTCTTCAACTACATTAACTGCCTTGGGCATGTAAAATGTATATACAATGGTTCTAGCAAAGGAGACTTAATTAGTATAATTGTTGTTTTTGAACTGTTAGCACAAACAAGAAACTATTTTAAGAATTCGATTGCAAATACATTCAAACGTGATGTCAATGCAATACTTTTTCAAAATTACGAAAAATACTTCAACACCTCATGTTGATCACGTACACGTACTTCTTTTCAACTCGATTTTTCTCTAAATAGGATCGCTAGTAAAGCAGCATCAACAGTGGCCTATAAATCTCACGACCTCCAACGTTTGCCAACTTTCGTAGCCACCTGAAGTGGTTCAATTCCAAACCTTGACCAAACCAGTTCCTTACGTCATTCATCCGTTTGGTTCATATACGACCGAGAGGTTGATGAGGCAAAAAGAATTTGACCTTTAAGTGTTTCTTGAGTCATCCTCCATACATCATCACATGGCTAAACCAACACAGCTGAGACTTCTCAATACAAACCAGCAGCTCAAGTTTTCGCATTTCGCAGCTACATTCGTGATACACCTCCATCTCTTCTCAAGCATTCTTTTTTCACAGCTTACACTCGAAATTGCACTGTATAGATCGTTATCCAGGATGCCTCTACTTTTGGTGAGGATCGAAACAACAACCAATTAAAAAATTGAAAACGAGCGGTTTTTGTCAGCTAAAGCCTGAGACGCATCAAGCGACTTTGCGCGCTGCGATTTGTACAGACGATATTAGACTCAGCGAATTAGTCGGCCACTCAAAGCGAATCTACCCGAACTGGTTGCAGCCGTAGTTCAGCCAAACTGCGACCAACGCACTTTTTGCGTTTTCTGCTGACACTCCGTAGTGGTCTTCGTGTACAGTTTGACTTCCCCCTAAAATTTACCGCAAAAGTGCCCTCCAAGCATTTTGTTGAAACAAAATGGTCCGTAAGCTTCCTCTTTTTGTTTTATCATGCCAAACATCAACCTGCTACAATGATCACAAGAGTTTTAAATCAGTAAATATTCAGTTGTAGACTAACCTGGACATTTTGGTTGTCTGGGTGCATAAGGCCTACACAACAAAACCTTTCTGAGCTAACTCTTAGTTATTATAACAAGCTATAGGCCTAATTCTCTCCAATGTGGAGTCTACGCACTGTACTAACTCTGTTCTTGACTATAGTCAACCTTCTACTGCCGAGATCTGACAACACTGGCGTATTTACAAATTGTTTGGGAATGCCAGTGCGCTTGAAAAGTAGTTCACTTTTTTGAAGCTCAACAATTTGAAATCGAGAATTTCGCCCAATACGGTTTCCAAATACATGTACACATACACCTGGTTCTTTGCCAATTTTGGTCTCCAAATTGACATGAAGATCTTTTTCTTTATACATTTTTTTCTATTGTCATGTCGTTTGGGTGCATCGCCCTTTTTTCTTCCCCTAATCAACCACGGTCGGTAGCCTTTTGCGTTCAAAGAGTCATTTGGACCTAGTTTTGACGGAAAAGAAAACACGGGAAGCCGTAAATACTTGAAGACATTTTTTAGAGATGAACTTTTTGAAAGTTGTTAGTGTCCTAGTTTGGTCTCAAAACAAAGTTGAAGACCTTTATGTTTTTAAATTAGCTTTTCGCAAGTGATTTTAAAATTTGTGTCCCCTGGTATTTTGTTCATGCGTGCAAAGATTTCCCAAACCGCACGGAACTGCAGTTGAAGCATGAAGTAGCCACATCTTGTCTTTTGCGCTAGTACATGGGTCAGCATAGTCCAATTTGTATCCAAAAGTTTCTTCATTATGCTTCTTGTAGCAACTACATACAGCTTCTTGCAATTTCTTGTTTAATTTATCACCATGTGATTTTCCCAATCTCGATTGGATTGTCGTCGTCAAAGTGGTGGCAGCATTCCCGCACATCAGCTGCAGAGTTCAGCAAATTGTGTTCGTTCGGTTACTTCAAAAATCATGCATGTGTCTCGACAGTAGGGGTTACGTCCGCCTTGAATGCTGTAGGTTAATGGTTTAAACTTCCATTGCATCATAAGATGGTGTATAGCTTTTTTGATTGACGTACAGCACGTAAGTAATAGTGTAGAGAAAAAATCAATTTCACTTGGTGTGCTTTTGGAATAGGAAGGCACTTTAATTGGATTCCTCCAACTTTAGGTGGCAGAAAGGTGGAGAGACAAAGCAGTCTACTCGTCGTAGTGACCCCGTCTGACTAAAGGCAAGCAACAGAGCATGACCTCATATAAATAACTATACAACTATACAACACTATCCAACATTATATCGTGAGCGACAGATCATCAAAATTATTAATGGCCAGCTTAAGTCCCAATTTCGGTTCAGACCTGAATGCCTACGTACTGGCATGAAGGAGGGTCTTCTATTCATTTTAAGCATCAGAATTTTGTCATATTTTGCTATGAGATAATTGAGGAGACAAATAACCGTTAGTGTTTTTTGAGATTATGACCTTTCGTAGATCCATTGTAAATTTATTCAGTCTATTGAGTAAATTCCCTCTCTTTAGACTGTCAAAGATTTAGCAATCGTTATGTGGAGTGTGTTAATGATGCTGAGATATTAGTTGAAGTGCAGGAACTTGGTCCCTCCATTCAAGATCTTTCTCCAGACCCCCATTAAAAAAACAACTGCTGCTAACATCTTATAGCTTGTTGCGAATTTAACTCTTGGCTACTACGGAATAACGCCAAGTTTTAGTCACAGCAACTTGGTCACGTGATCAAAGACGACGTTATTTGTGATCGACTGGCGATTTAAGTTGAATATGTTCGACTTTGGTCGTTGCGATTTTTCACTTAGTCGCCGAAGGTGCAAACAAGTACCGGTTTGGTTGGTCTCATCAATTTTGCAGCAAACAAGCGCTGCAATTCCACTCGAAAGACGACAAATTGCTTGGTATGGTCTAGACTTTAGCTCTTGCTCGTGCCAATTTCACTATGAAATTGCAATTCACATATTTTTGCTCTAATGCACTTACTTTACCAATTTGAATATTCATCTCGTTTTTCTATTGTGCTTGCCATACCAATACTAATCAACGCGACACTAAACTTATTAAAAAATTGTAAAATCAATTCACATTAAAAACGGTTGTACATCTAGGCTACATTGAAGGGATGGCTGCTTGACTCAATGTCTATTGGTCCCTTGGCACTCCCTCCCCAAACATTGGGCGCAAATTGCATACAAGGTCGTTTTTGTGGTTGTTTTCTTCGATTGCTTGTGTTGGCTTCTTCGTGTAGTTGGATGAATAGATTCTTGCTCGCTGCGTTGGTTGTTAAAAGCTACAACACTGTATACATTTCGATCGGCTGATGTTTATTGCAATGTAACCATTCGCACTCTGAGCATGTCTTCAATATCGCAGGTGTTAGATACTGTATTGAGTGCTGACTCAAAAACTACGCTTTTTACAAGCAGGTCTTACATTTTACTGTACTAGCAATATTATCACGTGAACAAGGTATTTAGCAACGCCTAATAATTTATCCTTCAAAAAACAGCTTTTATGTAGAAGACAAACTAGTTAGTTCATCCAGTTGGATAAAGTTTTGCATTAGCTCACTTAATTGAGAAAAGGCTCATGTTAAATTCGATTTTTGCTGTTGCCGTGTTTAACGGTGTTAAAATTTACAAGACACTTACCGGTGTTAATCGGTGATCTGTTTCCAGCTTTTACCGTTGTAACGTAATAATCCAAACTTGTTTCACTGTCGCATATAGCAGCTTTGATTTGGTCTGTCATTGCAAGTTAGCCAAAACCCTGACAGTTTATTTATGAGCTTTAAAAATTACCACATTTGCTTAACCCTGCTCATCAGTATCGCGTCATTCGCATTAAAATGATTGATGAATGAACTGTTTCGCAACCTTTTTTCTCTCGCCTTGACGTCATCGCGTGGTGACAACTCAGCGCTACCTAACGGTTATAATCTCTAGTTTTGCATCATTTCTGCACTGGAGCCGGCTTGTGGGAGCAATTCGACTAGAAAACAATATAAGTGGTTTTTCTCTGCTTACTGGTCTACGTCGCGTACATCTGTGGTGTTGGGTTTATTGCGTTGCTCATTTGCTTTTTATGGACAAAGATAAAAAACCTGTTTGTTCTTTCGCACCGGAAATTCTGAAAATTTTGATCCAATTATAATTCTCGTACACAGATTGTTCAAGTAGGATAATTAACTACAGGTAGTGAAATATTCGATTTCAAGTTATTCTGTCACTAAAATTATCTCCATCAATACGAAACCAGTGCCGTCGCCAAAGCAATCAAAAGCAAGGGGCACGAAATCAAAATCAGAAGAGGAACGCCATATACACCATAAATGGGAACATCATAGATATAAAAATCTCCTTTGAATGCTTTCAAGTCAAAGTTTATTTGCGTTTCTGAAAAAGCAAACTCTATTCGTTTCCACAACTAAAGAATGTTTTATCAAAGACAAATCGTCAAAGAAATATGTAGACCCCTTACTGCCCTCTCCGGCTATTCCTTGACACAGCCCAACCATTAAATATAACTCTTTATTACTTCTACATTAAGATATTGAAACAAGATAGGTCAAAGAAATAATAATCTAACAATGGTGTAATCAACTAAACCAATTGTTCAGAGGCGTATGTAGAAACAAATTTGCGGGAACTGCAAATCAAATCAGCTCAGTGTATTTTTTAGCGATATGAAGAAATTAGTGAGCTCAATCATCCTAGGGGAGGGGCAGAGCATTACAAAAGAGAAACCTTTTGAGAGTAAGAATTTTTCCAAACCGCAAATTTTGTCTCCAAAAGGACTTATTTTACCAGTATTTGCTTCTGTCATACCATTTGGAGAGCCATGGTCCTTTATTACACCACTTAAATATGCAACTGCCAGTGCCTCCCAATCTTTTTCAAGGAGCGCTTCACTTTTCTCTGATGTTGATTTCGGGCGATCACTATCAATTTGAAGAGCATGTTTTTGTAGATCAATTTTATTAAAGCAATATTTTTTCGCTTTTTTTAAGATCTACTCAGCAATAGCAATTATTTCGCCCATTTTGCTTATAAAGGAGCCTTTCATTTATAAGCCAACTTTGTGAACTCGACTTTGAAATTCTTCGCGACCTACCTAAAAGAGCTTCGCGGTTCTCCATTAGTTTAGGGTTCATCGGTTGGGTAGCTCTGTACTAAACCTTACAATGTCACCCTTTTGGGCTGTGCTTCTCTGTTGTTGAAACACTACTTTTACATTTGAGGTTGTTCTCCCATCTCCAGTCAGTGACGCCATTTTTAGTTCTGTTAGTTACATACATGAAAGGAAGTGGCTATTTTGCCGCCAACACCATTTTACTCGTGGCTTTGGAGTATATTTTGCCGTCATTATTCATGTGTGTTTAACCCTTTGACTCACGAATTAAGGTTTTTTAAAATTTTTGTGATTTTTTGTTATGGGTGCAATGGGCAGAGATGTTTAAAGTGTAAAATGACAATTTTTGCCTGAAAACGTTTGTACTTTAGCAGAAAATTAACGTGTCATATATGATACATTGTGAGCGTATGGCGTCATTTTTGGATTATTTGAAGAAATTTTACGGTTTGAAAAAGCAACACAACCGAAGCTAACAGCAGTAAACATCAAAACAAGCAATTAAAAAAACGGAAAGCAAGCTATGGCAAGATAAGCAACCTGGAATGAAATAATTACATGGAGCAAATCTAGCAAATCAAAGCAAAGTAAAATAAGCGAAATTGAAATCAAAATTACGACGCAAAACAAGGCATAGTTCCTACAAAATCCATCAGCAGTCTCTTGTTAAGATTTTACAGGTATGCGATAAGCTAACATGCAAAGTGATATCTGCGAAAGCAGTTTCTTTGTTTGTTCAAACAAAGAAAGACTTCACATTTTTCGCAAAACACGTACGAAAAACATTCAGCACATCCAGAGAATTTACAGCGCTTTCGCTTATCCTTCCACACAGGAAAGTGTCCGACACCATCAAATCGTATATCTGCTGGAGGAGCATTTTGCAGTGATCTTCTTGGTTTGCCAACAATTGCTTTATCGAGAGGATTTGTGTTGTGCTTTATCAAGCACTCAGCAATGTTGAGTCGGAATTGCAACAACGTCATCTGTTGCGATTTTGGATAACCAACCGACTTACAATGGTTGCCATACTGGAGTCATGATGTAACAACCGCCAAATCAACGAAGTGGAAAATTACACGAAGAGTCCATTTTTTTGACTTTATGTGGATTCTATACAAAGAAAGTAGGAAATCCAGCTTGTCCACCCCACCCGTACTTTTATTGTACTCCAGTACGGCTGATGGGCAGACAGCATCTACATACGTCTTGGAGGATTTATCATAACGTCTCACTTGGCCCTGATTTGTTTGCCAGTCATATGCAAAAGACAAAACAGTAACCAGGGAATTATCATTCCACCTAACCAGGCATAACTTTTCATCACTTGAGGTGCATCCATCCATTGCCCCTCCGCCTTGCTTCACCAGCTCCGAATTCGGTTTGATCGGCAATGGTCCCACTCTATTTGCTCTTACAGTGCCAGTGCAGTATATTCCTTTGGTGTACAGTTCTTGAATCAAACTTGGAGAAGAAAAATAATTGTCAAAAAACAGGCGGTAGTTGCGGTGAGCCTTGACTCTGTCCTCGGTAAGTGACATTACCACACTCCCAGAAAAATCGAAGTGGTTGTATTTCTCGGGGAATTTGGTGGTCTTACCTTGATAAGCAAGGAAATTATAAGGCATGCCAGATTCCCCACAAAGGAAGAACACTTTTATACCCCAAGGATTAGGCTTACCTTTCATATATTACTTCAAGTCTAGTATTCCTTTGAAGGGAATCATTTGCTCGTCTATACATAGCCTTTTCTCAGGATCAGGCAGTTCTTGTACTAAAACGTTCGAGAATTGATTCAGTATTGGCCTGACTTTTCAAAATTTGTCCTCCACCCTTTCGTTTCCTTGCAGGTTGTCGACCAAATGAAGATTATTTCTCAGCATGCTAAAGCGATTTAACGTCAATGCGTCAGCAATCAGCTTGTGCCTTCCTGCTTTGCTCCAGTACAATCTCATGTTCGGAAATGGAATGGAGCCCATTTCAATATGAATACCAATAAGAGCCTTTATCTCCTGTGGTGTGGCCCTCAAATCTTTTCCTTGCGTTTGAAGATATTACATATTTGTTTTTTCACAAACATCTTTGATCAAAGAATCAGTGATAAATTTGGTGAAGTAAGAGTACGCTGAAGCAGGTTCTGTTGGAAAATTATCACCTATTTCTTCTACAGGGGCAGCAGGAGTAAACTTCATTTTTTTCCAAGAAATTTTTCCCAGTTTCTTTTTCAGCTTCTTAGATAGGCTAATTCTGGTGCTAGACTTTCAAAACTAACTGCCGTAACTTTAGCCTGTGTCCACAAAAAAACTAATGTAGTTTTCCAAGATGCTATTTGGCAAACAGACTGCGAAATTAGCTATTTACCTGACAAATGCTCCGTAATTACCAAAGCTAATACTTGATTATTTACATTTCTGCACTGTTTCAGTAAGGTTCACACATATGGTCACATACTCACAATGAGTCATATCTGATACACGAAAAAAATTTTTCCACCAAAGTGTGTGCACCCAAAACAAAAATTCTTGGTTCTGCCACTAAACATACACTTACATCACATGCTTTATCCCAAAAAGTGAAATCATTCGTTTCTCTTTCGTTTTGTTTAGATACACACAACTTTTTACCATGCACTCCACTCAGAGAGCAAACCTTAGGAAAGGTCAATATTCAACACACCCGTACATTCAGGAATAAGACAAATCGTTCAGGCATGAGTAGTTTCAAGTTTCACGTGTTTGTGCTGATGCGCTACATTGTGACTAAATGATTGTAAAGTCGCTTTTAAATGCAATGGCACGCGTTTTGAAAATGTGACTTATCTGATACGAAATGAGCGAAAGGGTTAAATAACCATATTTGATAGAATTAGGCATTTTGGTGTTATGTAGGTAGCATTTTTGCCTGCTCCAAAAAAATGATTGCGTAGAGCTTTATCATTGTGTGCTGCATTTAGCCAAAAGGTTTCCTTGAGATTCCCATGACTATACTTGATTGCGGTGCCTTATGACCCACTTTAGTTTTTGGAAAGTGACAACTTTCTGTAATCACAGTGCTCACGCAGAGGTAGATCAAGCCTGCCAATAAAATCGATGATGGCACTTTTCGTCTCAATATGCTTCAGTTTTTTCTTTTTGCTGCGTAGAAGAAATGTAAATCTGTTTACTAATATTTCCACATGAAGACTTGACCAACGCAATGACAGTATTGGCTTTTGTTTGAAAATCTTGGAGGAAGTTAGTTTTTAAGTTGAAACTCAGGTAACAGTTTCGCCTGGTAAAATGCGTATACTTTTGAAGAGGTGCTTTTGCCAAACCACTAACGTGGATTTTTACGAAGGACTAAAAGGAACACACGGGCAGCAGGAAAATTCCATGTGGAGACGAATGGTCTCTTACCACTGGTCGACTGAGAAGAAAATGCTACATCTACTGCTTGAAAATGCCCTATCCCAGGGGTGGGCAAACTCACGGCCTGCGGGCCACATGCGGCTCGCCAACCCTTGTAGAAACTTTCATAAAACTAATTTATGATAGGAGTAGCAACACTGGCCGTACTAAAGAACCAATAACGTCAGAAAGCCGCTACGCTACGCAATTCTTAGTTTGAACTGATGCGTTTTCCGTCCATATAGTGGTGATGACCTTTTTTTTGTTACGATATTGTAAAAGATTATTGCAAGATTTTAAGATATTGCATTGTGTCCAGCTATTAGAAGATTTTAAGCACTGGCCTTCAGCCACTCTTGAATGGTCAAAGTGGCCCTCCGACTAGAAAGTTGGCCCACCCCTTCCCACGCAGAGGGAAATGCGTGTTCACAGTTTGCTTTTTGAGTATTTGCTGAGATAGGTAATTAGGTCTAACCCGCAAGGAAAATGGAAGAAAATAAATTAAGCGAAAGATTCAATGTACAGGAAATTATCAGTCATTCTAAATGTCAGTTACAAATTATCATCGCAAACTTCCTCGTCGTTTGGTTTTCCGTTACATCTTTACCTGTTGGTTCCAACATTGTGCTGTATCTATTGATTACAAACCAGCTCTGGCGTCGTCTTCCAGAAGCATGAATTGAAAATGTTATACAGTTTGGCGCTATCTGAACAAAAGAATTGTGTCGTGTGCAACAGAACTTTTGGTCCTATCTCAACCTTCATTTTATTCTTAAAATTGAGGCGACTTATTGTATCGATTGAATAGTTAAGTCAGGCTGCAACTTAACAGTTAGATGAAGATTGGCTTCTACTAAGATACTTTGAATCACGCTCTTCTCGCTCACGAACAGAACAAATGTATTCACAAACCACTTTAAAACTTCGAATTCCTTCGCTCGTCGAAACTAAAGCGCTTTAATAAGTTATAAATATCAGAGACTAACCAAAATTAAATTCACCAAATAATCGCTTGATTCTTGTCACAACAATCACCACAGAACGACACAGTGTTTTTTTTAGTCTCTAAGCACTTATTATTCTCTCTTTTCCTCTACTACTCTCTGCTCTACTGAATGCGAAAAAATCTCGCCGCCTTATATACAGCAAAAGTAGGTTTGTAGTTATTAAACTTGTTTATTATTGGTTAAATTTATTAGACCTGTTTTTCTTGATGGAAGTTTGAATGGAGAAAACTATTTGGAAAAGTTTCGTGATGTGGTAGTGCCACAACTCCATACCAAAACTAACTTTCATGAACTCTTCTTTCAGCAAGATGGGGCACCTCCACATTATGCGTTAAAAGTAAGAGATTACTTAACGAAGTCTTTCCACAGCGTTGGTT
This sequence comes from Trididemnum clinides, assembly GCA_963675345.1. Lineage (NCBI taxonomy): Eukaryota > Metazoa > Chordata > Ascidiacea > Aplousobranchia > Didemnidae > Trididemnum > Trididemnum clinides. The sequence goes on from OY776297.1 coordinate 20,701,424, forward strand.
CGGAAGAAGAAGTAGCATTGAATGCCACCACACTTACCTGACTTGACGCCAATGGATTTCTTTTTTGGGGGTGTTGTAAAGAACAAGGTGTATGAGAAGAACCCCAAAACAATAAATGAATTAAAAGATTATATCCATGACGCATTCAAAGACATTGATGAAGATCGCAATTTGTGCCGCACCGTGTGTCAAAGTGTTTTGGACAGGTGTGAAGAATGTTACTATGTTGGTGGAGGACATTTTGAGCACTTAAGAGATTAAACAGTTTCTGTGTAAGATATAACTAGCATTCTTGAAATTTAAAAGTACCTACATGAAAACAATAAACCTACTTTTAGACTCAAACCCTACTTTTTATAACTGTAAACCTACTTGTGGCGCACCCGGTATAAATGGGCAGCGTTCCAGAAAAAGCCAGAACAACATCACGTGACACAGAAAAAAACACCGTTAATAAATTACGTAATCGGCAAAAAAAATCTTTGAGAAGAAACAAGATTCACTCAAATACTCTGGAACTTGATGACGTAGTCAACCATTGTGATGTAAGAAGAGGCGTGTGAGTTACAAATCTAAATGTGAAAGAAAAAAGGTCTTTTTTAAAACAGCCTTGATATAAAGGCAAGTTTAGGGCTTTAGACAATTCAGATTTACAAATAAAATAATCACAGCGAAACAAAACGACAAATTACAACAACTATACATATAAAAAAACTATTCTTTCAACGCAAATTTACTTATTCGTGACAAATTGGAAATGTCAAAAAACAGAAACTCTTTGTTAGTGTTTTTACACCGATATTTTTAACCTCATCATTACCGATGGGAGCGATCTAAAAAAAAATCACTTTACTGACCTAACAAAATTTTGACTGAATAAATTAACATTTCTTGGGTTGTTATCCTAAAACAAGAATTTAATTAACAAGACACACAAATCTTCAATAAAACTTGCAAGGTGTAGGCCTTATACAGTACAAGCAGCCAACTCTACAATCATCAGGTGCAAAAATTGAAATGTAAAATCATGTACCTGTTTACATTTTTGACCTTAAACTTTCTGTCCCTGGCTAACAGTTTTCTGAGCATGGAAAAACTTCTATCTACAGAAACACTTGTGGTCTGAGACAGTTGAAATAAACTGTAAACAGCCGGTAAAATATTTGGTCTTTCAATGTGCATTATTTTAGAAATGTCATTGTTCTGCATTCTTTTTTGAATGTAACGATTAATGCTGCAAGTGTCTTCTCCGAAGTGAAGTTCTTGGATTGCTTGCACCGCTTCGTTGATCGTGTACTTGGCACTTTCCATCGTTGTCTATAAGTTTAACTACACATTCACATACATCTCAAATTATACGCTTTCCTCGTACTTTATACGTTTTTTTACACTTCCAAATGTATACGGCGTACTCGGATTTTTATACGGGAAAGGGTGTTTTCACAGGTACGTAAGATTAACACTGAGTACAGGAAACGCATGGGACATGAAACACTGACCGCATTGCTACAAGTAAGGATGAACTGTGATGACCGTTGCTTCCAGTTCTCTCCACCAAAGACATGCTTTGTGCACCGAAAGAGGCAACAACAGCCTACAATCCACAGCATTCATATTGATTGATTATTGATGCTAATCGAAGAAGAATAAATGTATTTTGTTATTTCATTCATTGCTTATTGATATAACTAAAATAATCGAGTGTATGAGCTAATCTTTTCTCGTGTAAGATTTTTTTTAGTTTATAAGGGAAAACGTCCGAATCTATGAGGGCAGAGGTTAACATGTATGCATTTATATTGGTCTTAGAATTTGAGAATTTGAGGAGTGAAACCAGATGTTTGCAAGCAAACATTTTCCTGACTAACTAAAATACCGAGAACCTTCAAAACTTTCTACCACCGCTTTTACTTCAGGTAAATTCTTTGCACAATGTCAGGTTGCATTCAACCAGCTTCCCCATCTTCTACTAACAGGGTGAGGCCGGGAATTGTGTGGTTTTGTTTTTAACTGTTGCTGATTTGACTTGCGATTAGCTGATCAACATCTTCAAGGTGAGATTTGACTTTCATACCACAATTGTGCAATAAATGTGCTACGCAGGTAGCACGAAATAGCTTAGGACAGAGATTTTAGCATCGCACCTGCAGTCAAAATGTAGTTTGCAGCATCAGACAATAGTGGTGTGACTTAAGTGTAGGTGCTTCACTTACCAAAACCAGGCCAGGCTTTGTTGCGTTGACTGTTGCGTACAGCCAGATGTTTTAGGTCGAACAAATAGGCATGCAATTATGAACAATTCGTAAGTATTGGTCATCTTGTAAAATACGGTAGCTCATTCTTGAAAATGCATACCTATCACTAGGGCGCCCTTCCGCAATTTTGAAATTGTGCTTTCATGTACTTATGCGTAAACGTACATGGAAGCATAAACTTATACTTCCATGTACAACGCAAAAACATTTGTGAAACCGTTGGCTATTTCAATTGCAAGCAAGCCCAGTCCGTAAGTATAGCACCTATGCCGGAAACAGGACTCAAGAAACTTTGGGAAAATACATATATGTATAGCGGCTATGTGCAACCCACCTTAGTGTTTGTTTTAATCGAATTGATTGTAGAACAAGATTTGGCTATGTCAAAAACTTATTTACTTTTTAATATTGTTTTCACAAATTGAATAGCCTAATCCCGAAAATACATACCTTGGCGCCATTTCACTACTTTGATATGCTTTCGTGTGCTTGTTGAATTTAATGGATAAAAATTGAAGTTTGAGGACGCCTGTGGTGAAAACAGGCCAAATAAGACCTTGCTAGGGACTCGAGAAACTTGGGAAGCATGTAGTGGCTATGCGCAAACCTCCATATTGCTTTTTTTTATTGATTGGGTTATAAAACACGGTAGTTTTGTTTCGGAAAGAAATTTGGCTATATCAAAAAACAAACTTTTATTACTGTTTTCGTAATTATCTATTGGGTGAAGGCAATGCGGCTTGGCCGGCCGAACCGATATTATTGATCTCAACATTACCAATGGGGTCCTCTGCGGGTGACGCCGGCTACAGGAATTTTTATTAAAAGCAAGAGCTGTTTTCAAACAAAACCTGGTTTAAAATTTCTTACAAGTTGAAAAACAGATTTCATTTGATTCAACGCAGGGGTGTACAACCTGCGGCCCGCGATGTGCAATTTTGTGGTCTTGCATGACATCACTAGGGATTAGATTGGAAAAACCGATCCCCAGAAAAAGATAACTAAAAGGCAATCAAATGCAAACTTCGGAAAATTTGGCGTAAATATTGCTTTATTAGCAAAGGTCTCCCAAAAAAAAGGTCATCGCTATCTTGTTGAATGAGCACAGTCACCAGCCACTTCTTTGAAGCTTATATGTGCGTAGAAACGGTATGAATTACAAACTCTTGACTGGCCTGGTTAATTTCAAAAAGTTTGAAATTGGCCCGCCTGCAAAAAAGACTGCGCACTCTTGACTGAAAGGACTTGTATAAAGGAGTCGTAGGAAAATTGACGCTTGACGCTCAAAAACGGCGAAAAAGTTTTGGGCGACATTGGTTTCATCAACTGAGAAAAAAATAGTGGCGTAAGCGTCAGCACAACAAAATTGTCGGCGACAATGAACGCTGTCAACGCGTAATACTGTTGTCGCGTACCTAAAGACCAATGTGTGAAAAGTTTACTCAAATGTAACTAACTCTTTTTAGTTTTTGAATTTTTGTGTCAAGACAAAAAGTGGGGGCATGGCACAATGGCCCCCTAAATACTCTACTGTCTTCACTCTTTATCATGAAGAGATTTCGCTTCCAACCAGTGGTCTGCTCCAGTTGGGTAAAATTGAATAAATTTGACCAGTTCGCAAAAAAGATTGCTCACTCCTGATTAAAATTCACTTTAGTAATTTTCTTTTTGTGATTTGCTAGCTTCGATACAATCTAACAGCGGCTTTTTACTTAAGATAAAGTTGAAAACCATAGCCAAAAGTTTGACCAGCAGGCATCGTTCATTCCACTTCCTGTTTGTTACCACTGGCCTTTTTGCTGTGGAAGGGCTACATCTTCTTTACTGGCTGCCAAAATGCCGATTGGTAGCCAAAGCTTACTCTTTCACCTTAAAAATAAATAGTCTAACGATTTTTTTGATACCCCAGCTTCAGCCAATCAGTCGTAGTTGTGGTGCTACATGTTGGTCGACTGATGTAGGTTAGCATGTTATAAGCTTGTGCACACGGTAAAACACCCTTACTTATTGTTAGAGCGAACAAGATCTTGCTAGAGCCGTAACTTTTTGCTTACCCGGTCGATTATCGCCCATCTCTTTACATTAGTGGCAGAGCACAGCGGAAACGTGCAGATTTCTTGTCGCAAAATGGAAAATAACGCCCGCAACGTCAAGCGATATTGCTCAAATACCTGCACTTCTCCAGGTTACAATAGTAAAGTTGCTCGCGCAGCATGTCCTCAGAGGCATATTTCTGGTACCCATTAATGCCAGTTTGCCCTGTTGGGGCCGGGGCTATCACTCTACAGTTTTTATTCAGAAATGGTTTAAAATAGACTGTCGTTTTCCACGAGCTTTACTTTGACAAGGCTAGCGGTGAAAACCTGGAAACCAACTTGTACCGAGCTTTTAACTCCAAGGAAAACGAGGACTGAACAGCGACACAGCACTAGAACGAGTAACTTCTGTAACCATACAGTTTTTATTGATGCAACAATTTGTTATTTTCAGTGAAATGCAATTTGGTTCAATGAAAGATTCACGCGGAAATACTGCACGGTGAAAAAAAACACTGCATAATGTGCTCTCAGAACAAAATGCGAATACAATACAGAATTACAGTAACTAATCAATCAACAAAATGCATCAGCGGAGCTCACCAAAATGGACTACAAAAGAAATTCAACAACTTGGAACAGAAAACAGTGGGGATTTTAATGACGCGATGAAACAGTTTTCAGGTAAGGCACCAAAAAAATCAAGACTATTACAATGCATGATGAAGTAAAAAAAAATACCTCATTTGTGATGTCAACTACCCACTAGCTTTGAAAACAGCTACTTTTCAAAAACTTTGCGTGACATAAGACTGCGGCATTACTTCAAACTGGAAATGGCTAGGTTGAATATGTTTTGCTTCGTTCATTTGAAACAGTATCTTTGCAGATTAGTACGTCATGCAATTTCAAGCAAAACGCTTAATGGTCCGTTAAACAACAAAAAAGATTTTTCAAGCCCTAACTGCTTTCTACAGTATACATAACCAGAACTTCTTTAAATGTATCTGCGACCCTTTTCAATAACAACGTCCTTGTATCACCCCTCGACAAGCGTAAGTTGAAACACATTTAATCGTGTTTTTAAAGATGGCAGCTAGCTGTAAGTTAAGTTAGTACATAGGGCTTGTAAAGTACACCAGCTAATTACAAACAGAATACGATTTACAATTTTAGGTACTTTTCTGACATCAACCTTTTCATAGCAATTCTATCCCGCGAGAAAGTCTTTTGTGTATAACCGAGGGCAATTCTTGACGAATTTTGTTTGTACATACTGCGTGGTTTAAAGTTGTCAAAAAAACGATTTGCGCATTCAAAACAAAATAGAGCATTTAACTTTATGCGATCCCAAAATATGCTTTACAACGTGGGCATAAGAAGCTTTGGCATTTTGACCTGAGCTGTCAGGCACAAGCTGATTTGGGTGACGCAAGTTGGTTAGATATAGGCCTCGAAAAAGCAAATAAGCGGGTGAATTGGCACCTATTTTTTAATGTTAATATACAGTGTTAGTAACAAGTCAAAAGTCACAAAGTGTTGAATTCACATTTGGAGCACTGCGAAGAAGCCACGTAAAAAATCTCGTCAAAAATACAGCTTTAAATTACATAAGCACAATCATTAGGCATTGAAAAGAAAAAAACTGAACAGGGCAAAGTGAAACAAAACTAGACTCGATTGAGAGCATCAGCAACACTTAATTGTCTGTAGGCAATCTCAGATAATACCTGCATAAAATATGCGAGGTTAAAAATGATCTAACCATCCCACGCAAATCCAACTATGGAAATCGACACGCTATTTGGGGCATTGGTATCAAGTAATAGATAAGGTCTACGAACTCGTAACAACATATTATGCGCCTCAAGCCATAGATCAGAGCACCTCAGTGTGATCTAAACAACGAATGATTTCTAAACGGGCTTGTAAAACGTTAGAGATTTTTCTTGGTTTGGCCAATAAGCGCAAGAGTGGCAGGCATACTTTTAAGAAAGCACCCGCCGCGTGCTACAGAGTACGCTAAAACTTGCTTTTCCAGTTGCTGGAAGTAGATATTGTTACTCAGTGTAATTTGAACGATTGCACAGACCCCGCATCATCGATCTTTTGTCGACAGAATGGTGGAATAGAGTGAACGTTACACCCCCAACCGAAAGGCCACGGGTTGAACGCTCAGAGCGTCACGCTGCATAGCGGAGCGGAACCGGTGTTTGTACGTTACGTTACGAGTTCAAGCTATGGCTTTTGCCGACAGCAGACAGTATGGATGATGGCTGACTCCAAGACGACAAGATTACTTCGCAGTCTGCCGAGCTCTCCGATACTCTTGCCTTCGATGAGCGGAATAAGCTATGGTCATCATTTATCACGCACTCCCCAAATAATCAAGCACTACCAAGGGGCTCTGCAATTTCTAATCACGTTCTTGGTTTTGTATGTCATACACCAGAGTTCCAAGTGAAAGTTACGACGAAATGACTACGACTTACCATCGAGTTACAGGTTGGCTTAGGTCGTATTTCGACAGGTCGACATCAGCCTCTCCCATGCACGCCTTCTCTGATGAGAGTATGCTTCTCTGATTCTTAACGACGACGTGCAGCCTTGAGCTGGAAGCATCACGAAGCGAAATGTCGAATTCCATTCTGTTATGAAACACTGAATTAAGCAGCGTAGGTTGCGAGAACTAATGCATGCCTCAATTGCCTCATGACCGACATGCGCCTAAAATTTTTGGCACGCGTCTTGAATATCTGGGCACGTGCCTCAAACTTTTTAGCGATTGAACAACACTTACGTCAAAGGATAATCATGCAGACCGAGTGGCATTCGTGTAGCATGACTGAATACTAAAAGCAATGGTGGCGTAAATTAGAGCATTGTTTTGCATCTCATTATAATTGATATTCGCCAAGAAAGACCGCCAGCAATTAAAATTCCTACGAGTCAAGATTTCATGTAAAGCAGATTGGTCCGTGATATCGACATACGCCGCATCTACTGCTGCACCGCATACATAACGTCTATATTTGCTGCAATGCCGCACAGTTGCACTCACCTTTGGTCGAATTGCGGGTTCAGACTGTTGCGAAGCACTTTGGTCTTCTTTTTTTCTGTTTTACTCGAAATTAGATAGACTTTAACGTACGGATCCGACGTTTGATTATCTTCATCGCAAATAATGAGGTTCCTGCGGAATCAACCACATATTACACAAGCTACTGAGAGCTACCGCAACTCGTAGGACTGCTGAAGAGATACGTTTCACCCAAGAGATCCGGGGAGACTGCCATAATCTTGCTCTCTCAGTGTTATGTGTCACGTGCCTCATTCTGGAATCAATAAATCTTCAGATGAAACTTTCCAAGTTCAGTATTACTAACAAAATCATGGACTAATGCACTGAAAGATAAAAGTTACATTGGACCTATGGTGCTTGTCCTCGTTAAAATGAAATCAAGACGTAAAATGAAACAACAGAACATCTAGCATTGAACGCATGACGCTCGTCTTGGAGGGAGCAACGTCCGCTTTAAACCGATCATAAAAGCGAAGTGTCACAATTAAAAGAAATGGTGATCTATTACGAAATGCTAGGTAAGCAGCTGCGCTATACTAATTAAGTAGCCAAAGAATACGGTGTCATCAATTTCTCGTACCGCACTCATTTGGCAACTCTTGTCCTTTATACCACTCTGGTTCAAGCCACGGTGGGAAGGGGGGTCGCTCGGTACGGTGGGAAGGGGGGTCGCTCGGTACGGTGGGAAGGGGGGTCGCTCGGCTTCGGAAGCTACGTGCTCCTCCAGCATGCCTCGATCCCGAGAAAGAAGTAAAAACAGCAACAAAGCATCAGTTGAACTTACTCAGCACACAGAACCACCACATTCAAGGTGTTGTCACAATGGCGAAACGCGATTTTGATCTTTCCAAGCCCACTGTCCGACGCTCGTCGAGCATGGCCGTTCTCTTTTTCCTGTAGTCTCCTAAAAATTGCTTTGTCGGAATAAAATGTTTTTTGACTTCACGTTGTCACGGATAGAGGAAAGGAAAGGCAGCGGGGTAGTGCGGCAAAGCTTGTGTCAGAGGCTCCTTGAGCTGTTCTGAAGTCGACTTTAGCCTTTCACACCGGGAAACGATCCACACCGAAAGACCTTATAATGAGAACAAGTCAAAAAGCTCGCTAATTAGACAACTAATGCATCACCAGTGCGTGTAGAGACCTAGCTTGTTTAAGAGGGACTTTTTCAGCAACACCAAAGTTTGACGTTGACTTGGTTTAAAGCGAGAATAAGCCATGTTGAGAAAAAAAAGCAATTATCAAAATTTCGTCAATGCTTCCATAACCGTTGCTTGGATAATGCCACGGTTGCGTGAGCAGATATTTTTGCTCCCACACTGCAAGCCATGTGGCGTCCAGACTTTTTGATCATGGCATCAAATTCAAATTTCAAGTCAAAAATTTCGAGTGAGCAGCCTGCATATCAGCAGAGTGGTGATCACAAAAAATTCGTGCCGCTGTTCTTCTTCCCCATTCATGAAGTCTACTTTAAAGAACTTGAAATCTTCTTCAAACCAACTTTCAAATACAAACCTGGGTCTACATAAAGCATTTTAAAATTGCTCCAGCTATTTAAAACGTTGAAACACTTCGTTGGGCACAAGCATTAGAAACAACACAACGCCCAGTGCTCGACTGATAAGGTGAATTTACAAAGCTGCTTACTTGGCATTCAGGCGTCTACGAAGATTCTCCGCTGGAGTTCCTCGTGGTTGGTGATTCGCGTTTTCGAGCGAGCAACCTGCAGCTGAAACAATTTTAGACCTCGAAGTACCCTCTCTACCAAACAATGAATTTCATTTTCAGCACAGCACAGAGTTTAAACTAGCATTCATAAGCGCGTTGTACAACTTGTGCACTCAAGCATCTTGCCACAAAATCGGGCTGGAAAGAAAATTTCCGAAAAATAAACACAAAGAAAAATAGATCAGGGTAAGCTCGTAGAACAAGGACAGGTAAAAATCTACTTTTTAGGCGTTGCTACGAACCAGTGTTTGTCTGCCACTAATCGTTTGCTTGTGCATCAGACTTGGAAGGACTTCTAAGAAAACAAAACTGGCGCAGCGTAGTGCTAGCAGCGCCCGCTTTGCAGTTGGTAAATCGGGGTTTAATTTCCTTGTTGAGTCACAACAAATTCACAACTTCCTGGCTTGACGCTTAGCACAAAAGGGATATTGTCGATAAAAACCGGCAAGTTCGCTTGTCGTGTCCTTGGCTAAGGACTTAACAGGATCTTTATGTAGCAGACTAATGGCAGGGCCAGGTAGCATACTCGTTGCAGTTACCCAGGTATGACGAAAGACTGCACCTAGAGCGTAAACTCATGGGCAAGAAGCAAGAAAACGACAGATTATCTTCTAGTTTCTTAGTTGCCACGTTAGCAAAAATAAAGCTACGATGGTTCGGCGTGATAAAAAGCTGGGCTCGTAAGCTGTTGTTATATACTCGTCCTCTTACTTGAGAGAGAAGTCCGATATAAAAAGTTTATCCAAGTTCACACCGCAAACCCAATCAAGATCAACTAAAGAAAAGCGGCAGCACGTGTGGAACTTGTCGTGAATAAAAAATGCAGACTTGGAGCCTCATCGCCAACAAGGCAGACAGCCAATGGGTGGGTGGCCGATAGTCGTCTCTTAAAAGATGCTGGGGGTGACCAGAACTTTTTTAACCCGGTGAAGCGCGAGTAGGAGTCGTACAACGGCCAGGAGTTCGACGCTCGCATGGCTGATTCACTGTTGTTGTGCGCTAGGGAAAGGCGCTTTATAGTATTTTCTCTTTAAAGGCTGCACTCGTAGTGGTAGAAGTACACTGTGCCAGCAGTATTGAAACTCCAAAGCAGGTCTGAACGCACCCATGTTTTATGTGAAACATGATGTTGCACTTAAACAAGGTCCGTTTTCCTTCGATTTTGGATTTGCCGTGATTTTACGAACAAAAACAGAAGTAAAAAGACCACGAGCGGAACGAAACCAAAAGCAAAGATTGTGTAAAAGCGGTTATTATGGTCCGACAGATGCTGCTAAGATGCACAGTCCCAATTTGCTCACCGGAACCGGACGGCATGTTCAAGAGTTCATCGCTGACGCCTGGGGCATGCTTCAATGGCTTCTCTGATATCTCAGGTTCAGGTCCAACACCGTTAATTGCTGCTTCGGGCTCAGTTTTTTCTGTCCCAAAAACAAGAAGCAATTTGGGCTCAGAGCGTATTGTCTAAAATTGTCTTTCAGAGCGAACGGTTTAGAGAAAAACCACTCCACTTTTTTATAAGTTTGACGAAAATAAAGGTGGTTTGGACAAACACGCATCACATCAGTAGCGTCTAAGCTTGAATAATAAGAACGAGAGATAAATAGAGAAATTGGTCTAATTCAGTTTCAACAGCAATTACCTTCATTCGGTGAACGACGCGGTTCCATTGTTCTTGATGTAACAGTGAAAACGTCATTACTTGCCATTGGCTGGGCTGGTGTCGTATCTTTGAGTATCAGAAACTAAAAAAAAGTTCAATTTTTTATAATTTCCTACATTGTAGTACAGGCATCAAGATCGAAAGGTCCAACGTTTAGCGCTTGCACGCGTTGTTGCGTCTCAAAAAAAGCTCTTTTCTGCTATATTCCATGCACGCTGACGCGCTCGCTGCAAAAATGCACTACGGTGGTGTAAACAAAAGCTGTTCCATACGCATCTGCATTATCAATTCAATTTTATTGCATCTAGGTCTCTCGTCGCAGAAGGAAGATGGGTAGAATTAATCCGGAATGAAACGCAGGGACAATTGCTTAATCGGTTAAATAAAATCGCAGAGACTACAAACGTCAAAAATGCAAAAACTATCAATTTTCAAAATCAGCATTTACCCGCAGAGAAATCCTCATGTTTAAAACAGCTTTTGGTCCCGATTTGATCAGCTTGAAGGACTTCTGCAGAGTCATATTCGGGACCGCCATCAGCTCTTCAAGTTTAAATCTCAGCACTCCAAGACTCCCTGGTTTGATCGAGTCCATAGCCTAGTTAAACAAAATCATCACTTCAAAAAATTACTGCCCTCACAACTGCCAAATGCGACATCTAAAAGAATAGAGGTGTGGTCTATATAAGGAATTTGGAATGCGTCACATGGCAAGCCGTTTAAGTAGAGTACCATTTATACGCAGTTTAAAGATTGATAGTTTCTTACGGCAGGAAATTAGGGGCAGGAATAGGGGCAGGAAAACCTTCAACTACTATGAATAGAAGTTTATTAAGTTGCCAGCACTACCAATGACAAGGAACAAACCAAGATTTTCGTAAAAAGAAGTTATAGCAAAGTTTTGTAGGGTTCCTGAAAAGGTCTACATTTTATGTTAAGGCAACGGTTTTTGATTTTATTAATAAGGACTACGCCCTTTTTTGAGGCAATGTTTTTTTGTTTTCTAAAAAAGATATACTCCATTTTGAAACAACGATTTTTTTTTATGTCCCTCCCTTAATCTATTTTGAGCCAAAGTTTTTTATGCATTTAAAAAAGATTAACACCACATTTTGAGGAAAAGTTTTTTTTGGTGTTCTTAAATAAAGCCTAGTATCTATTGAGAGGCAAAGCTTTTGATCTAAAACTCGGAAAAGGTTCTCATAACCATTCATTCTCTTCCAGTAACATGCTGAAGGAAGAAGGTTCAAGCACTATCAACGAAGTACACTTCCTCTGATTGAACTGCAACCAAGTAGAAAAAAATTGTTGCAAAACGCCCTTACGAGCACAAAGCAACATAGAACTCATTCGGGTGTGGAACACACAACATGACGTGAGCCAGCAAATAGCACTGAGGTACTCTGCCGGCCAATGAAAAGGCGGCTCACTCATGCGTATCAGCTCACGCGCGGCTTGTTTGTCTTTTGTTCGCTGAGCCATTCACGATGGGTAAACAGCTCGGCCCCACCACCTTTCTGCTGGGCAACGACAAAGGAACCCCACAATGCACCTTCCCCATATGCACACGTGAACTTGCCGGCCTTTTCTCTACCTTATTTTTCCTGCAGATCCGGCCAACCTCAGAGAAGCTGTAAATGTTTTTTATTCTTTGCTATGGCTCGAGAATGGAATTGAACCCAGGTCTACAGACTGGGAAGCAACGCTCCAACCAATTCACTAACGCGCTGGGAATTCATGGTTATTCGCAATGAATCCTAAAATATTTTAGGCAATCACTCGGGTTTCAAATGCATTTTGTTTAAAATCTCATCAAAAGAGATGCCTTTTATATAAGTAGTTGGTCGGGCTGTAAAAGATTGTGAGTAGAAAGGTTTACTTCACAAACAGCATAACAAACAATCTACAGCATAGTCTAGCAAAACAAATGTAGATTCAAAATCAAATTTTGCATGATCAAGTTCTACGTCAAAGTTAGTGTTGATCAAAATTACAACGAAGTTACTACATCAATTTGTGTGGAGTACATTGCTGCAGCGATAACAATCGTACAATTCAAGGTGAAATCTAATTAAATGACTAGAGTACTCTTGAGGTAAAAGTGAAAGAAAAGAAGCGTAGTCGTTTTTTTGATGCAAGTTTACAAGACACTGATGTGGATATGCGGAGAATGGATGCCACCTGCCTTCTAAAACAAACTATAACTATAAAGCTGCTTTTGATTCCGATTTTTTTGGCGACAGGCGACAACGCTTTGAAGAGGTTTAAACACTTTATCTGTGCCGTATGAATTCATTCATGCATTGGCTTAGTCTTCGCCATCAAGACTGTTCGGCCTCGCCACCTGTGCGCCACGTAAAGGTTGAGGAATCCTGCTAAGTGCCTTTTTACAGACACAACAAGCGAACTTGCCAGATTTTTTCGACGCCATACCTTTTGTGGAGAGTGGCAAGCAGAGTCACTGCGAATACTGTTGCGAAGTCTTTTACCCGGCCTGGTTGGGGTTTCAACCAACAACCTAATGTATTCAGGGAGAACGCTCCTACCCAGGAATAGCCAAACCGCGGCTCTTTGAGTCCTTGACTGCGGCTCTTTTGACTCGTGTTGTTTTTGTAGAGTGGTGGAGTGTAGGGGTGTGTAAACTGCGGTGCGGCACGTTATGGTTTGTGGCCGGTGGAAGGCCGCATATGCGTAATACTACCTTTGAAAATGATAACTTCAAAGAGAAAAAAATGGTTTTCACGTGCAGCTGGGATGGAAAATCCAGCAATTTCAGCTATAAAAAATGCAATCACCCCTATCTCCCCCCAAAAAAGTTCGCCACAATGCATTTGGACGGATAATCTGCAGCGGAAACCTAGACTTGCAGGCGTAGCGGCTCTTTCAATGGCGGCCTCTATCGTTTTGGCTCTTTTGTACACCAAGTTTGGCCACCCCGGCCCTAACCAGTACACCATCGATTAAGATACGTGGTAGAGCACTTGGGCAAATCCGAGATAATTTAACAAAGTATTGGAAGTTGTGTATTGATCATACTAGTATGGTTGTAGAAAATGGCTGCGGCTTTTGAGGCCAATGACACATCTAAGACAAATCTAACTACGAAGTAGTCCTACTACGTTGAAATGAAAAATCAAAATGAAGTGTAAGAAAACATGAAGTAAAAAAGTATTTATGATACGTTTATTTACTCCTGCCTTCCAACTATAACACCCTATAATACGAAGAATCCACGTTTTAGCCAGTCGCCTTAATATGCGACAACCGCTAATCTGTCTAAGTGAAATCAACAGTAAAAGACCAATCGATTAGTTTTGACAGCTTTATAACAGGCAACCAAAGCACTAAATGCGATGAGAAACCTAGGAACAAGTTGAGATATTTGAGAAGGAATTCCTGATCAGGAATGATACAACTGAAATTGAAATAAAACCGAAATATTTGACGTCATTTGCAAAAGTATGAAACTACTGGTACAATTCTGAACTTTTGAAAAAATTCTTCACGCAGTATAAAACTGTAATTATTCTACAATTACTTGTAATTTTCGTTGCTCAAATGATTTTGGCTGACGAAACGTTTGCCTAAATAAAGGCAACAATAAAGTAATTTGTGTGATTACAACTCACAGTGAGAATGACGCATAGGATTTAGTTTTAAGTGGTATGTTATTGTTGACATTAAAAATGCTACTATTCCATGACACAAAAATAAAACATTGCTTTCGCAAGTTCCAGAAATGCTCAAATTTTAAACATTTTTCGTGTCCATTATTTGTGGGGTGGCCCACATTTTTGCAAATGACATACACTTCTTTTTAAATTTTCCAGACCGTGATGCGATCAAAAATAACTGGACTAGGATCAATGATTTAGGAGCAGGACAGCAACGGAAACTAAAGTTCCTGTCACTTGTCCAGGTGACGACTACGCAACCTAAAGGTGAGAAGAGACACTACAAAGGAGAGCCATGACCCACTACACGAATAATTATCACACGGCACGAGCATGCGATGACACGAGCACAAGCGTTACTTCACACAACTACGCCATCAACATTTCCAACCTCGCTCTTTGACCGATCAGAAAAAGGCCAAAACGAACGTTTCCCGCCTTTCGCTTTGTCCTTGAGCTAAGCAATAGCACTAACTTGTAATAGCAATAACCGCTGGCAGAGTGTTGTGTAATGTAGTAGTGGTTCGCTTGGCTTGAAACTGAGCCAGTTTAGTTAGCAGGAGCCGGAGACAGTGAAGTTTAAAAGCAAATGTTCCCGCCACTCTCATCAAAAGACAAGGGGACTGAGCACGGTTGTAGCGTTGAATTGCCAGACCATACGTTGCTGATGCGATGGATGTCTATCACTAACAACCTGCTTTTGCGTCAGTCCAAGCCCTTTTGCATCAGACTTTAACAAGTTTCGGATACCTTCCTGACCAATACTGATGGGACTTGCCGAAGCCTCATACTACTAGCTCAACGCCTTCCTGCTTCCACTGAGCAACGACAGTCCTGCTCACTCTTTAAAGCAAATACAGCACGACGTGAAGGTGGTTAAAGAATAGATTTGTAAACGAAATTATTAGCTGCGAATTCAAAATTGGGTAATTTGAAATGCCACTTAGCTGTTTCAGACATCGATAGAGACAGACCTAAGTAGCCACTCATAATAAAAAAGACCAATTGCATAAAACACAAAAATATCAAAAGGTTGCGTCATCCTATCAATATTTTGTTTTAATGAAACCATTGAAACATCAACCAGTTTTCTTGTTTCACAAGCACCAACAGCATGGCTCCAGGTTCAAGAACCGACCTGCACTAACTGCGAAAGCAACAGTACTTTCAAAAGCGTGCGCTAGATTATTTTCTTTAGTTTGCCAATACGCGTAAGCTGAGTGAGCGTATCTACGCCAATCACGACAGCGTACGCATAAACTGGCTCTACACTGCGAATGCAAAAAAAACTCCATACCTCAAATGCGATTTCTTTCGATTCCGGCTTTGTCAGCAGCAACCGGAAGTTCTCTTCCCACATTGGGTGGTTGGTGTCGTTCACAACCTAAATAAAATGATCGTCTCTGTCACGATCACCTACGCTTTGCTTCATTTACGAGCACGATTGGGCTTCCTTATTGTTTGAAATAAAAAATGTACTTAAAAGTACTAAATATGAAATTTGGGCGCCAAATAGCATAAATAATATCGCATTTTATCATTTGCCACTTTAGGCTAGCTTATTGATACATTTCATGACTGGGCAATCAAACCAAAGCTAAGCTCAATCAAATTTAGCCTGACAGTATGAATGAGACAAAAGCTATTTTTCCTAAAATCAACATTTTTAAAACCTGACTAGAATATCTGTCGTCTTATGATAAAAGTCACGTTTTAGGCTTTAGAGTACAAGGCTCAGGGTTTCAAACACGTAAGCGCCATCGGTATTCGTCAACATCAATGCTGAATGCCACAGGATTTTTCGTTTAGTTTAGACACTGAGGCGGCAACAATTTTTACATTTTTTTTTATCAAGACCAAACGTTTTCAACAACAAAAAAACTTGTCACGAAGCTTGCTAAAAACTAAATCCAAGGTTAAGCAAGTATTTCTACACGGAAACGACGCAGGAAAATGACAGAGAAGTGTCCTTTTCAAGGAAACAACATAGAAATTACGTCACCGTTGCAAACTAATGCATTGCACACTGGCGCTTAGCAACGTACCGTTACCTGGTTGTTACTATGTTATAGCGTGTTAATATTATCTTGCTCCTGTATAGAAGAACAATGTTACATTATCAATGAACAGCATCATTGTTACAGCGGAAACGAGAGAATTTCAACCCTTAAACTTTCGACAGCATTTATTGGCAATCTGCGTTAATTTGAAATCGGACTAATTCTTCCCCGCCCGGAAATGACTGAATTCGAAAACAGATAAGGTATAGTGGTAACGGAATTGAAACAACCTTCGCCTCTTTCACGGGTCAGAATAAGCACTCAGCAAAGCGTCAGAATAAGCGTTCAGTTTGTTTGATGACGTCGAAATCAGCGCTCGGTTTGTTTCATTGAATCGAAATAAGGGCTCAGTGCTTCTGCACAGCGCACTTCGATCATATATAACAGAGCATTTTCTTGAATACACCTGAACTTCTGGCTAATGTAAAGCGCTTAAAACCTGGTCTATCTACAAGGTAATGGTTGAGATTTCCAGCTTTTGCTATGTCATATGATGAATAAACGATCCAATGTTGTGTAAATTGTTTTGGTTCAAAAATGAGGCCGTGTGAGCTGGAACACTGTTTCCATGGCGACCACGGTCAAAATGGTCGTACCCTTAAACTTCACAAGGACTGTATTGATGAAAAAGCCACCTCTAACGACGATTTAATGTTAGTGACGGATTCTAACAGCAAATCTATCGAGGTACAAAGCAATCGAGCGATGTTTAAGAACTTCTGAACAGGTACGGTCAATTTGTCTCGCACTGAGCGTAAGTGCCATTACGTGAAACTCTGGAATATACAAGCGCGACACAAATCTCTTCAGATAAAATACAAAGCATCAACTTACCTGCGTTTTCATTGGTTCATGTCCTGGTACCGTTATTTTCAGGTATGGACTTGGGTTAAGAGATTCTTCTTGGTTGACCTACAACGCACTATCTCCATAAAGTAGCATAAATAAATTATATTATAAAAGATAAAAATGGACCTACTAGCAATGGAACATCACCTCGATTTAATACGATAGGTCCTTTATCAGGACCTGCATACATGGACTACCGCTATTTCATGTTGGATATCAGCCTGTGGTATAACACTAAATTTCATGTTTTCGCTTCACACTTAAACTACAACAAAATATAGTGATGATTTAAAAAAAACTGTTTGCTTTTGTTACTTTCAAAACGTCGAAAAGCTGCTGGCAAGCAGCTATTAACATAGCCATATTAACCGTATAAATAGCCAACAGCTGCGTAATTCGGAAGATATTCTTGTACACCAAACATTGTAGAAACTATAAGAAATGTTGTAGTTCTTCCGGTGTTCAGCCACCATACTGACCAACCTTTTTAGTATTTACCCCATGTTTATCTACTTATAGCATTTTAAATTTTGTTGGTAGAGAAAAATTGCAGTTATTTGCTTGATTTTTGCTGTTGTTGCTGTTGTTGTTACCCGGTCCCTTCCACGGAATGGAGGCGGTAGAAGTCTATGGAGCCCCAGAAGCCGGGCAATTCTTCAGGGTCTGGACCAGAGGTGATAGAGAGACAGTGAGTCGCTAAAGAGCGAGTGGTGCAAGCAGTCCGTAGCTGGACAGCGCAGAACGAGGTAAGACGTGTCCTGGGTCGGATAACCACAGGCGCTGCATGAACGACTCTTCATTCTGTCTGCTCTTTAAATAAGAGTTTAGCAGAAGGTGGCATCCATTGCACTGGAGACGTGAGAGAACACAGGGTGCGTGACGAGGGAGCACAAGTTCCTCAGTGGACACCCATGGGACCTGCGAGTCGAAAAATTTATACGAGGCAGTACGCCTCCAGTCCAGAGAGAAGAGAAGAGTGGATACGAGAGATAACAGGAGAGATCACAAGGAATTGCAGAAGACAGGAGTAGCGAACCCCGACTTGTCAACTTATCAGATGCGTCGATCTCCGAAAAAAAATAGTGTTGGGGACCCATTGTAGCCTTACAATAAAGGAAAAGGGAGAAGAAAGTTTCTGCCAGAAGAACCAGAGGATTTGAAGTAAAAGGAAAGATGGAGGAAAGGACAAAGCGAGAGTAAGAGAAGGGAGATGGCAGGCTTGTAGGTGCTGCCGAGACCAGGGGAGAGCTCGCAAAATGGTGCAGACTTCAGCTGAAAAACAAACCGGGCCTGCCGAAAAAGAAAGAGTTGCCTTAGTGCCACAACGAGAGCAGTTGGAAAGTACTCCAGTGCCGCCTTTGCCAAAAGGAAAAGAAACAGAGCCACCTGTCCAGACTACCAGAACGTGAGGTAACAAGAGAGTTAAGGTGAGTGAGAGCCACACCTTGGCGAAAAAAAGAGGGTCGCAGCGGGAGCTGGGGGAGTGTGAACATCACAGTAAAGGAAACGAGTTCCAAGGCGGAAAAGAATGGAATGCAGAGAGAACTTTTTTAGAAGTAGGAGAAAGTATGTGCGGGTGAGTACACACAAAAGCTCTCCAGGAGGATCTGGAGAGTCTTGGTTTCACTCCAAGTCCGGCCAAACCTGAAATGGAAAAGGAAGTTGGGAGAGGAAGAGCTCGTTCATAAGAAGACAGGGCGAAATGAGTCAGGGACACTCGTAGAGTAAGTAGAGATGCTTCATTGAGGAGAAGTGACATAGGGGAAGACGAGAGGCAGCCGGTGATGGCGCGAATAACTGCTCGGTGAAGACGTTCCAACAGGATAACGTTGGTAACGCACCTATCAACAGCCGTGGTCGTGCGGTTCCTGACCCTGTTTGGGTGGGTCGAAACGGCTGTTAGCCTTCCCGAGGGTCCCAGTTACCCCGGGCACTCCCCATATTTTTGCTGCTCGCGTTCAAGGTTGAAATGCCACTCTGAGAACTGTTTTTTCGGATGAATCTTGGCGTATCTGCCCAGCAAAATGTTAACAAAAAAGCACTTTTATACTATTTGTTCTAAATATTATTTTACACAGCAAGAACAGCAAGATTCCTTACCACAGACAACAAATCATTTGTACTAGCAAGTATTTACGTGCCAGAGGCAAGACCAAATACAGATCCATCGCGCTCTCGAGAGTCATAACAGATGAGAACTTAATCAACTCATCAAAAACGACGCAAACGGGAGAGCTTAACAGATTGCGAATATTAAGCTTTCGGTCTGCAAGTTTGACGATCAATCTGTGCAGAAGCATCTATCGCGTCGCGCTTTCCACAATAACTTTACATGACCGTGATTTGCAGCAAGCACTTCATTCAATACCGCATCCAATTTTTCGTCGAACAAAAAACATTGAAACTTTGAAGCTGACTTAGTACAGCAAGCCTCATTTTTCAACATCGGTTCGAAAGGTCAAATATGATGAAATAGCACAATGCGAGCTCTCACTGGAAGGTTATTAGCTCCGTCCACATAGATGTTCAGCAATGCACAGCTTTGTTTATTTCCAGCCTGTTTCAACGCCTACAATAATTACAACAAGATTCAATAGATATTCGAAACACCAAATAATAAAAATAATTTAAATAGGACACTTGGACATGTTGCAGTATCGTAAACTCTCCTCCCTTTTCCAACGTTTCTTTGGCATCTTTAAAAAGTATTCACGACGAGCCTCCTCCGACAATTTGTGATCCAAAACAAACAAACAATACAATAAACAACAAGAACAAAATATTGCCAAAAGGATAAACCCAGTATCAACTTGCACACGCTGGGCTACTGTTTCACTACTGCTGCAAATCCCGGTCTACAATGAGAACAACCGCGGCTCAAACTCTTTGTTTTGATACTGGCTAAGCCAAAATTAAAACAAACAAAGAGTTAAGCCATGATTGGTCTCACTTTGAACCAGGCTTAAAACTCGCGCGTGACAAAAACAGAAAGAAGTTACTCCAGTCTACATATGTGGGAGTTCAGAGCAAGTTTTACAGCAGGCAACTTACTTTGCTGTAATCTTCTGATTTTGACGACAAATCAAACCACTCCATCCGCACGTGCAGCTTGCCTGTGGTGGTATCCAGTAAAGGAATTTTCTATTAGCAAAATTATTTTTTAATCCAACCATCTGCCTTCAGCAGCATGCAATATCGTTTTGCGTTACATTTCCCGTGTTATGCAAGGTGTAGAAATGGCAAAAGAAGTATAGGTCTACCATTAATCACTTCGACTGACTGTCCTGCCACGGCTAAAAGTTTTAGTCCCCACCCAGCCAAAACGTGCCAGATCTTGTTACATAAAAAAACTACATTCCCAAAACTAAAAAGTCTCTTATGGAAAGCCCCTCTATCAAAGTTACTCGTCTTTCCTAGCTGAAAACGATTCCTAATATGGCCATGGTTTAAGAATATCCACCTTTTTATGGTAAGCGATTTCTGACGCCTTAAGCTGGGAATCAAATGCTTGGTTTACAACAATCTAGGAAGCATTACGCCCATACCTCGTCGATTATTCCTCGATCATAAACAGTCTTGACGCTGATCTTTATCCTGAAACAAATTAAAATTAGAATAGGTGCAATTGTAGCAAAAATAATCAAATAAAAACCTCAAAAAAATTTCAGTAATTACCAATATTATCCCCAAATATATGTGCGCAAGATTGGCGGTTTTGTTTTTTTTTTGAAACAAAAATTGCTGAGCTTGCCCTATTTTAAGCTAATCTCACCTTCAGCATCAAAAACTATTTGCTATCACCTCTATTAATTTTTTCTCAGCAGCTTATAATTTCAGCGAGCTCAAATACTCAATGCCATAATATAAACGGCTGTGCATAGTGTGTAAACAAAACCTACTTTCCAAGAAAATCAGCTGCGTTTAAATCTTCGTCATATACATTGAACTGTACGTCGCCGTATTGTACGTCACGCACGAATGCGTCAAATACTTCATTCCATTTCGGATTGACGGTGTGATCCACTGTCTTGGTGGTGAATTTGCCCTGGTGGCCAACTGCAAAGCAGTAATCTAATTAGGAAAGGAGTAATGGAAGAATCGTGGATCTGGGATACAAATAGGGATCTCGGATTCGGGACGAATTTCTGGCACACGTTTTGGGTTAAAAACACTTGTCGAGTTCTCAACAACCAACAGAGAATAGTTGAACGAGACCAGCCACACAAGGCTGCGTTTACCTTCCCCACACAGCTGGCAATACAACAGTAGTTTCAAACTAGCTGGAGTGGCAAAATATTTGTAAGTGAAATAAAACAAAATTTTACATTCCTATTTTGTTGGTTTAGCACCGAGAAATAATGCAATGGTGGTAGCTATGTGATGGAATGGAAAGTTGAGCAAGCAACACACCAACCAACGCAGTAACGACGACAAATAAAAATGTTTAACGAAACATGATAGAAGTTTAAATATATAATCGAAGTTTCGTGAAATGCTACTGCTTTGATGGCGTCATGGCTAGAATATTCACTTCGCATGCAATAGGTTGTTGGTTGAAACACTGAGTGGGCCATACCAAAGAATTCCTAAAAATGGTAGTTTCAGTTTCGGAGCTAGATGCTCTGCACGATAGGATCGAGCAAAATCCGGAAAGTTTTGTTCGTTGTGTGCTTGGAAAAGATACTTAACCGAATTCCCGCATCATTATGCGGCTGACGGGCGATGGAGCTGAGCAGCCAAACCATTGCAGCGGCCCAGTTTGACTGAAGAAAAGCAAGCAAAGCATGAGCTCAAGCGCATGAAGGAATGAATGTAATACATAACATGATGGTATCAATTCCAAAAACTGCATTATATATTTTATTCCGCTTGCATCGCGCGGCTAAAACGTCTTGGTAGGGCCTGGACTACATTACTGGAAAGGTTTGATGATTTGCTCCTTCTTTAGCGTCAAGCTTATCTAATACTGGCCGCGTTGGTCGACCTCTCCTCTTGATGGAAGGCGAAAACACGAAGCCCTAGAAGCAGGCATGCTCCCATGGCATGGATCTCGCTTAGGGCAAACTGCTAGCGATTTCACAGGCTTTCGTGAAATTAGCTCAGAAGATCAACTATCATTCTGTAATTGCACTTTGGTGTGAAGAAATTAAAACATGCAAAAAAATAACAGTGCCGGTTGTGAATGGCGTCTCACCTCGCACATGAACACCTGTAATGAGATGAAACACTGTGATACATTTCATATATCACATGAAAACAGGAAAATACAACTGCAAATAAAAGCTAGAATTTCTGGAGAGAAAATTTTAATTGGCAAAACTGCTGTTTGTACCGTTGCCTTTTCGAAAGCTAGAGGCCAATAAAACTACAGAACCTCAACAAGAAAAATGAACTACAGTAAACTTGTTACGTGGGTAAAAAGAACAAATAACCATCATAACGGAAAAAAGCAAAAGATAAAAAGAATGCGCTAAATCTAAAAGGAGCAATGATAAAATGGACGAAAAAGAGGAAGTCACAAGGAAGAAAAACTACACAAAAAAGAACTATTTTTGCTGCAACAACGGAAATTAGTACGGCCCCACTCCAACCTTATACTCTACACTACATCAACACGAAGTAAACAGGGGGTAATTGGTTGCTAGGCGTCACGGTTAACCACTCAAAAATGTTGACCACTGCAATATGAAATTGTATTTCTTCTGATTTCAACACCAATACTATATGTTTAACGCTGAATTCAAATCAGAAGCGAAAATGGCAGACGCGGTAGAATAATTAGTTTCACTGGTCCAAATTTCCGCATATGCCTTGATGACTAGCGTGAATTAAGGAAATGCACTTTACAAGTTTTCTTCTTTGGTTGCAGTGCTTGTGACAACAACGCACTATACCAGTGTTTCCTAAACTTTTTGTCCGGCGGCACAATAAACGAGGTAAACAAATGTCGCAGCACATCAGCCACATGAATTTAATTATTAATATATTGGCCACCAGTAGCATTACAGGTGGCAGTGACATTTGATGATGACCTTTTGATGATGACATGGTGATGACCTTTTCTTTTTTGAAGATCAACACTTTTCGGCCAACATAACACGATCTTCGACGTCATCGACAATTAATTCACTAAAATACCCGCGGCCAACCTGCAAAGTAGCTCCGACACCCGCGGCACACAGTTTGGGAAACACTGCACTGTGCCATTAGCATTGAAAGCCGACCTGAACACGGCGATATTTTAGCAGATCATTTCTTCATCTGAGATGAATTAAATCCTAGTGATGAACTTTTTGATTATTTAGAGTAAACTTCTTTACTCTATCGCAACAGTTGGCAAACTGAGAGCAGCAAAAAAAATATCAACTTATAAAACGAGATGACCGTGCTCCCGGCAAAAATTCATTTCGAACAAAAAGGTCATTGACTTGAAAAATCGAGTGTTTGGGGAGTCGACTTGCTAACTGAAGAGCTAATGGGGTAAAAAAGAAAAAAAAAGAAGGTCGGTCTTACGTCATTTTTCTCGCGTTTTGCAGGCTCAGACGTGCTGATTCAATGTATTTCTACTACTACACGCTCGCTTTCGAACCAGACTTTTTACTGGAGCAACGTAGCACTTTAAATTCCAGATGCCCTTTCTGACGAATACCAGTGGTGTTTTTATAGATTTTGACCTCCAGACCTTTCACTCTGAAGCCCGTATCGATACCACTACACCACGGCGGCTACAATAAAAAGTGGAAAAAAGGCTACGAACAATACACTATTGCAGCATACGCACAATAGGTCTTTACATAACCGGGGGATAACAGTAATGACTCGATTACAAAACTTCATCAGAAAAATCGCTTTTACAGACACCTGACTTTCCTTTTAGAGAGTTGTCTCTTGTATTAGTTCAACTTTTGGATATTTGAAGCAACATTTTAATTATTTTACCTTTGACAACCACATAAGGATCACTTTTGCCGCCAAATCCTAAAAATTTCTGGTCCTTTTCGGCCAAATCTTCAGCTTCAATCACGTGTATTCGAATTATGCCCTGCAAAGATTCAAAAAGCGTTAATTCCAAAGGCACAAGCCGTAAGCATCGTCACAAACCAATGATTAAACAACGCACAGCAGCAAAGTAGCGGTTATACCAATAAGAGATGAGTACAAACTACGTAACGAAGTATGCAAACGATCACGAAGTTCATTCGAAAACAGAGAACTTCTTCGTGTTGTTAAGGACTAGTCCTTACATCTCGACACCTACGTTCCCTCTAAGATTTTAGTCAGTGCGTAACCGCCGGCGAAAGCGCGAAATTGCTAGCGATTATACGAAAAACTAAATTGCTAGCAATATAGCGATTATAGTAATTATATGGACAAATTTTGGTGGACATTCGAAAACAGAGAACTCCGTTGTGTTGTTGCGGACAAGTTCTTACATTTCGACACCTACGTTCCCTCTTGGATTTAATTCAGTGCGTAACCGCTGGCGCAAGCGCGAAATTACTAGCAATTATACGAAAACTAAATTGCTAGCAATATAGCAATTATAGCAATTATGCAGACAAATTTTGGTGGACATTACTGAACAAACACGTAGTAAAGTTGTAAACAAAGACGTTTTTCGTACCCTACCGCTGTTTAATGTATACGCTAAGCTAAAAAATACAGTCATTTACCCTAATTTAGATTTCGGATGCTTCGTCCGTAAGTTTTTCGAAGGCAGCTAAGCATCTGACGTCACGTGAGAGCAATGCAACAGCGATTTGCATGCTGCCCACGCAGTGTTTCCACGCTTTTATCGTCCAGTAGAATTAGTGTGACGGCTTTATTTATGAAGTCAACTTGCCCATAATAACGAGTCGTTTCCCTCAGTTCCGGTAGAATTCCAATATATCGGATACATTAAAGTTTGCCTATAACATTGTTTAGTGTATAACCGCACCCTTTGTTTTCCTCAGACGTATTTTTTTCAATGATAGCATCTTTAACCTAATTCAGTGCTTTTCAACCGATTTTGGCATGTGGCCCATTTTCGAAACGCACAGAGGCACGCGGCCCAATTGCAAATTTTTTTCAATTTCATTGATGACTTCAACAAAGTTATCAAAGTAAATTTCAGGGATGTTGTCCAAATAAAATATAAAACTGAGTTGTCAAAAAAAGTTTTCCAATTTCACTCGATATGAAGGGTAAATCAAGTACTGGCCGCGTGAAGATCTTTGTCCGCCCATTAAAAATCTCTGATCTAAGCCATCATCACCTATTATGAATGATCTTTATTTTTTAATTCGATTAAAACGAAAAGCTGGTATTTGTTGCTACGCATAAAACTACACGGTTTCACTTAAAGGTGCTTTCTGCAAAAAACTAAGATCTATTTATTGAAAACCACATAGTTTTACAGCATTTGCGAAGGGACTGTCCTTTCCAGATAAAATTTATAGGGGATCCCATCTACTTTGCCCGGCGCGACTGACTGCAGGCGTATATAAAACACTGCAATAGCTGCGCGCGCACAATTACGCTTTGAAGGATGGTTTTTTTGCACAGTGCACAACTTACAGCGAGTTTTGACTATTTAGTGATTTTTCTTTACGCTGGTAAACGTGATTAAATCATACACCTTAATGTTGAACCAGAAAACAGTTTTGGGATGGTCAATCGTGAACGACAATCTTTTACAATCCTTCAAAGTTACAGAAAAATTTTACTGCATTACAAATTACCTTTCAAGGAATTGACATAAATAGGCTATATTTTAATGTAAATCGTTTTTAAAGAGATCGAAACTAGAATCTATATTTTTTTCTTCACATTTCAGGGCTTATTTCAATCATGACTGGTAAGCTATCACGGCACATAGCTGTCAGCTACATTTTATTTTAAACAAACATTTTGGGGTCTATTTAAAACTAAAATTGGTTAGAAGTCGTATTCTATTTTACTTTTAGTTTTCATAACTGGCAAGTATGAGAAGATTATTTATTTGTAATTAACAAAAACTAAACCATTCCCTCAAAATATGGTGTTTTTGTGCTAAACTAAAGCCGAGAGTAATGTGCTTTTTTTTTGTCTTAGCAAACATGATTGAAATTGGCGTTGGAGCGTAAAGAAAGAATATGCATGATAACCACTTCCAGTTTCGAACTATCCTCGAAAAATCATGTCTTATGTTAAACAAAACTATGAAAGCTCTTTTTAATTATTGCTCTTTAGCAACCATTGAAATTGGCCGGAAAAGGAAACAAAAAACAATTTTTGATTTGCTCTATGTTAATTGCTCGAGAGACAATTTGTTTTACAAAAGACATTTAAGTCGCCGTCACTCACTGCTGCGTCACAGCCAAGCGCTGTTTTCGTGAAACGTTGCGCTGCCTTAAAAAACGTTGGTCCAATCTTGGATTCCTATTCACTGTTTTCTACTGGTTGAATTTTGCTAATTTTGCTAGCAAATTGCAAAATTTTTAACCAACTGAAAAAAATTCCCAAGACCGCCGGACTTTTTTATGCATCATTGAATTTAAACTGCGAGTCCACCGGACATATTTTTCCTTACATTCGCACTTTTTTTCGCGTTTAAAAGGAACTGCTCGACAATCTGAGCGAAAGAAAAGCAATTATTGCGTAAGCGTGTAATCGCTTCGCCATCATCCAAATTCACAAAAGAAAAGACCGTGTTCGTTCCAGCTCCTCCGATTGGCTGCTACTGATGAGAGCGTACAAAAAAGCTTACAGCAAAACAGTAGTTTCGCTGAAACATTAAAATCTGCGAAGAATTTTTTCAATGCTCATATCTGCAATAAACACACAACTTACTCGTTGTGAACCGCATGCAAGTTGATGCACTTAAAGAGAAACTAAATTACTAAAAAATTGGTGTGGAAGAGAAAAAATCAAAAACAACTCCCTAACTTTTGAGTTGTTTGATGCCTTTGACAAAGGGAACGAAAGGTTTAGAAATTAAACATACTAGAAAATAATGTGACCAATATTTTCAAACACTGGGTGGTCAGTCGTCAAGGTGGCTGACGCCTCTGATCCTCAACCCTAAATTCAGCTGATAGACAAAACTACTGCCGGTAGTTTATTTAGACCAATTTCTATAGATTTGAAAATTATTAACGAAGGAAATTGTAAACCTTGCAACTAATTGGCAAAGCAGCATACGGGCGTAAGGGGCATTAACAATTTATTACAATGAATATGCCAGGAACGGTTGGGTGGTATACTCATTATTGTTTCCTGGCATATTCATTTTAATAAATTGTTAATGCCCCTACGCCCGTATGCTGCTAGACCAATTTCGTAGTACACCATAAAACTGCAGGCGACTATATGAAAACATATTCCCATAGTTCAATGCTTCTAAACTGTGGTACGCGTACCAGTATCAACACGCTTGTAGTCGTTTGCTGGTGCACGGATAGTTCAACAAACATATGGCTGAGATATTACACACATGTGTAATCTACATTTGAGCCAGCCCGCGAACCGCATGCTTTCCAGCTCCAGTTTGTGGCTCTTTGACTGCTCCCCTACTGACTAGGCATTAGTCGAGAAGGTTTCACAGTAAACTGAAATCATTTTAGTGCAAAAAAAGAATTATGAGCCACAGAAGTGTTGTCACATCATATGTCAGTCAGAGATTACACCCTTCCATAACTCGATCAAATAAAGAAAAGCACGTGCATTCTTAGCATTGACAAATTTTCTATGTCAGGCACCACAAAAGGAGAAATGGCAATCGCGGTCTGGTAACTCACATTGCTCAGACCAATGCAAGCTATCCTGAAAGTGCTCGTCTTTAAACCGTATCCGATTTTGCTTGCCTATAAATTGAAAAATATTGAAAAATACTAAAAATAATGGAGTTATCAATAAAGTTCGTGATACAGTTACGCAATGGAGTTATATCGAAAAGCGGGGCCAGAAAATAAATTCTATGGCGATTCAACTTTTTCTTAGAAATTTTTAATGTTATAAGAAAACGTATGACCAAAATTATAAGATTGCATATTTATCCACATGCTTTAGATAGATATCTCATCCCACGTTACGAAAGCGGCTTCAATTACCAACATACAATCAGTGATGGCATTCAAAAGTTTTTACTACAAGTCTCTCACCAAAAGTGGGAGACCAGTAGCATGCAGACCTCGAAAAATGATGTATTGTGGCTTGCATATGCTCATTTTAATAATCGCTTCGCAAAGCTTATGAAGTTCTAGGGACAGGTTTGCACAAAAACCGTCTGGCTCCTGCCACTGCATACAATTGTTTTTATATTAATTCAACCAAATTTAATAAAATTCAATGCAGTATTTATCCTTGCAACCGTTTTGTTAGTTTACCTAAAGGTAACCTAACATCAAAATCGTGTTCAAAAACTTTTGGGGGTAGTCTTGTGGTTTCTGACTACGCTTGAGATGGTTACGTAACTTAATTCAGTTACCACAAATTGCATGTAGGCGTAGATAAATTCGTTGACAGATTTGTTGGAGACCGGACAACAAATTTTTTGATGAGGATTTTCGTATAATGGTTACTCTAATTTCATTGATTCACTCAATTTTTATTCACAATGAGACGGACCGGAAAAACTAACAGTGCAGGCCGTAGTTTAATCATCTCTGCTCTATGTCGGTACCTGGGACTAAAAAGTTGGACTAGCACTACTTCAGGTGAGATTGAAGGATGGCAGTCAGCTAGGCTACGCTGGTTTGAAGATGTAGATCTGGCTAAGTTAAACCGGGTCACGCAGATGAAGCAAAGAAACGTCGAGTATTTGAAAAGAAGCGTTGAAGATAAGCTGTTTGCACAGGAACCGCCAAGCATTGAAGCATTTAAGTTGACAAATTTTCTGCCTTTAAGCGCCAAGGACTAAGTTGCAAAACTTTGCCCTAGTTTCTGGGCTCTTTAGCAAAAAATTGGTGTTGTAATACCAAGGTATGATCTAGTGGGACTAGCTTGAAGCTCACAATCGATATCTGGTCGTATAACTACAGTCAAACCTCAGTTTTCGAACGCCTCGGAGTTCGAACAATTTGGTTTTCGAACGGAAAATTTGAGATGAAAATGACTCGGTCCTCGCACAAAAATTCGGTTTTCGAACAACTCAAAAGAAAGATTTACCTGAACCAAAGAGACAGAGAATGGAAGAAACGTCTTTAGAGTTACCAGAAGGTTTTATTATAGGAGATTCCCCCTTGAACAAATAACTCATCCGCATCAAAAAAGGTGTACATACGTACAAAACAGTACTGCATTATTTAGATTTACATTAAAATTACTTGTTATGTTTTTCGTTTTATTTACACTTTTGTGTTTTATTTACTCTTTGACTAAATGGTTTCATACTATTATATACAGAGTATAGTGTAAGATTCTAGGACAAATACCCCCGGACAAATACCCACCGGACAAATACCCACCGGACATATACCCACCGGACAATTACCCCCCTTGCAAAATACCCCCTGGACATATACCCACCACAAGATGAAATGTGAGGAAAAACCCTAACCCTAACCCTAACCCTAACCCTAACCCTAATCCTAACCCTAACCCTAACCCTAACCCTAACCCTAACCTTAACCCTAACCCTAACCCTAACCCTAACCCTAACCCTAACCCTAACCCTAACCCTTAAACAAAACAAAAAAAACTGGTGGGTATATGTCCAGGGGGTATTTTGCAAGGGGGGTA
This sequence comes from Trididemnum clinides, assembly GCA_963675345.1. Taxonomy (NCBI): domain Eukaryota; kingdom Metazoa; phylum Chordata; class Ascidiacea; order Aplousobranchia; family Didemnidae; genus Trididemnum; species Trididemnum clinides. The sequence goes on from OY776297.1 coordinate 20,731,470, forward strand.
ATTGTCCGGTGGGTATTTGTCCGGGGGTATATGTCCGGTGGGTATTTGTCCGGTGGGTATTTGTCCTGATACCATAGTGTAAGCAGGCAAATAAGTTATTCTTTTGGTACATGGAACGAATTAATAATCTCTTTAACATTATTTGTAATGGGAAAATATGATTCGGTTTCCGAACAAATCGGTTTTTGAACAGCCTTCCAGAACGAATCGTGTTCAAAAACCGAGGTTTGACTGTACTTACAAGTGACAAACAAAAGCAATTTTAAATCGTAAATCAAATTTTTAGGCTAGCTGGCTAGGTTAAAATTGCCCAGCACGGATTAGCAAGTCTGTTCACAAACAGTTGAAAGTTGTAACCGAGAGTACCAAAACGCTTATCTTGACTAAAATCGCTTAATTTCTGTTTCAAAGGTTATCCTCGTCTATGTGAACCGACCACAGTTTTCGCACATGGTTATTCATTCATCTACAACGTTACGATAAACTGTCGTTGCTAAACCAACTCCGTGAAAGCATTAGCAAACAGACGCTAATTACAGAATGGATTTCATTCATCCTTAGGCCAGTGGTGAATCGGTTATTCGTAGCAAACAGCGAATAATTTTGGTCGCATCGGTAAACAATGGAAAAAATACTAGCAAGTTGCAATGAATGGTGGTACAAAAGGAAGTAAAAAATAATAGTCTTATGATATGCTGTGAAGCTACGCAATGCAATAGAACTTTGATGTGCAATGTTGTGGACCAGCAAATTTTTTGCACTTCGGACCGGTTTTGCGTTAACCTTATTATCAAGGACGAAAAAAGTTTGAAAAACACAGGTTCAGTTATAAAAAATCACCGCCCACAAAACTGCAAAAATGCAGCAATAGAATCTTCTTCCAAAGAGTGTTTGACTACGCTGTTTCCAAAAAGAGTATACAGTGATTACCATCAGCCTGTGCTGTTGCACAGATAATACGACACTCAAGATGATTACAGATAGCAATACGCAAGGTGTGACCTGCTTTTTAGAGGTTTGTCGCACCGAAATCAGATATAAAACAATATACACTCCAAATGATTGCAATCCTTTCACGTATGCATATCGAACAATATCTCCGATGCCTCAATTTTGGTTTACAGCGCACAAGCAAATCATGCTCATGTGATAGTTTGAGACTGTGGCTAAAACAATCGCCCTCTAATGTTCCCCATCCCCAAAGTGTAACGTCCAAGGTAACAAATGGTTCACGGACCGGTACCAGGTCGTGGACCTCTGGTGTAGACATAGAGACTAAAGAAGCCATATCTTTTCCTCCTTTATTTTTTCCAAGCTGAATGCTTGTTCTTGCCACAAGAGTAGCACTGAGCAGTCATTTGTGAAGCGGCAGTGGAGACAAGGCCGGACGTATGGAAAATTAAAAGAGAGAGGTCAATTACTCCAAAATATGTACTATAAGCCTTTCTGCTTGGGAAATTTTTTTCTTAGTTTATTGCAAAAGCTCTGGATACGGATAACGGAGTGATCATTACGTCAGATGATTACGGTAAAGCCATAAATCGTTGAACATAACTAAATAAGAATCTATTGGCGCGCTGCGTTTAAGTGCTGGCATAAACTTAAAATACAGCTCCGTCGCTTGAATTAAAACCGTTAATACATGCTGTGTGTAAATTGCAAAAATAGCAAAACGAGTCTTGTGTGTTGCGTAACCTTCCATTTAAAAAAAAATTGCGTTATTGATATGAAAAACATTCGCAGATACCAATACAATGCACATGCCTCGCATATTTGTTGAAATAATGGAATCACGAGACGGCTGAATGCGATTGTAAACATTGCACAAAGAAATGAAAGAGGCCACTTTTAAAGCGTAATTACTCTGCCAGACACACAATGTTCATTTAGACACCATTTTGAGATGGTCTATGTATTACACTAGCACGTTTGAAATAATGCGAGCCATGTACTAGTTTAAAAGCTGCGTTTATATTTGCTGTTCAGCAGCCTTCAAGCCTGCGCTCTTAAACCCATAATCACAGCACCCTTCCACCTCAAGTATTATTACCCTCCAGACTCGTGGCACAGCGACAGAGACGCTTACGGTCCAGACCTACTTCGGAGTTTCCGTGGCTTAGCATTCCACTTGAATTGCTTGGAATCAAGCGCAATTACTTTACTGCTTCATGAATCGGCCAAGTAGAGGAAATCATCCCAGAGCACAACAGCGCAGTCATCGTGAGAATGGAACACATAATCATTCGATCGTTGTCCACTACAACGGCGCTTCAACCCACTCGACCATGCTGCCGGCTCTAAATAAGCTGATAGTCATGGAAGCCTAAAGCCTGGTCTACGGTGAAGCCAAGGGCGGCTTAACTCTTTGTTTATTTTACCTTGGCTCAGTGCAGCCGGCGACTGAGCCAAAACAAAACAAAGAATAGAGCTGCGCTTGGCGTCAGTGTAGACCAGGCTTAAGTCGAACCAACCTTCTGGAAAGTAGGAAGCGACGGGATTAGCCTCCCGCGACTAAAAAATAAAAAAACTTTTGACTAAGAATCCTTTTCACTCACCTTAGCATCTAATTTTTAAACAATTCCAGCAATATATAGCTTGAGGACAAAATTCAAATTAAAGATAAACACGCGAGGCGAAATTGGCACTTGACATACATTACCGAACAAAACGATTCTAAATGCACGGCTTCCAGCGACTAATATTCGTGTTCGTGCAAACAGCACAGTATGTGGCGCAAGGCTAATCAACCACTACATCAATGTCCGCAATACATTGCCACATGGGAAATTTTTTACGTAAGAAATCTTTAATGCCTACTGCTTTCTGTTCTTTGATTTATTAGTTTTGTAGATAATTAATTGTTTCTTCTCTGCATAGCGTTTAACATGTGGCCTCGATACTTTTAATATTCCAGAAAAATTTGGAAAAAGTCGTGCATACGATGCAAAGCTGGGAACAGTTTAACTCTTGCACAGCAATGGTTGGTTTCACGCACCATTTTATCTATTTACTAACCGGCTCTGCCGGCGTAGGCCAAAGGGTCCCCATCAGCAACGTCAGGGTAAAGAATATCGATTCAATTGGCTGAGCCGGCTTCACCCAGTGGAAAGTTATGAAAATAGTTATAAAAATTGATGTTTTTGCACATCCAATTCTTGTTACCAAATCATATGTACTGTAAACAGCGATCCAGCCAAAAACAGTAAGGGAAGGATGGGCATAGCCCCTTTTCCAGGATCCCGATCCTTACATCCTTTGAAAGAGTAGCCAAGGTGGATACAATTAAGTTAAACAGAGGGGATGGCGGTGCCAAAGCAAAGATTGTGGTCAAAAATGAAAAACATTGGATATTGAGCAGTAGGCCTACTTCACAACTTGGTGGACTTCTTTTCGTAATTAACTTAGTGATGTAAAATTCCTGGCGACGTCTCAGGGCCATGTGCTCTGTTCATTTCTTACGCGCAGCCAAGGAAATAAAGGGAGCTCTGCCTTTCCCCTACTTTTCAACCTGGACTCCTCAAGGCTTATTAGATTATTTTCCATCAAAATAGCAAGCATGATTTCCATACGATGCGATGTCAAACGAGGGTGTTGTTTTCTTTTGATTTCCTCTAAAACTTTCTCGGGTCCCTGCCGGCTACACCCTGTTCTCTGCACAGGCATACCCAGGGGAGTTAAAAGGAACCTAACTTTTTCCTCAAATTGTAGCTTTGACCCCGGTAGCTTTTTGAAGCTATTAACAAGCAAAATAGCAAAAATGTTTTTCTTCCAAATACCGGTATGGTAAAATTTTACCCCGGAAACGCTAACCATCAGCTATGCCCAATTACTAAGTATTAGTTTAGGCAGCTGTGCCGGTTTCACCGTACAAGCATTTGTGAGAGCAGTAACCAAAAGCTATGATATATAAAAGTGATAATTCCTTTCCCAGTAAAGGTAACCATCCTACTCTTGTTAATCAAGACTGGTAAAAGTAACAAATTATGATTTCACAAACTATTTTTCGTTCTTCCTAAAAACTTGCGGCGGGAAACAAAGTTCAAAATGATGGTGGTCGCTTTCACAATTACAGAAATAAACTGTTTAATGAAAGGTCTAACTAGTCTAAGCCCCTGGTTTAGAGGTTTAGACGCTTTAAACCAGGGGTTCTTCCACAAGGGGGCGTGGAAGGTACACAGAAGGAAGGTGGGGCCAAGGTACCGTGGGACCCATTAAAGAGATTGAGACAATATGTCGAAATCAGCGTTTTGAAGAAATCAATTCTCAAAAAAAAGTCCTCATGTTGTTGCAGAGAGCAAATAATGGCCATATCAAGAAAATTGATCTCACAAAGAAGTCGTCTGTTTTGAAGAAAAAAAGAGGAAGAATGACGACCGCTTAGAACAAGGCCATCTTAAAAAAACAATACAGGATTTCACGTACTAAGGGAAAAGGGAACGAGTCGCTTAATCTCTGGTTCGGGTAATGTAGAACTTTTCTCCTACCTTTGGTAATGGATAGCGCAAAAAGCTGACATCCAAATCACGTTTCAGCTTGATAATGTAGCGTTCCGGCAGTACAAGAACGGCACCAATGCTGTCGGATATTGCTCGGCGCAATAGGCCGCTAATACCAGGAATATCGAAAATATTGGCAAGTTCGGTCAGGTCGAAGTCGATATCCTAAAGCAAAAATCCTAGTTAATACGTGCTGAAAGAAACTGCTGAAGTAAATCGTCGCAAATTGATCCAAACGGAAGAATATGAAAGGATCTAGTATATTTTTGAAAATTGTTTTGAAAACCGTGACAAAACCTCCTAAAAATCCGTGAAATTTAATAAGAACCTTTTGTTATTTATCTACATCCATCACTGAGTCACCCTCAAATAACTTTAGTATCAGCAAGGAAAATTGACGCAGCGTCTTGCCCCAAGAGTGCAACATAACAAAACCTATGTAAGCAGTAATTAATTCGAAAATCGAAATCATGAGATTCGTTTTACGTTATAGATTAGGCAGGCTCGTTTAGACTTTTCAATCAAAACCAATCACAGCAACTAGTCACACTAGTCAATCGAAACCAGTCACACGCAAGTTCCGTGTTATAAGGAGGTGGCGCGTTGCTCTCGCGTTGGATTTTGGTCACTCTTTGCATGATTTTGCATCAGGACATTTATGTTGTCATTCCTTTTGTGACCAATGCAAATGATGCTTATGAAAGATTTGCAGGGTCAAAATTACAGTATGAGAATTAAGAACTGTACTCTAGCGTTTTTATTGTGTCACCAAAGCTCCAATGCAATCGAACAATTTGAAGCTGAATACTAGGTCCTCAATCGCACTACAGCAACTGCACGGCGACACTGGAGTATATTGGTGGAAAATACGCTCACAACAGCTTGCGTACGCTTCGCAGAAGACAAAAAATCCTGGTTCTTTTTTGTACGTATCCAAAGCACGGCGTTTAGCAACGGTTAACAAACCACAAACAAAAAGTTGAAAATCGATCGTCGATCCATATATAAACCGCACAATGTTGGCAGAAACATAATCCAAGCAACGAACAAAGCGATTTCGCTCACAAGTTCCGTGTTACACAGAAGTCGCACGTAACCAATTCGTTGGCTGTTTGCCACTCTCCACATGATATTGCATCAGAGTTCCATTTGCGTCGTTACTTTCTTTTGTAACAAATACCAACGACGCTTACAAAAGGTTTGAAAGCCGAAATTACAGCATTTAAACTGAATTCCATGACATTTTTATTGCATCACCAAAGCTCCAATGCAACCGCACTATTTAAAGATGAAAATTAATAGTTCTCCAATGGTACTCCAGCAAGCAAATGCTGGGGTATTTTTACAAAAATACGCTCGCTGCAGTTTAGGTACGCCGGACTACCTCGCTGAAATGACGCTCAAAGCATATCAAAGTTTTAAGGAAAATGAAAGCAACTTATAATACTTTCGCGTTCATTAACAGAGTGTACGAGCGGCATTAATCCTAAAGACAAAAAACAAATTCCACTAGCTAGTTAAAGACCTTTTTCCTTACCGGATCTTTTACAAACGAGATTGAAACAGCTCCCACGAGTGGCATCGTACTTAACAAAGGCTTCAGTTCGATTCTCATCAAGCCCCTTATTTTCACGTCACGTATTCCGGCCGATAGCAATTTGATGCCCACGCCAATGTTGCAGTCGCCTTCGTATCTGCAAATGAAATTGTAATTTCAAATACAGCATACGAATCTAGTACTTATCCCTACAAATAATGTTGTTAGCGTTATCTTATGGCCACTGGTATTGAGAACTGCAATACATGAAAATCGAATTCAGGGCCGGAAAGTTAGACGAAGATGAAACTAGAACGTCTTCAATAAAAGTATACCAACAGCATGAAATCAGTTGTCAGGGATTTTACACGTAATCACTATTTGGTTCTAAGGCATAATTAGTTCTAACAGAGGGTTACGTTATGAAAATTGCTAAGCATTGAGCCTCGATCGTAATTGAATAACGTCTTATGGACGAAGTCGATTTCGCGTATGTGGTAACAGATTTTGTAGGTTTTTCAAATTTCACGGCAAGTGGTTGTTGAAAATAGATGAACAAACTGTACTCTAAAAAATAAACTTTGAAAATGACATTACTTTAGTTTTTCAACTGCATTTTTATGATAGTACGTGCGATATTCGGATAAGTTAAAAATTGAATAGTTGAAATATCTTTCATTGAAGACTGTAACTGTTTCTCTAGCTTCAGCCCACTTTTTTGAGCCTATCTTGGTGGAAAATTGACAAGTGTCAGTCAACGCCTTCTCAATATTGAAGCGCACGTATGTATTTGACATCAGGCGCGTGTACACGCCTTTTCAAAAGCCCCAGAAATAGCATTTTGACAAAAGTAATCACAGATTTAAAATGAAATAGCCAGACTTTGGACCGCATCAAAGAGTAAACTGTTTATGCAGTCACTGCTCTAATGTTACTATTCAGCTTCTATTTCAAAAATTAAACCCAAGCTTACACGATCTGCATGTCAATGATTATTTCGCTTTTCCTAGTGTCCTCATCGCCGTGGACCTTTATACCAGTAACTCGTGGTGCCACTTTGCCCAAATCGACGTCAGTAAAAGTGAATCCGGACAACAAAGAAGAAGAATGCTGAATAGATTTTTGTACCTGTGTAAGCGAGTATGGTTAGTTTTACATCTATTTTTCAGCCATAAGAATAGCTTTACAAATATTTGCACTGTATTTACAAATAGCTTTACATAACTGGCTACGACCCGTTTTGTCGTAGCCTGTTGTGCTGGCACTGTGCACTTGTACTAGCATTGCAATGAAATAGGAAAAGCTGCCTTTCTCAATGTTAAGTGCTGTAAGTCAGCTTATAGGCATTAAATCGCGACATGTCGCTTAAGCAAGCAGCGATTGAGATAGGGTTGCATTTATAGTAGAAGTTCTAGCCATTGGATATGTCACTACTACGCAATATGTCATCACGCCTGATGCAAAAGCGCAATAGACATACACTACATCAGCAACGTCTACGCCTAGATTTTAAGTTGAAGTGGCATGCAGAAACCATTACGCGCAAAGCGCAAGTATGTGATGATAATGGTCAATGGGTGAGTGCGTTCACGCCGTTTTTTTAAAGCGGAAACAAAATAGCATGATACTCTCGCGCAGGTATCACTTACTATTGTTGCATGAAAAAAAGCAAAAATGTCACTTTATCGCAAATTTTACGCAAAGATTTTGATAGGATGTCGCCTTTATAAATTTGATTCTATACTAAAACACTCGACAAATGCAAGAAGCAGGCAAGAATGAAATACAAACTAATGAAACCACCCGGCTTTAATCTACAGTTTTGCTTTCATTTGTAATAGATAAGTCCATATACTCAAAATCGTATTCAATAGTTAGAAATTAACAGGGTGTTTTGTTTAAGAAAAAGACATTTGCTCACAAAACTTAAACCTTAACACACAATCCATTACTGCAACCAGTACTCAAACTTAGCCTCCACGGCTTTCAACAATAAACACCTTCGGTAACTTTTTAGAAAAAACTGTACAGTAGTTTTGCATGAAAATAAAAAAAATAAAATATGCAATTGTAAACGCTTATTTAAATCTTGGATTTATTTTAGCGGGACGTCAGTTTTTACTCTGGACAGTAAGGATGTTTAGTGAGTCACACGTAGAGTAGCCTAGCTGCTTAGATCTACTTCAATTATTATTTGATACCTACGTATCCTAGCCATGTATATAAAACTATTTAGTACACCCAAATATCTGTGGGTTAAAATTGGCATACATGTGAACTTATGCGGTTGATTGATGTAATCATTCTGATCGTTTGTGGACGGTGGCTCACAAATAAAATCAATACGTATTGATATAAGCTAATGCCGTGTATAAATGGAACGCTTTTGCTTTAAGTCATGAGTTGATGCTGCTCATTTTTGTAGCAAGTTAAATACGCAATTTGTTGCAGTAAAAGTTGCGAGCAGCGTTCATTACTTTTCCCGCAAAGTCGCAGCGTCGCGCTATAACTTCAATCAAGTAGACAGCGTCGCTACTTTTGAAGTAGCGGGTACCCACGTCAGTCTATACCTACTGTCTCTATATTACACTTGATACTCTTCACCGTTGAAAGACTGTTGTTTTTGTCTTAAGAGACGTCTTCAGCGGAGCGCAGAACATTTGTGCATGCACTTCTAAACGAATCGTTACAAATTGCTGCAAAAGCTATTTCGTTTGTGGTACTCAACGACTTTTCGATACAATGTCGCAGAGTGCACAAGCAGTAAGCAATTATACCACGTATTCTATTTTTCAGGTTTCAAAATCTGTATAAGGCGACGACTAGTTTACATAAAATCGTAATTTCAAAGCATTTTGTTTAGATAAGTTTCAGATTAGAGAACGTAAAATAATTAAAGGAATATGTATACGGCTATTGCTTATTGGCTTAACGTAAATGCAAATCATGCAAAAATATAAACAACTCTGTTTAAAGTATCTAAAAATTAGTCGTGACAAGGTTTTTGCTGGATCTGACCCTTACATTTAGCAAACGTCGAAACATAAGGCGCGGCGAACAGTGCAGCAATGCCACTGAATTCATCATAACGGTTTCTTAACGTGCAATTACGCAAACTTCATTGTTGTCACGCGAGTATACAGACTGACAAAGAGAAACTAATTTTGATCTTTTCGTTCTTTACAGATGCTACGGTTTTGCAGCTTTTAAAATCGATTGATCAACCGTTTCAATTTTTGAGCCGTATTTACTGCTCTTGGATTTTAACATGTCACGATATTAGAGCTAAACGACAAAAAAAATTGTAGTATTTTTGCAAAAAAGCATCGTTTAGTCAGGAATCAGTTTATCAATGTGTGAAATGCATCAAGAACACATTAAGTCGCTCAGCTGGGCAAGAAAAAGAATGGTGCTTCTGTGCACGCATGTACCATCGCGTACCAGAATCAAATGCATTACTGCTATTCTAGCACAAGGATAATGAACCGGTTAATTGAATGGGTCACACATGTAACCTTTATCTGAGAAAAAACAGAAGTGGGATACAGATTTAATGATATATCAATATCAATGAGACAATCAGTCATAAGCACCAAGCTACTAGGCGTGATAAAACACAATTACGGTGGTAGTAATCGTGCTAGACTACGAAATTGCAATTCAGTTACTGCTGGATTTAAAAAAGGTTGGGCCTTACTACAAATATTTGGTGCCCCATTTATCACTGAAATACAGGTTCATATTTTGTTACAAATTTTGAAACTACAAATGGGTCACCGAAATCCCAGTGATGGGCACTTTGCGGCCCACGGAGTAGTGGTTCGCCATCCCTGTTCTACAACTGCACTTCCTGATCCAGTGAAACCGCACATCTTCTGAAGCGCATAAAATATTTGTAGCGCTGACAAATACGTACTGCGTATGACAACTATCTTGTCATTTTGTAACAATATTTATTAATCTGCTAACTATTCACTTATTATTACGTACAAGTAATAAATATCTTTAATTTTGGAAATATTTTTCTGTAGCTAGAACCTATGGCTAAGGCCATACAACAGAGCATTTTCACTGCTTTTTTAAGTTTTTCGACTTTAAAGCGCTTTTTCAGCATGCCTAGCCAAACCATCTTTTTTAAGGTAGAAAGGTACTGATTCAGAACAACTATACCTTGTTGTACGTAAACCATAGTAAAACACCTTTCAAAATATACATAACCTTTTTTCGTCTTATACTCGTTCAGGGTGCTTAGCCATAACAGATATAAATAAAAGCTGGTCAGTCAAATGTTTTCAGCATGGTCTAGACAGTATTGTTTTGACTAATCTCATTTTTTGGTTCTGTAGGCCGTGTGGGTTGCTTATTCATGGTGTAGGTTAGTGATGCCAACCGCGCACTGACCGATACCGTTTCGGTTGATCTTGTCGCGTACCGTGCGGCGGGTCTTTAGGCATATTCAATCGTTGTTCAAAAGAAATTTTAAATATCGAAGTAATTGTGGATTGTTCCGGAACCAGATTTTTACGACCCCGAAATTGAATCCGATTACTTATAGGCTCAGCAGCATAAAATTAAAAATCGGCTCGGCAGCTTCCCGAGACACTGCAAATTAAGATTAGCGAATTTACTAGAAAACGAGTACACTTACTGAACTAAAAGTAAAATTTCTTGACAAAGAGAGAGAGAGAGAGAGAGAGATAAATCCAGTTTTGTCCGCGTTAATGCAGGTGGCCAGATTCAGCTCGTGCTTCTCGACAGCTTGTAAACAACATTACGCCACTTCACACTGTCAAACGCATCCGCCCTTTTCAATCCAATCTGATTGATATGCTCCTCCACTTGTCTCTTCCACGTCATATTCGGTCGCCCACGCCCTCTTCTTCCCGCCACTTTAAAATCCAACGCTCTTCTCAAAACATCACCATGGTCCCTTCTCAAAGCATGCCCATACCATCGCACTCCACTCGCCCTGGCTAGTCCATCCAAAGTATCCTTTAAACCCAGCAAACTCATAAATTCTTGGCTTCTTCTTTTCTCAATGATCTTAACGCCACACATTGGTCTCATCATGGCTTTTTTCAGTTCTCCTCAAAATTGCCATCTCATTCTCCCTCAGACACCACGTCTCGCTCCCATACAGCATTGCTGATCTTACGCAATTCTGATAAATCCTTCCTTTCATTTTTAACAAAAACTTTCTCCCATAAAGTAACACCCCACATTCACTAAATTTTATCCATCCGATTCTCGTTCTTGCTGTTACCGCTGCTTCACTTCCACCACTGGCGTTTCAACCTGTCCCCAAAATAACAAAAGCTCTTCACAAAGTAAGCCTGGTCAAAAAATGATAATTCTTCACCTGGTTCCACAATTCCTTCCTTTGTATAAACACATAGTTCACAAACAAAATTTTTTGCCAGAGTTGAAGTCAGGCTCTTCATTTTCGCGCATGTACCATGTATCCATTTACCACCCTTTGTACACATCACCGAATTTGCAATCACACTCTTGCCGCACTTCGCACATGGATCAATTTTACTCTTGAGTACCTAACCTTTCGAACCGTTCACTATTATTTTGGTTTTCTTGAGGTTCACCTTCAGCCCCTTGCTTTCAAATGCCTCTTTCCATTTCAAAAACTTCTCTTTCCGATTCTCCATACTTTCACTCATTAAAACCAAGTCATCCGCATACAAAATTTCATTCATCAATCCTTCTCTTGGATTCTCCGAGATTATATGCACTGCAATTGCAAAAAGCAGTGGCGACAATACAGATCCTTGATGAACACCAACTTGTACCGAGAATTCCTGAGATAACTCAGATCCCACTCGAACTTTCGTTTTTGTCCCGTGATAGAGGCTCATTACCGCTCCTACAATTACTTCTGGTAAACCTTTCTTTCTCAAAGCCCACTCCATCACCTTTCTTGGAACTCTATCAAATGCCTTCTCAATATTTACAAAACACAGGTACAACTTTTTCTTCTTATCCCTATATTCTTCTTGCATTCTTCGCACTACAAACAATGCGTCTGTCGTTCTTCTTCCAGGCATAAAACCAAACTAATAAGAATAGGAGCATAAGAGCAAATGGCATAGTGCCTGAGCTTAAATTTCTTTCCTAAGGTGGTTGCGTGAACTGGGAGAGCTTCTGCCATGAACTGAGATAGTTTCGGCCAGGACTAAGACTGCAAGCTGCTGGGTACATTCAAGTTTTGTGTTTTAAGTTCAAAGGCATAGCCTACTATCAACCAGGTGACATTTGTAGATTACATCATCATTTAACATAACCAGTCCTAAGCTTCAGCATTATTTTCAAATTCCAAATTAAAACACAGTCACCTTATACACCAAGTTACTAGAATGACGTTGTTACGTTGGAAGAAAAAAAAATGATTTAGGTGTGAACATATTTGGATGACTTCTAGCTTATGTATTGAAAGCAGAATTGCTTGCCTAACCGAGTACAGACTACAATAAGCGATTGCGTAAGTGTTTTAAACGTTGAAACCTAAATATCAAGGCCCTTGCAAAGCAAGATTTTAATAGGATATAAATTTTTAAGTAACAATTTGATAATATAAACCAGGGGTGTGAAACCTTTTTGCAGGCAGGCCAATTTCTGACTTTTTGACTATTTGGAGGGCCTATCAAAATTGGTGTTCATGCAAAATGCTGGTTGAACACTTTTTGGGGGGAATGAACACTTTCAACGCAACATAACAATACTTGGAAACAACCTCCATACCAAAATTGGTCTAAACACATACACTTAGCAAATTTGGTATAAATGTTGCTTTACAGTATTGATCTCCAAAAAGTCTTCATCACCACATTTTAAATTTTTTCGCAAGCCACAAAATTTCCCATCCCCAGCCGAAGGTTGTACACGCCTGATATAAAGGCGTTGACTAGGCAGCAAAATCGACTCCGTCACCGTAATTTTCAACTCTTGAAGTGCTAGGCTTAGCCATGTGAAATCTACTCCTACAATTTCTGGAGAAACTTCTGGTAAGAAACTTAAAATTATGTTAGGATTGATGCTTAAGTGACAATTATCAAATGTCATTGTTTGGCGTTTTATATTTAGAACTTTAAAAATAAAGTGCTGGAGCGGTCCATCTGGCCAATACCATACGGTGTATTTTAGATAAAAATGACCTCGTCTACTCTGAAACGCACGAGGCCAACACTAACATACAAAATGCATACTGAAACATTGAGTTGCTGAATTACACAAATCCATAACAAAATATAGAAGTAATGAATTACGGATATTCACAGTAAAATACAAAATTACGAATTTAAAGAAATTTATTGTAAATTACGGAAAAACTACAAAAATAAAGCCCTTAAGATAACAAAAATATGATAAATAATTAAGTTAGTCCAAAGATTGGTCATTTAAATTACTGTATTTTTGCGACAACCAGCGCGATTGCATATCAGTTAGAGAGTCCGCTTCGCAGTGGGTAAACCTGGAATTCATTTCCTAAGTTAAGTCACACCAAAAAATTTTTTAAAATGGCATTCACAGCTTACCCTGCTTGGCGCTTAGCACAAAAGGGATAGTGTAGAATACAAGCTGGCAAGCTTGCTTGTTATATCTTGGGCAAGGCACTAACGAGAAGCCTCCATATTTATGTGGCAAACAGGTGGCAGGGCCAAGCAGTCCACCCGTCGTGGTAGCCCAGTCAAACTGAGGACTTGCAAAAAAGGGCTAGTGAGAAGCTCTTAACTTGAGAAGCTTATACAAAAAATAAAAGACCTTGCCCATACGAAAAAGATTTTTGCGATTTCCGTAATTTACTTGGTGTTTTTTGTATTTCCATATCTTAGCGTTGCCAAAACTTCCGTATCTTAAAATTGATTCAATTGCAGTGCGGTGCAGTGTGAGCTGTGGCTAAAACTTTGCGGTCGCGGTACGGTGCAGTGTAGCATAAAAAAAGTATGCGGGCAGTGGATACAAAATTGTGTCCGCGATATCACTAATGCAAGCCAACCGGCTTCGTTTGCATCACATTTTTGATTAGTTAGCGACTTTACGATAATTTCTGTCTAGCAGGCAAGCGAGCAACTTCTCTCAAGAAATTAATGTAAGCAATTAAAATGTAATGTCAAAATTCGGAAAACTTGAACTCAAGTATGAATTGCCTCACACCACAGTCGCTGTTCGGCGACGTAAGAATGATAAAAACGGAAAACACAAAAAAGTGAAGCTTGATCATCAGGTATAGCGTCCATATCAAACAGAAATGTCTACTATAACTCAACCTTTCTTGCAAACTAGTAAGTAACGAGTCATTGCATCATTATGATACGATTCTCTTGAGGTAGATCCTCTAATGAACCTCATGGCTTAAAACAGGCCTTATTATGTGATAAAGAAACGCAAGTTTGACGAAAGAGCTGTTCCAACCAAATGGAAAAGAAAATTCTTATAAATCGCTCCTTTGCTCATCTCAAGATCTTATTTCAAGAATTTTTCCTTCCATTGATTTGTTATTTTTGCCCAAGCCTCCCGAGAGCGCTGTGCGCATAAAACCAAATAGAGAAATAAAAAATTTTTCGCGCCACACCTACAATGTACACCAAATGAAAACCAGCCTTTAAAATCGACCCTGTAAACTGCTAACTAGCGTGACAAAATGACTTGCCTTTTCCATTAGCAGCTGTTCCACGTAATCACCAACGTATGGCCACAATTTTTGAAGAATACCATTCAACCATTCAGCCTTTTCCACGTCTGGATAATATATCTGAAACAAAATTTTGTTCGAATTGTTTAAGGTTAGTTTTTTAAAAATTTAGCAAAGTCAGAGCTCCGGAATCAATTGACACGTTGGCTGTTAAGTAAATAACACTACCAGATTCGCATTGCAACAGTTTTTGCTGTTTCTTTTTCGATATTACAAAAACTAACACTTGGCATTTTTTTAAACAAAGACGGCAATTCAGTCATTTTTATCTTTTCCATTTAAAAGTTCCACTACGTGAGCAATATGCAATAATTATGTAAAGCCCCTAGTTACAGCTTTTAAAAAAGTTGTTCGCGGCTAAAAAAAAGTTTTTTCTGCCCTGGGAAAACAAAAACTTTATAAAAAGCGTGAAAATCTAAATAATTTTTTTGTAGCACAGAAATTGTAAAATGGTGAACAAATTCTAGTTCTATCAGTGTTATTTACATGGTGTCAAAATTTTACTTCACTAGAGTAAATGGCTGCGAGACCATAGATTTCAAAATTTTTCCGTTTTTTGCCACCTCACGGCTTTGGGTCGATAAAACAACCTTGAAAAGAATCTTCTGTGATTTTTCGTTGCAAGATTTCATACATCAGTTTAATGATATAAAACTTTTCTATATCCACGAATCAAAAAACTGGTTTATGTCCTAGTAGCTCCAATTTGACATACCAAAAAAATGATAACAGGCCATCGTTACGTGGCAGCTAGAAAGGTAAGCTAAGGTATTTCCTGTTTAATCTGGCCAAAAAATAAACTGCCTACAGTTACCCAATCTCAATTTTTAGCAAAGAATTAAAATTTTGGGAATAAGTTTGTGGAATGTGCACAATAGGAAATCAGAAATTAGAAACTAAAAAATGACTGCAAGGTGCAGTAAAAACACGGCGACTTTTGTTTTATACTTTGTTGTACGTTCATTTTAGTTGGGTAAATGCTTTTCACAAAATATGATATCTATAAAATTGTTTTTGAAGCCATATATCACTTACCCATGAAGGCATATGTTTACCACTTAAACGATAAGCATCAGTCATGGCATCTATCAAATCTTTTGAATCACTAGTAACGATATCACTGGCAATCTGAAAAAAAAATACAACTATGAAGAGAAACAACAATCCATGAGACAAAGTTTCATTTTTCCATTTTGTCGCTAAAAATCAAGTGCGGCCATACGTAAAACAATTTGGCGTCGCACGTAGAACAATTTGGGGTCATTGCTCAGACGCATTTCAGAGCAACCGGTCCTGCCATTTCGATGGACTTTTGTCGCAAGCGCTGCAACCAATCACAGAAGATTGTTGTAACGAAGCCTTATCGCAAAGACTTAACAACAACGCAAAAGCCACGCGTGAAATAGAGTATTTTATTGCTTTTAGCCGTGTTATCAATTTTCCTGGAGTGCAGGACAAAACAACCTTGCTTTTAAGCTTGAAAGAATTATTTTAAATCAGTCATGAGAAAGCACTCCTCAGAAAAACCCTCAATCACGTATTAGAGATTACCTAAACTATTAAACCTGCTATTCTTTAAGAAAGAACGAGTGGATTTAGTTCAGAAGCTAAAATTTTTCTGCACTTTATGCTTCAAGCAGCTACTACTGCTATCAACGTGAAGATGCTTTCCGCTTAACTACACAAAAATGATCGCAATTTATCCACATCACTTGCTACTATATCAAAACAATTAACTATTACATCTACTTCTAGATCTTGCGGCTCTTAGTTGGTTAAAAACAAGACTGGAAGTTGTACTCGAACCCAGTCATGCCAACCAGTCGAAAAATAGTCATTGGCTTATAGATGTGCAGCACGACGTAATCACACTGATTCAAAAGAGTGTAAAATACTCAATACATATGATAAATAGTGTACTATCAACCTAAATAATCATAAATTTAATATGCTCTTACTTTTGCTTCGACTTTTCTTTTCTTTTTACTTTCAGAAATATAACTGAGCAAACATACCGCTGGAATAAAAATAGAAGTGTTGACTCGAAATCTATGTGTATAAAGCAGAGTTCGGGCTGTGTATACGCTTTAACTCCTCTGAAACCACTGGTCGCACCCACATCAAACTTGGCACGATTGATCACCAGCCCCAGGTAAATTGTCATAAAGGGTCAGTGTTCCATACAAACGCGAAAAAGCGCAAACTTGCGAAAACATGTCCGGCGAATTCGCAGGGTAAATTCAACTACGCGTAAAAAAAGTCCCGCGGTATTTGGGAATTTTTTCAGTTGGTTAAAATTTTTGCAATTTGCTAGCAAAATTTCAACCAACTCTTAAATGCGTGGGAGACCGTGAATACGAATCCAAGATTGGACCAGCGCTTTTTTAGGGCAGTGAAACGTCTCGCGAAAGCATCGCGTAGTTGTGACGCAGCAGCGAGTGACGGCGACTTAAATATCTTTTGTACTGTATAACAAATTGTCTCTCGAGTAATTAACATAAAGCAAATCAAAAATTTTTTTTTCTTTACTTTTCCCAGCCAATTTCAATCGCAGCTGAAGAGCAATAATACCAAAGAGCTCTCAAACTTAAGTTTAACATAAGATATGATTTTTCGAGAATAGTTCGAAACTTGAAATTGTTAAAATGTTTATTCTTTCTTTACGTTTCAACGCCAATTTCAATAGTGCTTGATAAGATAAAAAAGCACAATACTCTTGGCTTCAGCTTAGCACAAAAACACCGTTTTTTTGGGAATGGTTCACTTTTTGTTAATTACGAACAAATAACCTTTTCGCACTTGCCAGTTTTGAAAACTAAAAGTAAAATAAAATAAGACTTCTAACCAATTTTACTTTTAAATACACCGAAAAATGTTTTTTTAATAAAACGTAGCTGACAGCTATGTGCCGTGATAGCTCACCAGTCATGATTAAAATGAGCTCTAAAACCTGAAGAAAAAAAATATAGATTCCAGTTTCTTTTTGAAAACTTTTATATTAAAATGCAGTCTTTTTTTTATATGTCAATTACTTAAAAGTAATTTGTAATACAATAAAATTTGCCTGTAACTTCAGGGGATTGTAAAAAATTATCGTTCACGATTGACCATCCCAAAACTGGTTTTGATTCAACATTAAGGTGTGTCATTTAATCACGTTTACCAGTGTAAAGAATAATCACTAAATAGTCAAAACTCACAGTAAGTTGTGCACTGTGCAAAGAAACCTTCCTTCAAAGTGTAATTGTGCGCGCGCACAGCTATTGCAGTCCTTTAGATCCGTCTGTAGTCAGTGGCGCCGGGTAAAGTAAGCGGAATCCCCACAAATTTTATCCGGGAAAAACAGCATCCTCGCAAATGCTGTAAAACTATGTGGTTTTCAATGAAGAATAGGTCTTAGTTTTTTGCAGTAAGTGCCTCCAAGACCCTTTAGTTTTATTCGTAGCCACAAATAACTTTTCAATATTTTACTGGACTTCAAAGCTGCGGTTATACCAAACTCGCGCCTATGAATTTCTCCGTTTCGTTTACTTCGGTCAAGTTTGGAATGCTTTCCAACAAAAATAGAACTTCGGTCAAGATTCGAATGCTTTTCGTAAAGATAGAATTTCATCTGTCAAATATTTGCGACCTCTTCCCTCACACTCGTTTTACTGGTTAATGAAAACTTGTTAAGAGCGAAAAAAATGTTAACAAGCTATGTTACCGCAATCATCATCGCCGGTCCTGTAAACAAGCTTCAGCAGTGTCTTAAAACTACCATTACTTTCGCCACAATACCGAACCGGGTAATGAGGTTTCGCTATTTTTTCGCGTGAAGGGCAAAACTTCCTCAAAATTAACTCGTTTGTTTTCGTGCGTGGTTTGTCAAATTTATTGAAAAGATTCTGATAAAATTTGTTATCGCTTATCAATAATATTGCATTCTGAGATACGTTTTAAAGGAAGAAAGGAAAACACACGCAGTATGACCATTACATCCGATAATATGTGACATTTGCTAATTGATTTTACACTAAACAGCGTGAACTTTAAGAATTGTACAGCAACTTTTTACGCCTCCTCAAAAAGGTGGTAAGCTGAGTAAACACAGGTAAATCTAATATATAAAGGTTATAAGGCACTAACAATTATTGTACTAACAATTAAAGCTGAAGAAATTTGCTTTCCACCAATGAGTAACTCCAATTAGTTAGGGTCAGGGAAGACCGGGGCAACAAATTTGGCCAGAATTGAGCTTCGTCGGAGCTCAAAAGGCAAGTGACTTTGCGTGCACAAGCGATGTGTCACGAACTTTGCTTGAACCAAAGGACGTCTAACATGTTGCCTCGCAAAGTAGAACTGGGTTTCACATCGTCAATTCTGTTGTGGAAAGCGGCGGTTCTCACTCTTCACCTTTCAAGCAGTCGCTACCATTATTCTTTAGCATGTTGCCGAGGCAAACATGCTAAAGAATAATTTTTTCCTAAAACCAGCAAGATTTCACATTAAAACTCGGGATTTCGTATAACTATGCTCAACGTGATAAAAATGTGTTCGCAGGGTAGTGTTCTCAGGAGCATGTTATGAATGTACTGCAAAGGAATTCTAATGTGGAGCCCATGTACTGCAAAAGTATTCTAACTTAGTCCTCCTACAGTTCAGTTATTTTAATCTTCGTACTCGTCATTGCATTACTGAAAACAGATTTAAACCGTTACGATGGTGTTGTAATATGTCATTGTATTTTAACAGCCAGCATATCAGTAATAGGCTTTATTATTTAGGTTTGCTTTTAAAATGGCAGTGAACAATGCATACAGCTGCTGCCCGCTGCCAAGCATTATGACGAGAATTAGCATTGTGACAACACAGTGCTTTTTTAAAGTGTTCAACAATAAAAAGGTTAAAAGCATGTTTACACGAAAGCTTATATTATTGATTTCCAACTAGGGAGTCCAACCTCACCAGGGTAGGCAAAATCAAAATTTTATAGGTAAACAAAGAATTGCAAAAAAAACACTTTCAAAACGAGAAGTTTTAAGTTTGTTTTGGGACAAAACTGGGAAAATTGATACTTCAAAAAGTTTATCCCCTCAAAAAAGCAATTGAATTTTTTGCTATTTGCTTTCGTTGTATGGCGAATATAGTGAATGTAGGCGGTGGTGGCATTCAAAAGTTGTAAGAACAGGTTCTATCAGAAAAAAAAGTTAATGAATATTCCCACGATACAAGGCAAAGACGCTTCTTTTTTGTTGGTGATCAAAATTATTAAAATGAAAATTCACACTGAATAATAACTTTACCGGTTGAATGATACCTCTAAGTGTAGGAAAGGTGAAGATGAAGCGTAACTTTACGCAGGGCAGTGTCATAAAAAAAATTTCGGCTTCACTGCTTAATCGCTTGATGCATTGTCAATAAAGCTTAGGTACTCGGAAAATTACTTTTATCGAAACCATATTGCTAATGTCTCCCAAATATGCTTTCAATCAATGTCTCTACGATGAATGGTTTTTGACAAAGAACAAAACAAAGAAAACAAACAAAGAAATATCACAGAACAAAGAAAAAACAAAAGAACAAAGAAAAACAAATATCACAGCCAACGGTTAATCATGACTTAATCTTGGTTCCCGAAAAGGTGAAATTTATTGAAGCTGATAAGTCAGATGTCTGCTTCTGTTTAACCAAAAAAAATGCAATTTTTGAAAAACTTATCTTTAATTGTGACGTCACAAACCCTCCTATAGCATTCGTCTGAGAGTGATACAGTGGAATTCGATTAATAAATCCACGGTTAATAAATCCAGCCGCTTATTACATCTAATTTGCTTGGAACGGAATCGTCCCAGTCCTTTCCCGTTATAAAAACTTCGGTTAATAAATCCAAGCGCCGCTTAATACATCCAGTTTACGTGCTTTATGCAGTCAAATTTTTCTTCATTATGTACTAATAAGTACAATATTGCAAAGTGACAAAACAATATTGGATTATCAGTTTCGTATGGACAAGTACGTACATGTCCTTGTGTACTGGTAGGCCTAATCAAGCAGACTAATTGAACACCAGTCGTAAGAGTTGTGCAGTTATTGTTGCAACTGAAGCGGTTTTATGAGATTTAACTTAAAGAAAAGTTTTCTGGATTCATTGCAGAATGAATAGATCAAGAAGACATGATAAAACAGCAGCAGAAAAGCTAGAGTTGCTCAATCGCTACAAAACGTTTACCTTCATGAGTCAGCGTGAAGCAGCTGATCGACTCGGAATTAGTAGAGGATGCTTACAAGGCTTAATAAAAAACGAAGCCCTTATACGTTCTTCAGACACTGCGAGTGGGATGAAACGTAAAAGATCGGGGAAAGATGAGGATGTAGAAAAAGCTCTATTTGATTGGTTTAAGTTTACTCGCCAAAGAAATGCCCCAGTTAATGGTCCAATCCTAATGGAGAAAGCAAAACTTCATTGCGCAGATTTTTCTGTGTCGAATAAATACTGAAAAAATACTACATTTTGTGCATTTTAGAAAACGCCGTTTATTAAAGCCGCCGCGTATTAAATCCAAAACCGGCTGTCCCGAGGTGGATTTATAAACCGAATTCCACTGTAATAGATTGTGCCAGTTCATCCAGTAGTTAGTTTCAGTAGAGTTAAACTTAAAAGACGCTGAAATATATACTTAATCACTAGTTAGTTTGTCAATATGGCTTTGTAAATTTGTAATTATCTCTCAATAGCATTGCTTCCTTCGGAAGCCTCGCGCCTTCAGCACTCCCTTTGTGGTTTCGTCTATCGCTTATAAAACGCTCTCTATCGATCGTAACCACTCGGAGCTAGCACTTAATCACTAGTTGGTTTGTCAATAAAGCCTAAATTGTTAAAAAAATCATTTTTTTTATCGAAAGCAGCTTGTTAACATCTCCCGAAAATGCTTTGAGCTGCATTTCTCTGGTCAGTATTTTTTTAAAAATCAGATAAAACAAAATTTTACAATTAATCGTCAATTATGACGTCATTCGTCTTCCTAAAGGGGTAAAATTTCTTGAAATTGGTAAGTCCGATGGTGGCTTTTATTTAAGAAAAAGTTATGCTCCTTAATCCAAAAATGTAATTTTTGAAAAATTATGCTTGAATGTGACATCGCCGTGACGTCATCCACCCCTTCGTGACACTCACTCAGGAGTGTTGATCAATCATGTGAAGTTATGCTTGTACGTCCTGTAATTTTGAAAAAGTTAAAACACACAGACACAGAATTGCACTTCATAGTACAGATGCATTTTTGCCACAAACGTCATAGAAAATGACAAACAAATGCCTTTTTGAAAAATACATCAATAAAAGCCCATGCAAGCATTGAGTACCTTATCTTGAAATATACAGTATCATTGCCCTCTAGTCACAACATGGATGGCAAGCCCGAACGCAATGAATACATATTTTTTCTTACCTCCTATAACCCACAGAAAGCTCATATTGTAGTAACCAAAAAACCAAACACAGCATGCATATCCAAATTTAATGGCTGCAGATTTCATAATATTGGCTGCACTGGAATATCTGAAATAGACAATTACTAAATAAAAATAGCTACACATGATTGATTGGTACTCAAGTACTATGTTGACTGTCAATCACATTTCCCTTAAAAACAAAGGTAAGAATGCAAACGTAAATTTGTAATCATTATATATGTTGACAAACATTTTTATGCCATTAGTAATAACTTAAATTATATGGCAATAGGTATAAATAATTTCTAATGATTTCAACATCGACCTAAATACAGAAGAGAAATTTTAAACGTTTTTACTATTAATATCAAATGATATTCTATTCTACACTACATCCGCATTGAAGCTCAGGAAATGATTGCATATTAACATAGCTAAAGCTACCTAATTAAGTCTAACAGAGTTTTAAACCCAAAATTGAAAAATCATTGCAGCAAGTATAAGGCATAACAATGACTATTGATTTAAAATGCAAACTAAATATTCCATCAAAATACCTATTTGTGATTGCAGATGTTATAGAGAAAAGTACATCTTTTTCATGGATAGATTTTTTTTCTTGTGAACCAGGCAAGCTTGTACGACTGAAGTTTTCATTAGGCTTGGATCGTTCTGCAAATAATAATTATAAGTAACACCACGTGCTTACACTCAGGGTCACCATGTCACGGTTATTTCTAAGACATAATTATTTTGAAGAACATTGTCTTAAAAAATAATAATGTGCTTCTCAATAAAACAACGTACTTATTTTTGAGTAGTGAACTTATTTTGTCCCAGAAAACATTTTTGTTTGGTTTGTGAACCTCCAACAGGCCAAAGAAAGATCTTGACCTTGAATTTGCAATAAAAATCACTTTCTCAGAATCCTTAATATTTGGTCCAGGCAAATGGTAACCCTGCTTATACTGCACAATATACAAAAATAGAGCCACAAAAGTTGCTTAATAGAACAACCAAATAAATTCAAACCAACTCTCTGATAAGTAGGCATCTACAGCAACTCCATGAATATTATAGTAAATGCTACTAAAAGTAAAACTATTATTTGCAATGTGAAAAATTCTGGCCACTTTTTGCCTTTTGCTAAAAAATACTCAATCTACGGAATGAAAATGTATATATTTATTAAAACTTTGTAATTGTTCACACTAAACATGCTAAAACCTCAAAACAAATAGGCAATGTAATTTACAGGGTCTAGTTGATTACTAACTCAATAGCTCCAGAAAAACTCATATTTTTTTATATTTTGTGTTCCCCATTTTGTAAATGATTTTATGCTTTGGCAAACGACTGCATGTTTGTCTTTAAAAATAGTCACAGAAAATAAACGAGCAAGAAGATCAATTAGTCATTAAAATAAATCTAATTTTCCTTACAAATTTTTTTTACCTGCCAAGTTAGGTGCATTGTTGCTCATGTTTCTACCAGTTAAACTGACATCTAAATAATTACAGGTTAGACCAATAGGATTGTATACGCCAATTTAGAAGAGCAACTAAACAAACGCCAAAACATTAGGTCAAGTGATAAGTTCGGCTACAATTGCCATTAGCTTCCCCTTAGCAACAAGAAAACTTCATCTCTATTGTACAGACAAACTTGAGTTCTGTTTAAATCAATAAGCATCTTACTAGGCCCACAGTGGATCACAAGTATAAGTTTCTAAATGATTTAATTATTAACATAAAGCGACCTACTGCAGTATAGGGCCAAATCTATCCCATACCCTGCACTAGCACACAAGCTAAAGCTGTCAACGAAGTGAACATTGGTGATGAATATAGGTCTGTATTGGCTGCAATGTTTGCATATAAGTGGTCAGTAGTGATTAGCGCTTTGCAAAATCATATATCCTTTAATCCAGTAAAATGGTTAACAGTAAAGTCAAAACTGAGTATATTTAAAGCAGTACTTCTAATGATTACATGTCCACAACATCCTGCAATATCCACATTATATAATGCCTCAGTTTGGGTAAGTGCTAGGATTAGAGTTAGTAGAAAAGGCAAGACATTGTGTGCGTCGAGGACACGTACGGTGCCGTACTGTAGTATTTACTAGAACCCCATTTAAAGCTGCTGCAATGAATATGGTAACCTATGTTCGATTGCATTGTTAGAACTAACTGTGCATTAGTAGAAAATTCTTGCTCCACAAGCAAATTTTAGTTCTTAATTAGTTGCCCTCAACTAGGCTACTATTCGTCATTAATTTGAAATGTAATGGACTAAACCGAATAGCAAACGTATGTTTATCTAATAGCATATAGGGAGCTACCGGTAACTGTCGTAATTCAAAAAATACGTTCTCTTGTTTTCTGCACTGAAATTAATAAACTTGAAACGTTTTCTCATTTAATGGCACCACTACTTTACGTAATCTATCAACTACAGTCTAAAATACTATGCACAAATGCTGCATCCCATACGCGGCATTCTGATTTTAAACTGCAAAAGTTGCGCAACCGTCCTTAATCTACGCTCAACAAATCTTAGGATTCATTGAATTTCTGGCGGATTAAAAAGTTAAAAAGCTCTTTTACAATTTTTTTTCTGTTTGGAAACTTTTGGAATGAGTTTTCAAAGCCAATAGTTCTTAAATACACTTTTGTTAAAATTTTATGCTAAAAAATTTTTCACTTTTTGACATTCTATGAGGAGATATTCTCATTATTGTGGCAACAGAGATGATCCTGAAAAGCTATTAGTGTTCCGGTGATTTTTTGGTTGAGTGGTTCATGCGCTTTGATAAAATTTGAAGAAGTGTTGACACGTCACCGTAACTTCTATAACGTCAACCAGAATGCTATCTTTAAGTATTGCTGTGTGTACTACCAGTGGTGAGCAAGTTACTATATTTTCAGCCATTGAAAGTAACTTTAACCAGCTACTTTTTTTCGCTCAGTAATTGTAATTGTAATGCAGTTACTTGTAAAAAGTAACTTAGTTATTCAGTTGTTGTGTCAGTTACAAATTTTAACAATAACTAGATACAGTTATTTTCAGTGGCAAAAATTTTGGATGCGAAATGTAAGAGTGATTTATTTTCGTTGTATGATGCAAGAGCCAAACCTCCAATTGAAAATGTAGTTTAGTTACCTTAAAAAGCAAAAGCTTAAACTTGTAGTGCAATATCATTTTCATTTTATAAGCTTATTCAAAACTATCTGCACCCTTACCAAAAAAGAAGTTAGCAAGTGGAAAAAAACTTCTAATGAGTAACTCTTTATAGTAGGTTTTAAACTTAATGATGTTTAAGAGATTTTTGAAGCGACCTGTCAACCTTTCTGAGCTCTACAGTTTCTGCTAAAGTTCATTGTTTGATCTTAATTGCAAAAGTGGATGGAGTCAAAAATTGGCCTCGAAGGAAAGTTTATAAAAACTGTGGTAAATTGGTTTTGAACTTATGCCTGCACCAACCAGTGATGTACACTAATTTCAAGTTTGTAACAATTCTTTATTGCAGGACAGGCATAGAATCACTCCACTATCATAGCACATTGTTGAACTATTGATGCAATCACGTTGGGCATTGGCATTTGTAAACTGATTGTTTACACTTCCTTGGTGTCATACTTAACACCAACACAACCAGGACTAAGGTATCAGATCAATTTTCAATTGGATAAATGCACTAATGGGTGCTATACTTAACCACTTCGCGACATTTTTTTTTAAACTTACTATGCCACTCAGATGGTATTATTTTTATAACCTTCACTTTTTCGCATCATATTATGTTTTTTTCACTATTACGCATCTTGGAGTACTTTAGGTTTGCAGTGAATGCACATTGTGGTAAGTCACACTGTTGTCATGGGCGATGACGTACATCACAATTGTGACCTCATGAATGACATCACAAATGATGTCACTGATGTTATTAAAATATTGATCTGTACAGCTACCTGCTACAATGTCAATGTCAGCTCTACGTTTCATGTTGCAGCTATATATTTTAGAAAATAAATCTGAAATATTGGTTGTAAAACATTGATAACTAAAGTAATAAAACATATCAAATAAATTCAATGATTCAGAAAATTTTTTGAAAAAAATTGACACAAAGTGCTATATAATATTCTGCAAAACCATTGCCACGGAGCCACCAACAAGCATAAGGTAGTAGCATTCTGACACAGCAAAAATAATTACGGTATCCTCAGCTTATTTTATCCCAAAGTACCCTAACCCTACTAATTTAGAAAAAATCGGATGTACTCATGCCCATTCCCAAACAAGGAGTGGTGCAGAGGAACATCGCCCCAACAATTTTTGAAGTATGTCCCCTTTTGTAGTCTTTTTCACGTTTTGTTTACTACCCTCTTCTGCTCTTTATGAAACTTTTTTCCTAACCCATATTTTTTGCAACATTTGTCTTTGCCTTTCAAAACCTTTCATAGACTAATAAGACACTGCGTTCGTGCTAGCTTTTTTCGCTTGCTTTTGAGCAAAACAAAGAAGAAGAATTCTCCTCTCAAACTTGCAAGACTATGCTGCATTCATTTCAGCTTTTTTCTCCTGTTTTTGAGCAAACCAAAGCAGGGAAATTGCCCTTGTATCAACTGCACTTCATGTTACATTATCGTAGCGATTGCAATGTAAAACAACGACTGCCGTCCTTTTGGCAAAACACGCGGATGTAAATATACGTTTCCTGTCTTCAAATGGAAAAGCATTTTTGACGTACATGTACGCCTCCGGTCGCGAAGTGGTTAAAAATCATTTTAAATCAATACTGATGTCTGATATTTTTTAGGCAGTGGCTATTTTGCCGTTGACGGCAATTTGCCTTTGGACTCTATTTTGCCGTAATCATTCATGTGTGTTTATATAGTCAAATTTGCTATTATTACACCAGTGACACTGTGGTGTAGTGGATAGAGCGCTGGTCTTGAGATACCATGATTGTGGGTTCGAATCTCAGCTGGCCAGGGCTTTAAAAGAAAGGCAGTGTACACCAGAGGGGCAGGCCCGGTATGTAAATGTACAGGGCAGTGTACACTGGAAGGGAGTGTACATGGTGGGGAATAGAGACCTGGGGGTGCAAAATTTTTTTAATTGGTTTTTAAAATTGACCAATCAGAAACGACAAAACGTCACGTGTTTAGTACGTCATTAAGATTGACCAATCACAAATAACTCACAGCAAAATAGTCTCTGAGGGTAAATTGCCGTCGATGGCAAAATAGCCACTGCCTATTTTTTAGCCTGTCACTTTGATACCGACACTTGATACATCGTTGTTAACTTACCATAGTTCAACATTGCTGCAGTATCACCAATACAAATGTGAAGATACTTTTTAAGTTTTTTTAAAATCAATCAAACTGACCATATATGATTGCTGGCTGCTCTAAGCTATTAAGATATTAGTAAAGCTGGTAAGCCTATCATAGAATTCCTCAACCAGTAGTGCAATTTTTCAAAAGGACCCAATGAAATAAACTTTTGTGACCAGAAAATATTTTTTTATTGTTTAACAACAAATTAATAAAATGTCAGTTTGTTTTGTTGTAAAAGCAGAAGGCAGAAAATAACTCTAGATGGTAAATTTATAGTGTGTATAATTGATAACTACAACGTTTGTTACTTGAGCAAAAAAAGTAATAGAGTTATAGTTACTCAAAAAGTAGCTAGTTACAACAATAGTAATTAGTTACTGCCCACCACTGTGTAATAATAGGCTAATGTGTTTTGGAATAAACAAAATATATGTAGGATTAAAATATTTAAACCAAAAATGCTGGTAAAATATGTTTTTTCATATGCAGTGACTAGTATTAAACCAGAGGAAGCATGCAAACTAAAATAATATGACAAGGGATAAAATCATGCATTGTTTTGGCATTTGGCACTGAGCAAAAACAATGCTGTTATAAACATGCCCCAAGCCATCATACAAATAATAATTGTATTTCAGCCTAATTTAGATATGACGTTATACTATTGCAAGAAGAGGGTTTAGCAGCAATTATAGCAGACAATAGTAAACTATAAGCATTACGAAAATGCAGAACCAGTATTAAATTATGGAATTACTAACAAAAATTTATATTAAACATAAAACTACAAAAATGCAGAAATTTATTCTAAAAAAGGAATTACTGACTAACAAAAATTGGAAAAAACTATTTGCTAAATAAGTACGGAAATTGCAGAAATGCACTAACTTACAGAAGTCAAAAAATATAACCATTTGGGTAAAATTAGATGATTGAGTTAAATTATACTATGCATTTTCATAAATTTCTGTGGTATCCATAGGTTTCCATATTTTAGTGTTGTCCATTATGGCTATGTAGGAAATGTAAATTGCAGGTAGGAGTAGATCTAGTTTGCCCTTAAACAACTTAACTAAGCTCAAGTTAACATGGATCAGTGTATTTGTTTTGTTAGCTGTGTTGCAAGTACAAAGAAAGACATGCAAAACAAAGTATAGAATAACAAGCAGAAAGTTACTGTTGGCACAACCACAAAATAGTTATGGGAGCAAATAGTCTTCAAGTGTGTTTCCTATTTTAAGCAACAAAAAAGAAATCATGTAGCATAAAAATATCAGTGAATGTAAAATAGTTTGTGTGTTTAGTTTTACTTTGCAAGTGAACTACATTTATTGCAAGGATTAGCACACATGTTTTTGACTTGCTTGGATAACTATTACACGATTTATTAGGTACAACTAAAATGCTGAAATACTGCAGAATAACTGCAATGCTAACCATAACTAAACCTAACTCAAACCCTAACCTTACCTTAACACTAACCTAAATTGTAGTGCTGATTTGCAATTCTGCAGAATTTAAATGTTTCGCTTATGTTAAATTCTCTGGAGTAATGCTTTCTGTGTTTTAGTATGTTGCTAATGTATTTGCTAACTGGCTCTGCCATTTTATGTCACACTTGATTATTCACTAAATTGTTTTTTTAAGCAGCCATGTCACAGCACATACTTTATCATGTTGGCAGTTGGTAATAATTTAACTGTATAATCTTGAGCGATTTGTTATTGTTATTTAGTTTGTGTAACCTCCTCTATTTGGCAATAGGTTTGAGTGTGGTGTGCTGTTCAACTGTGGAAACAAAAGTGTTGGGTTTTTGTATGTTTACTGTGCAAACTAACTTATGCTGTTTACTTGAGTTAAATGCACTAGAAGCTTTAGCCTGCTAGTCTACTTGGTGATTACTTGGTCACAGCAGTTTTTAAATAGCAAGCATGGTGTTTGATATAAGAAGGTAAGTAAGCATTAAGCATTTTCGATTTGTTTTTCATTAGTTAAGTTGACATATTAATGTAAAAAGCGAAAACAGGCTGCAATACAGGGTACCAGATAAGAAATCATGGGTAACATTCAGTTACAATACAAGAGGCTACAACTGCATTTGGAAAAGATGTAGGTCTACTTTATAACAATAATATGAAAATCAAAAAAGTATTTTCTTGATCTCTAGTTAGATTATAGCTTTCTTATCTTTTTCAAATTCAGGTTATCACTGTAAAATTAAGCTCATGACCCCTACTCTGGTGGCCCTATGAAGCAGCCTTTCAATTATCAGACGTACACCAGTTTAAGTTTGTGCATTTAGTGTATTGCTTTCCCTTTGGCTCTCTCATTAGAAATTGCGTTTGCTTTATAGCTTATGCTTTCGGATCAATCTATAGCACCTGCTTATTATAATCGTTTTGCAGTGTTCCAAACACTCCAATTATCTTGCATTGATCACCAAGTTAAATTCTCATGAGTTTTGTCATGTTTAAGCTAAATGCAAGTCCATTGATTTCTAGTCTTGTAAATATTTTGATTCCAAGACTTGTTTTTTAAGATTGTGGCTGGTATTACATAATTTTCAATTGTGCTGTTTCACAGATTTGATATTTATCGAAAAGTTCCTAAAGATTTGACTCAACCTACGACAACTGGAGCTGCAAGTAAGATTTGTAAAATTGTGACTTCGTTTTAACAATGCGGTTGTTTGCTTACAATTTTGTGGTGATTAGGTATGGTAGTACTGTCTTTTAATGTCTTGAAGGCTTGTGTTCATTGGCATCATGTCCACGCATACTCGTTAGCATGTTTAGTTATCTTATATTGTCACGCAAATGCTTGCCTGCAGAAGTCTAAGCTTGTGTTTCAACATAAAACAAGCCAGATATTCTTCCAATTACGCTCAAATGTCATGCTAATGGAGATGGCTTCAAAAAGTGTGTTTTACACATTCACCTTAAAAAACGAATAAATCCAGTCTAAAATGCAAGTGATTTCTTTTCAATGAGATTACTTAGAGCTGAGCTTTTTGTAGCTATTTCAAGTAGCAGCACATTAAAGCACTATAATTTTTTTTCAAAAAGTGAAATGCATCACTTTTTCAAAAAGTTTTGCGACATAAATTTTTTGGTGATTGAAGTGCAGCGCTGTTTTCTCACGCAGATTTTTTGAGTTATTAAAGCGCAACGCAACTTGCGTGCGCAGATATTTTGATGACTGTAGCACAACGCAAGATACGCAATTGCACTCCTTTGATCTGGTAAAGAGCTGCGCAATTGTGTACGATGCAAAAGAATCAAACGACATAGTATTCTCATCATCAACCGCATTCTTTTGAAAGCGAAAATTTGAAGCTAATGAATGCAGCTGATAGAGACAGCACGACAGCAAAAAAATCTATTATTGCAACGCAGCAGTAACAGATATTTTTTATGGAAAATAGGGCTTGTGTAATGGGTGGTTATAAACAGACATGCATAGTACAGGCCTGCTATGCCTGTTCAGTACTGCCGCTGTTTAATCACAAGTGAAGGTTTATTTTGGCACTTGTAATCTTTGATCATAACAAGACTTTCAAAATTTTGTGAGGTCATCAGAATTGACCTGTGATATTAAAATCTTAGACTTAAGGCTGGTTTCCATTAGGCGTAAATTGCAGGCGTGGCGCGAAAAGTTCTTAGTTTCTCTATTTAGTTTTATGAACACTTGAATTAATAGCATTTAGAGTTCAGCATCAACTCGCGTTTTGTGACTGCAAAGTATGCTTTCCAGTTTTAATTTTTTTTGTTTGCCTATAGTTTCGCTCGGTTGTTGTTTATTCATTTTCTTTCTTCTGATCTCGGAACTTGCCAGCTTTATTCATGTTGATGTGTGAGTAGATGGTTCTCAGTTTAGAGTTTGCATGCAACCTGTGTACAGCTTTAATTTAATTTTGAAGCCACATTGAAGCAATTGAAGTTAATTGATACAATCTGTGTAATATCTGCACTGCAGCAAGAGCTCCAGACGAAAAACCACTGTTCTTGCAACGAGCAGGTTGCAAGTTTAATGTTTTACAAATTCTTTTGTTGATGTGTCCTTAGAGCAATTTTCTCTGCTCCTTTGGCGCGGTTATGGGAGGAATGTATTGCGTTGGCGCTACTGGCAACTTTAAAGTAGATCTGAACACTAGTTGTTCAATTATATAACTGAGAAGGATTTCTGTGACTAGGGATGGGCAATTCAGAATAATATACTATTCTAGAATAGTTAAACCAAATCCAAAATCTGAATCTTTTTTTTGGAATTATCACAATCAACATGAAAGCATTTATTACAAGTTTACAACAACAAAAAGCACAATCAGAGAACGAGTTTATTGCAGTGCAATACGTTTAAGCTTTCTACACGTTTGCCTGTGTGTGCGAGTTAGTTTTTGAATCACTGCATGCAATTGATACTTTTACAAAAAACCTGTGACCAAGCAACGTGATAAAGCTTGTCAGTAGGATGTAAAAAGAATCCCATTATCTGGTTTGAATTGGCATTTTGGATTCGGATAGTTTGGGATTCGAATCCTTCGGATTCGGTATTCTGAATTGCCCATCCCTATCTGTAACTGATGATCAATCAACTTACTGAGAATTTTTTTATCAGGGCAAGTGAGCTGTATGTTGATGATCCACATCCAGGTGATAAAATACCAGTTCAGATTGGTATTCGACTTCCCAATATGGCATGCGAATGTAAGTGTTTTGGCTTAGTGCTGCATTAAAATTCGGTCTTAGCTCTAGATTCTCAGAATTGTACTGAGAAATGTCGCCTAACAAAGCAATAGCTGGTCCTGTTCCAAAGCAAGCGTCTTGTGCATAAACTTAGCTTTATCGGGGTGGTATTTAGACTGGGAAAAGAAAAGTCAGCTCCCGGCTCGACTTTTTATGGAATTGATTTTGTTGTGGGACTGTAGAATTTTTTTTGTAAGATCTCGCTTTGCACATTGCTGCAAATGCTAATTTTATCAAATTTCAATGTAGCTACTTTTTGTACAAATATTTTTATATGTAAAATATCAGTCTTTGTTGTGCTGTCAGTGATCATCTCTCAGGGATGTTGCGTATATTGAGTTGTGCTTTGCTGTTCTAGTAGCGTTCAATCGACGCGTCTTCTAAACATTTAAGTGACATTTATATAGTGCCCTGAGGGCTGAGGTCAGTGACGTGGCAGTCATAGAAGGTTTTCAAGATGGACAAATGTGTGTCATTTGAAAATTTATTTATATGTTTGGCTACTGTTTGTTAATCTAAATAAGGCTTGAACCCATGCCCTATGCTAATTAACATTGTGATTATAAATTGTATTTAGAATACTGCGAAGTACTTTTTTTAAAGTATTGATATCACACGGCCACTAAGTAGATTTTTGAATTGCATCTTGGTTTTGCAAAAGCTGTTCTCCGTTATAGAATGCCATACTTTGAATTGAACGAGCTTTTTTTGACAGCAGTAGGGTCGTGGGGCCAGTAGCCGTATGAGTTTCAAATAAACTTCACGATCATCAATTACATCCGCTAACTCCAGCTACAGCCTTTAATCAAACCAAGTCGCTTTGTAACTCGACTATCCAAAGCTTGGGTGGCCACGCGGTCATTTTCCAGTTTATGATCATGGAATACCAATCCTGGCCAAATTAAAATCGGTTACTTCATGGTATTCTGTGCGCTATATGTACTTATTGCTGCACAAATGAAGAAAACTCGATTTCGCCTTATCATACTCTGATATGATTGTAACCGATCTAGCTATCTGCAGCATGTATTTGCAAAGTAGGCTCGGCTTAAATTATAATTGTTAAAAGTTAGCGTAAGTATTGGGCTGTTAATTTTAAATATTTTGTAGACATCGGCTTGGATATTCAAGATTCAATGGGAAGGCATGAAGTGGGATTAGTTGAAAACAGCGGAAAAGTGCCCATCAATGATGGAAGAGGATGCATTTTTTCGTCACGTTTTCATATAAATAAGGTAAAACAGGATTGGACTGAAGACCAACGATTCGCTACTGTTCAGCATGGCAATATCGCTGTTTTCTGCTGCTATGTTATCTCCCAAGCCTGAAACTGGAATCTGTTAGTTGTTATCAATTCGCTTCTGGTTGGTCAGACTGTTTATTTGCCTTAGAAGCTTATAAAAGCAAGGATTTTGTTTGTGGTGACGATAAGCTGGTAATGGTAATCATTGATGCGTTTGAGCTCGTACTCTGTCTGCAAGTTACAGACTGATTCATGGTAACGGTTAACCTGCTTTGCCCCCACCTGTCTGCTGCAGAAAGCCGAGGGATCCCGTTTTCTCTTTCAAACAGTATCTTTTTCCTTGTGGCTTCGACTGCGACACCTTTATTGCTCTCGACTAAATTATCGAGCCAAACGCCCCGTTCAAAAAATCTTCCTTTACGTCGCTCATTTCGCTTTTCAAACGTATCATCCCAGCTTCAACAATCTCTTCAACTGAATGACTGCTTGACCTACGACCTTAGTTGCTGCACATGCTCAGAAAGGTGGTGTGAAAAGGGCCCGTTGCTCTCACCAATTTCAATAATGATTGACGTTTTCGTGAAGGTACCCGGCAACTTTCACGTTTCAACACACGCCGCCAGAAGTCAACCACAAAATCCCGATATGACCCACGAAATATTGGAACTTAGGATTGGGGAAACTGACGTGGTATGTGAAATTGAGACTCAAGTTTGCATTTGATAAATAAAACTGAAGGACTGACCTCTTCGGGTTCGTAGCATTCTGTTTTGTCAATGGTGGGCAACAAAATCTATTTGTGGCTACTTCAAAATGGCTGTCATTTGCTGGCCAATATAATCAGCAGGTTTCTACTTGCTTGTGTAAGACCTCAATGTTCCGTTATTTCCTTAGTCTAAGTTGTGAAAGACGCAACTGCACCAATTGTGAGCCTGGAAATGAAGATCATGGTCGGAATTCAACCTCTTATTTTGGTGAAGAATTTCGAGTTCACTTACGATAAGTACCGTTTGTGATAAAAATACACCTAATCTTTTTTAATTAGGAACAGTCGTATTGAAAGATTACTTTTTTGTGACAGATGCCCAATGTCAAGTCGCAAGCTTTTAATGCTTTGAAAGGAAAGAACACTCTTGAAAAACCTGGTAAATGACAACTTGTCACTTTAGTTTGTCGGAAATCTTAACGTTAGTTTTGTTGCAGCTCTTTCATCGCACGACTACGTAATGAAGATAGTTCCCACTGTGTATGAAACTATTTCAGGGCACACATATTATATGTACCAGTACACACATGCGTATAAAGTAAGAATTCGTTTTTATTGTAATGCTTAAAGCTACTTCTAGATTTAACGTCCACTTTTCTCACTTTTGTTTGGCTTAGACATACTGGTTCTGTGGGTGTCTGCCATTATCTACTAGGAAAGCCACTTTTTTTCTTTAAAATCGCCTGAGCTGATATAATTTACGGATACAGGTCGACTAGATTTCAACTTGCCATGCCAAAACGGCGAATTGCAACCTGCATTCAGTACCGCAAATAAAAAAAAAATGGCCAGAATAAAATTTTTCAGTACGAAAAAGAAGTATTTGGTTTAAGAAATATCAGCTGCGTCAATTTGACTATGAAAATAAATTTCCGAAAGAAAGAGTCACTGTCCATGTTTATAACCATGTAAACTAAGAAAGATCGCTTGATTACCCAAGAACTAGGTAGATGATATTCAAAAGTGACTTGGCTCGGAATTGAATCAGCTGAATTACAATCCAGCTGATGTAGCTCGAAATCGTGAAACTTTTGAGAGGACTCTTTTAAAGGATGATGTCTCCGCGATCCTCTAAAAGAAAAACCGGTTACGAACACGCAGGTCTACGTACAAAATAGCTCTACAATCGAACCAACAATTCACTTGCCAAGAGCATTTTAAATTTAGTTGTAAATTTAGTTTTCAACGCTTTTATAAAGTATGCTGTAGCAATGATACAATTTTGTTACTTGCACATCTGAAAAATACGGAAAACCATGCGTTTTCAATCACAGAACAGACCAGTAAAGTCTATTTCCTACACACTGATGACATTGATATCGACCTAAATACTATAATCATTTACTGAAAAATACGAGTGTTTAAAGTGGTTACTTCAATTTTTCAAGTGCAAGCAGAATTGCTTTGAGTATTTCAAGAGCAAATCTCATACAAGAAGTGCATGATAAGAACGTGGTCATTGTCGTGACCGGCAAAAATAATGCTAAGGTTAGTTTTTCCTAAATCACTCGTTTGCAATTGCTCATAGACCGCATAAATGAATCAAAGGCAAATAAGATACGATATCTTCAAAACCGTTCAACTCATAAATCGAAACATCTAGCTCGAGCATTTACCTAATTATGAGAAAAGTCAGTTTTGGGGTGCCCCAACATTTTTGAAAAGTTCCTTAAGCGTCTACACATCAATATTTCCCAAAAAATTCGCACTGTATCACAGTGTCGATTTGTGTTCTATAGATTATATAAGCTCGGGCGGTTTTTAAAAACGAATTTCCTACTATCTACTCACTTTTTTTACAATCTGCTCACTTCGTACTATCTACTGATATTTCTTGCGAAAACAACGGAGCACTTTAAATTCCGAATGCCCTTGACGAATATCAACAGGGTTTTGTTTTGAACTCCATTACTTTTGTTCCAAAGTCCGCTGCAATTACCACTTTACCACGGCTGTTGTTGTAGTTCCCAACGCATTTATTTTGCTTTCACCAGAGAGTGTTTCCTCAATCATGAAGTCTAGGCAATCTTCGAAGAACCGCACTAGAGCAATCTCTTGCGTTTTGCGAGTGGTATTTAGTGATATCCTGAGAACTTCAATGTCTTATCATGAGTACATGAGACACTTATGAGAGGCTTCCTCGATTTTACCCAACTTGGATTCTTTTACTCTATGCTACTGGTTATAAGTTAAGATAATTTCTAACTGGCGATATCTGGCACCCTTAAAAAACTATCAACTACCTGTAGTGATTCAGTTATTTGAAGCGAATTTTTGCACCGTAACTGATTGGATTGCAATTTTGTAGGATTACATTGGTTATGGCCATGGTCAACGTTTAATGCCCGCAGTATGGTTTCGTTACGAGTTGACGCCCATCACAGTGAAATACACTGAGCGGAGACAACCATTTTATCACTTTATTACCATGGTAAGTAAATGTAAAACATCTTCACCTGAATAAACACTCCGAGAAGTTGACGCTGACTTAAATTGCGAGTTTCAAACACTGCTGTTACAACCTTTAGGTTATCCATGAACTAACCATTCGCTATGCGAGAGCGATAAATAGTGATAGTTTTTCAGAAAAAAAAAGAGAGAGTCGAAATTACTTTGTTTTTTTCAACCTTTGGTTGGCGCAGACGTGCTGATTCACTGTACACTAGCTTTCGAACGAGATTGTTTGCTGGAGCATTGAAACACTTTAAATTCCGGATAACCCTTTCTGAGGAATACCAGTAATGCTTTGATACAATTTGATCTTCTGACCTTTTGACCCAAAGCCCGAAACAATCACCCATTTGAAAGAAAAACATGCTCTTTACCTTATGTTAATGGATCTTCAAATCAGCTCAGCAATAGGACAAAAGGTCAACTTTGATATGTGCTACGCATGAACTGAAAAAAACTACGAACGATTTAAAAAAGCTTACTTGTTTAAAGATAGTTGCCTCTTCTCTCACTGGTAAACATTTTTGAAGTTATGCTACAAAGCTTTTGTGTCCACGTGCACTTAGGGGTCACTGGTGCGGCTGGCACAGTGCATTTCTACCACGAGCGGAATTCCTTAAAGCATTTTTCTCGAGACCACAACCAAGGGTATGTGATCTAGGACGTGAGGAACTGCCAAAGTCTTCGAGCTTTGTGGTGTTTCGTCATACTTTAAATATGAGGAAGAGGTCGTAACAGAAAGACCTATCCAAACTACTGATTTTCAAGGCGCATCAAGTTTTATAGTTTATAACGTTGTGGGAATTTGTTTAGTTGAAATCGTTTTGTTTTTAGGTTTGTGCCATTATTGGTGGCACATTTACAGTCGCTGGTATCATCGATTCGATGGTATTTTCTGCCACTGAAATGTACAAGAAATTCTCCCTCGGCAAACTATCTTAATTTATTTTTATTTCTTTTGCACAAAATGACATTTCAAAGAAACTTTATTATCCTTTTTCAATCGGAAGCAGTTTTATTAGAGCTTAGTTTTACATCAGATTATGCGCCAAGTAGTCGCTTGCTGTACCGTCGCTTGAAATTCATTGCCAAAGTACTTTTTCTCGTTATGAATGCAGTGAAAACATATATATCTATTACATAGAAATTACTAATAAAATGAAAAATCTTGCATTTTGTGTTTTCAAAGCTAATAGAAGTTTTCAAATAGCAGTCTACTTGTTAGTTGTTTGTGGTTACCCTTTCTCTTCCTCCGGATGAAGGTACCGCATGAACGGCAGTTCAGGTTCATGCCGTCAACCTAATTGATATTAGGCTAGGGGAAAGATGGCAGCTCATTTCGAACCAGTCTTGAGTGACTGGTATCCCCACCACCAACAAGGCCGACTGCCACTAGTGGGTACCCAAGGGTTGTCTTTTACGACCTGCCGGGTTAGCAACTTCACAATTGTAATCCAGTGAAGTACGGGTGGGCCACCTGTCTGCCACATAAAGGTGGAGGCGTCCCGTTAAGTGCCTTGCCCAAGGACACAAGCAAGCAAGCTTGCCGGCTTGTTCTCCACACTATCCCTTATTTATGCTGAGCGCCAAGCAGGGAAGCTGTGAATACCATTTTTTGAAGTCTTTTGGTAGGACTCAACTTAGGGAATGAACCCCAGGTCTACTGACTGCGATGCGGACGCTCTCAACGTCGCGCCGGTAGCAGACTACTTCGCTGATACAGCTATGACCATGATCGAATATGTGAGCCTAACATTCATGCTTGTGAGCTCTTACCTTGACGGTACCACTGCGGGTTGTATTCTGCTCCTCCACCATCTGTCAGCGTTGTAAAAGATGAAAAATCCAGTTAAGTGTGGTAACTTTGTCAAAAACACAAGCGCTCTTGTCCTCCAACGAGAGCGCAATCCATTTATACTAAGCGCCATGCTAGGAAGCTGTAATCGTTACATTCGATGTCTGTGATAGTGACTTCTGCATTCGGAACGGACGTTTTAACTATTGCACCATCGAGATTAACAAACTCTTCATAGTCTCATTTTTAACTGTGAACGAGTCTGTCTTTTAGAGACATTGACCAGACCAAAACAGGATTGCCGCGCGTTTAAGTCAAAAACTGGTCGCATTTCTAAGGTATTTAAACATCAGAAAATCTGTACAATATTTTATTCAAATAAAAGTAACATCGCGGAACACACCATGTTTATTTCAGCTTGGTTACGGTACTGAAAAAAAAAACGTTTGGGCGGTTCAGGACGTCGAGATATCATTAAGAAATAAGTCTTTTCTGAGCAAGACGGTAATGGGAATAGGGGGCGATTTGTCTCGAAATAAGGACGTTTAGACGCCCATCTATCCTGTCACATAAAGGTTGATTTGAGTTTTGGATGCCCCGAACTCTGATTATGCGCCTGCTTGCAATAAGACTGTCTTTCTATAAATAATATATCTGTATGTTAAGACCCGAACCACTGATTTGTCAAATTTTAATAAATAAACCAAATTTGAGAGCTTGAAGCGATATTACCTTCTTCGTTAAATCTTAATTACAAATGCCATGTTGACTTTACAAAGTTCAACCGATCTTCATGTACATGTCTCTGGAATGGACGGCGAATTTCAAATGATGAGCAAAGAACAAAATTTGTAGCATGTTTAACAAGAACAGTTGCACCAATGCACAGAGCACCAAGCAAATTCCGAAAGCATTATCTTGTAGTCACTAGCGGGCCAAAGAGTTTAGAAAGCGAAAGGCATAACGGTAAATAAGATCGTTTTTGGTTTAAAGACGAGGCCAAGATTCGACACAGCAACCTATATAAGCTAGTGCCTGTAGTATGAAAATAGGCTAGAAATCACTGTACATTATTTACAATAAAGGCCAAAGACTTATGAAAACATTGGGAAACCTAAGGCTTTGACCTGAGACCAATTGACAAGCCATTGCTACTACAACTCACAACACAAATTGCTTCTAACCCACCAAAATGTCGAGACAGGTAAAATAAGTGATTCAAGTAAATGAGAACAAAGCACAAGCTCACGGACAACGGGTTCGAATCTAGTTTCAAATACAAGAACATATACAAAGAAAACTTGATTTTGGAAAAGTTTCCAAACTAAAAAGAGAAATACTTTAATACACAGTCAAAGAATAATACAATAAAGCACACGATATGAAAACAAAAGCCAATTAAAAGCAATATCCAATTTATGATAAAGTGAACAGCGCTATGGGGTGAAGGACACACGCGTAAGGTTTATGCCTGCACCCTGTTCCAGAGCACGCGGAAACGTTTCGCATCTTCAGCGCAACATCAAATGTATTAGAGCATTGTAAAAAAGTGGTTGTTAATATTTCAATGTGCTCATACCCTTGAGCTTTTAAAACATTTTTCCGCACTTCCTGACTAAAATAGGCTACACTAATAAACGATAGTTGATACGCATTGCATTGTTTTTCTTTTTCGCAACCATGCTCAGGTTGCATAGAATTTTCACCACATCTTGTACACCCACCTTGCATTGATGCTTTGTAAACCCAAGGGTATACGTACATCCGTAAAAAAACACAGTTGTAGTGTACGCAAACGAAATAAAAAGTAATCACTAAAATCCAAGGAATGAAGGTACAGTTGGAATGGGAATTTCTGGATGGTCTTCTAGAATGTGCAGATAAAGCGCTGCGAGGTTTGGAGTAGCTCAAAATCAGGCCCCCCTGGAAAACGGGGAGTGTAGTGCTCATGAACTGAATAAAACGTGGAAAAAGCTTCGAAGTGGTGAAGAAAAAGTAGCGCACAAATGGAGTTGTAACGAAGACTTCACAAAAACATAAAAGGAGTGTGAAGGTAGAGCTGATTGGCGGCGCCGCTTGAATCCTTTCGAACTCTGTAAAAATGATGTTGCAGTTTACTTCAATGAAGAGCGTAAATCAACCAATGAAAAAAATGATTTCAATGACAAGAACCGCCAAGTTCGACAACTTAATCACACGATCAGAGCAGCAAGCAACAAAAGCGATCTGAGGCGTCTGATCACATAGAACAGTGGAAAGATCTGTCCTTAAATTGCAATGCTAGTCTCGTTGACGT
This sequence comes from Trididemnum clinides, assembly GCA_963675345.1. Lineage (NCBI taxonomy): Eukaryota > Metazoa > Chordata > Ascidiacea > Aplousobranchia > Didemnidae > Trididemnum > Trididemnum clinides. The sequence continues at coordinate 20,772,284 of OY776297.1, forward strand.
CTAGTCACTGTGAATTACCCCATTGCAGTAATGAAACTACCCATCCAAATGTCTGATGGCAACTCTTCGGCACCCACCAATGCTATGACGCCATGTCAGTAGAGCGGCTACCACTACCAGCCTACATTTTTGTATTCATCGCTGGTTTGAAACAGACCGTTGCTTTACCCAAATCTTGACTGATATACCGTAGAAACCAGAATATTGGTTGTACATACGGCTTTCATCTCAAAGAAGAGGAGAGGTAAACCGATAAAATAGCGAAGTCAAGTGAGTTCGTCACTAACACAATGTAGGGTAGTTAAATTTTACTTCGGATAAAACTCGAAGACAGTTTTACCGATGCTTCCTAATGGTAGTGACGTACTAACTGGTCTTCAATGAGAACAACATCTTTGCTAAGAGGCAGACCTCGGCTTTGCATATTGCTACAAGACAAATGGCTGAAGACAGAAAGATGCCAACTGTACTGTGTGTGAAGTAAAATTTTGAAGAGTTTAGGATAAATCATACAGCAACGGAACAATATTTCCTTTCCAAAGACAAATCATACGAATCAAGCAGCGAAGTTTGGTTTGCAATAAAAGTTGCTGGCTGTTTATGGGTAGGCCTGGGTTTTGCCTTGCTTGCCTTGGGTTTTGTTAACTAAATCACGCCGCTTTTGAATGACTACGAACGTTTCCGAACATTTTTTGCACGAAGTAACATCTTGCAAGCAGCGCTATTTTTGCAGACGGCACTTCACGGTGCTTTCGCTGCTGTATGATTTGTCTTAGAAAAGAAAAAAAGTTGTTTCGTTGCTGTAATATTTATTTGCCTTTGGAAAGGAAAAATTGTTTCGTTGCTGTATGACTTGTCTTCGGAAAAGTTATTTCGTTGTATGATCGGCTTTGGAAAGGAAAAGTTGTTTCGTTGTCTAGTGAGTGAAAAAATTATTTCGTTGCTCTAGGATTTGTTTTTGAAAAGGAAAAGCGTTTTCGTTGCTGTATGATTTGTCCCAAACTCTGCAAAACTTTGCTTTACCGCGTAACAGTACTGCTGGCACCGTATAAAGAAATAAAGTTTTCACAGTTTAAAAGATGCGCTCAGAATGACAAATTCCTCTCTCATATGACGCCAAAATTTTTTTTCATCAACAAAAGAAGCAGAATGAGCTCTAGCGATATCACTGAAATTCACTTTTTCATCTTATGAGCGAGCTCTTCGTCTTCCAACCTCCTTTCCTATTTCAGGTTTGGCCAGACTCGGAGTGAAACCAAGACTCTGCAGATTGTCCTGGAGAGCTTTTGCGTCCACTCACCCGCTCATGACTTCCTTCTACCTCTTCTAGGGAGGCTCTTCTTGCTTGCCCTCCCTTTTCCCCTTGGAATCTCCTTTTCTTCACCGTGGAGACCACTCTTTCTTCCTCATGCTCTCACTCTGGTCTCCCTTTCTCTCTCGCCAAGATGCAGCTCTCGCTCACCTTGACTCTCTCCTCTCTCATGATCTGGTACTCTAGACTGACGGCTCTGTTCCTTTTCCTTTTGGAAAAGGTGGCTCTGGCGTACTTGCCAACTGCTCTCTGTGGCACTGAGGCCACTCTTTCCTTTTCAGCAGGCCTAGTTTGTTAAAGTTTCTCTGCTGAAGCTTGCGCCATTCGGCATGCTCTTTGCTGGTCTTGGCAGCACAATTAAGTCTGCCATTTTTCTTCTCTTCTCCTCTAATCTGACTCTCGTTCTGTTCCCACCTCCCTGTCCTCTTCTCCATCTTTCCTTCTACCACAAACTCTGCAACAGATCTGGCAGGAACGGTCTTCTCTCTCCTTCTGTTCTATCAGGCTGCAATGAGTCCCCGGACACTCGTTTCTCCCAGGGAACAACGCGGCTGATGAGCTGGCCAGACGGGGTGCGCTACTTGCGCCCTCCGCAATCTCTTGTAGTCTCTCTCCTCTTATCTCTCGTATCCACTCTTCTCTTTTCTCGGACTGGAGGCATGCTGTCTCATCTAAATTCTTTGACACACAGGTTCCCTCGATTTCCACCGAGGAACTTGTGCTCCCTCGTCATGCTCGCTGTGTTCTCTCTCGTCTACGCTGCAACGGACACAGCCTTCTGCTAAGCTCTTATCTCTCTAGGATTGGGAGAATCGAGAATCCTTCCTGCAGCGCCTGCGGACACTCGTCTCATTCTGCACTGTCCAGCTACGGACTCTGCGCTGCTCACTCTGACGATTCTCTGTCTCTTTACGACATCTGGTCCAGGCCCTGGAGAGTTTCCCGGCTTCTGGGGCTCCATGGACTTCCACCATGCCCCCATCCCTCGAAAGGGGTCGGGTAAACAACAACAACATGTCACTGAAAGTGTCTGTACCGCGACAGCAGACTCTAATCGTATGACAAAACATTGCTTTGACACACAACTTATTTTCATCTATTAGCCAATCGTAAATTTTCATTACTCACGTGACATAAAAGTTTGTCTGATTGACGTAGTAGAGATCGCCGTTGCTTATCAGAATTCCTTTCTTAACAAGGTTGTTGATCGCATTGGGATCAAATCCACGTAAACTGGTTAAATGGAAGTGAAGATGGCGGCAACCGTCTGATCGATTGTCGGACAGCAATACAGAGCTGAATGTACGAATGTAGGTCAAAACGTGCAGCGAATTTGCGTTCAAGCAGACGTTACGGGTTCAAACCATAGCTTGGACGACCGCAACCACAATAACGGAAAGATGATTGCTTGGAAACAGCGCGGCTGCTTTGCAGTCCCCGACCTTCGTTTCCTTTGTGTTCGATCGATTGGATAAGTTGTCATTAAGTAGCGCGTATGGTCACATCAAACCAGCATCAATGGCCAATCTTCACTCGGTCACTCTACAAGAGTATGCAGTTTTGCAAAAAGTGTCCTTGCACTTACAGGCAAAACAAACAAAAATCTCCAACGCGTTTTTGTAAAAAGTAACCGCCTTGTTTTATTGGTAGTGGTAGCGCCCATTTTGAGGTTACTTGCTTTTGTGCTGCAGACCACCACTATTGCAACTACTGTCAAGCCTTTGGCGACAATATGCTGGCATAATTGGCATCTCATTACTCTATTGTAAGATAACAACTTGCAAGAAAATTTTCACAAAATGCTTTCGCAAGACACGTTTAGAAAAAAGATTTCAACAAATGAGGTTTGCAGCAGTTATCTTTTACATCAGGGGTGCCCAAAGTGCGGCCTCCACAAGCAGTCTTTGCGGCCCGCGACTAGTCTGGTGAAAATTGTTTGCAACAAAACTCGAGTTTAAAACAACGATTTTGATTAATCAGATATAGTAACCACAACTTAGATTAGTTAAAACCCCCAAAAATTGCCTTTTTCCGGCACGTCAAGTCTCAACATTAGTGAAACTATGGCCCGAATCATTAAACTTTGAGCACTCCTGTTTAACATGAATAAAACCTCAAATATAGGATATGACCTTACACACGTGCGAAAAGTTCTTTCACAATTTCGTACTGTTTATACATAGTATTTACTTTATTTTTGGATTTTCCTTCTGTGTAAAGCGAATAAAAGCTATTTCCTTCATGCTAATTTCTTTCACCGCCAATTCGTTGTCAAATTCACACATTATGTCGTCGCTATCGGGGCCAAACACTTCAACTAAAAAAGAAAGACAGTTATTTTAAAACTGACACCATCATTTCTCATCGGGATCACCTCCACTTGACCAAAATATAAAAATCTAAAGAAACTAAGACCCCGAGGCTGTAGAGCAAGCATTAGCAAAGTTATTCTACCGCAATCATTCGAAGACCACATACCCTTCAATAAAACTACAAACAAACGGTTAGCGTGTCGTAACGTTATGGCCTGTAAGCAAGGTCAAGCCTAGGGTATGACAATATTTACAAAAAATCTTTGATCTTGCCTGTGCAACTACAGAACACCAAAGTGAGGGCGACAGAGACAGCTAACCAATCACTTACCTAATACTGAACGCAATACTTCTTGAGGTTGGTTAGCTGGTATCATGTCGTTAAGCGTGAATTCTGCAAGAAAGAGCATCTATAAGCGATATAACTCAGCTTGGAATTTTAGGGTCTCTTTTGTTCGCATTGTAGAAAGGAGCGGGGTAAACTGGTCGAAATGGCTACAGCCACTCTCCCCTTGTCACATTGCTTCTGGAGTAGTAAGCTGAAAGCGTTGTGCTCAAGGTATGGCTTCGCGTTGCAGCGTTTTAGCGGTACATTTGATCATTCAAGCTGTTAATCAACTTACCTAATGGTGTCATAGGGTTGTCGTAGGTATCCAGTTCTCCGTTGCTATGAGTGATCTTGTTGCTATTTTTTACGGTAATTTTACGAAATTTGCCGCCTTGGCTATGGCCATTACTATCAGACTGATTAGGATCTGAACAAAATGACGCTGTTAACAGTAATGTCGAGCAATCACCAAATCGTAGGGTCCGAAAAAAATTCTCAACGCCAAACAATTCACACACTGCAACGTCGCAAAATTCACAAATAAGAAGAACTAGATACGCAAATAAGATATGGCTTAAACGACTCCATTTACTCACCTATATTTTCTTTGTTTGTCTTTTTCTTTTTCGCTTTAGATGCTGTAAGGGACAAATCATCTGTAAGAAAGAGCTCAGAAATAAAAACCATTGGTCTGCGCCCCTCGCTGAGCGCATAAAACTAATTAGAGAAACAAAGAATTTTTCACGCTACGCCTGCAATTTTCGCCTAATGGAAACCAGCCTTAAAAGGTAAATAAAAATGAATGACTCTCCCTAGCAACCATGAAGCACGTGGAACGTTCTTGTCCAACAATCCATGGTATTCTGAGGATGCCACCAAGTGACTACAAGGAGCAAAACGTAAATTTCGGGAAATATATTTTTCAAATCAGTGTACCTGTATGCATTTGTAGACAAAACATGGGTTCGACAAAAACCATGCCTGCTATATCTAACACTTTATTGTACTGAAACAACTTCTTACCACGGCTTGAGTTAGATTTAGGTTTGGGGTTACTGGTCAAAGTTGGTGTAAGTCTAGGTGATTCAGTATTTGGTCGGACATTAGTTTCCTTTTTATCTTCAGTCGTGCATCTGAAAAATTAGTTAGAAAGGTCAAATACACCGACACCAAACAAAAATTAAACCGACGAAGTAAATTAGAGAGTCAGTCAGGTCAATAGTTGAACTAGAATAACGGGAAAGAGCAGGGTAGCTATACAACTCGAGGCGCATCACTGAAAACTATGCATGCACTTTCCAAATAACGTGCATTAGTTAGGAAGTCTTCCATGGCCATCACTTGAGCAGGTAAAGCAATGGCCTTATAGCAAGGAGTTTCAGCCGCTACGTTGAGCTGGCTGCCTAAAAGCATACACAAATCGTGCTTCGACGATTAGCACTGTGAAGCTGCTCTACAAGCACGTCGCAAGAAGCGACGATTGGGGCCCCGGGCACCCCTATGGAAAACTAACGGTTAATTATTCATCAATGGCTAAAAAAAACGGCTACTGCATTCTTCTACCCCACTCAGCATGTCCCAGCAAATTTGTAGTGCAAAACCTGGATGTTTTCTTTACACTGTGCCTTCATACCACAAAAGAGAAGTGTTATCATCATCAGAATCCAATGCGGTGAGCGCATCCTCGTAACTACTCGGCTAGAAAGGACTTTTCATATTTTACAACACAACAACAATAAATCATACTCACTTCCAAACCTTAGCGGCACGATATTTCGCTTTCGCGTTTCGTTTTACTTTACCAGGCTCCTCAAGCTCATAATATACCTTAAAATAAACAAAAAATGGCGTGGGTATTGTCATTAGGTGATAACATGGCAAGGCATCGGTTAATCTTCAACAGCAACAAGCCAGCCTATGGATAATATAAAGTGTTGATCCAATACGCTTTGTTTGTATTGTGAACAAAAAAAAGAGAAATAGGACCGCACTGAGCACTACAGTATCAAAACTACACGCTCCCCCCCTCCCACTATCTTCAAAAGTAGTAAATCCCCCACATACACATGACATTGCTTTCAATAAATTTGATAACTAGGGCTAGGCAATGCGAGAACAACCATGTTCTGGTCGCCATACAATGACATCACCTGCGTGACAAAACCTGATACAACGACGTTAACCGATTTCTAAAACAAGCAATACAAAGCAGAATCACGGGTAGGCAGAGAGCAAAGCATTCTTGCAAGCTTACCTTTTCCTTTCCTTTCAACTCTTTAGTTAGATCCCTAACCTCGTGTTTGTCCGAACCGTCTCTATACGCTTGAATATTGAAATATATGTTGTCCTCAAAAGCGGTGTCGGGCCGAGTAATGAAACTGAATGTCGGTTCAATATGTCTTTCATGGACGTATCCAATCCCTGAAAAATAATCGTAGCATACTTTTAAAGTTTAAACCATTTCTTCCGCTTCGTACAACGCATTGCTGGTGCGTCTAACACTAAGCACCTGCTGCTAAATTGCGAGAACCAAACTGTGAACTAGTCTTTAGTTGTTGCGGATGTTCATTCCTCTTCTTTCTTGGATGGACAAACGCTATGAGACGAATAGTTAGGTTCAAAACTCAAAATCATCTAAAGCCAGGGAACGGGAAAGCGGCTGCCTAATTTACATCAATAACGAACAGAAATTGCACACTTGTAGTCCCACTGTCAACAAAACAAACTGCCATTGCTGGTGAAGCGGCATCACTATTTGAAATTGCTAAGCATGGGTTAGCCTTTAGTTCGCGTCCCAAAATTGATGTTTGAATTTCTATGGCTAGTGTTTCGATGCATCTACTTCAATATTATCAGCCACAACTTGATTATGTAAGAAACTAAACTGACCTTTCAATGGTTCCGTTTTTTTGTTCTGCTTAGAAGGACTTTTGCTAATCAATAGTGCTGATTTCTTGATTGGTGCCGCTTTCTTCGATTTAACAACGGTACTCCAATTATCGCTACAACAATGCTTGCAAGTTAAAACCTAATGAACTCATCTGGTAACCACGAGTCATACAATCTAAAGGCAACGCGTTTATTGCTTGCAAAGGTTTCGTGTTCGTTGTGCTTTTGAGAAAAACATTGAGCATTTAGCTTTAGAGTAAAGCTGTATACAATTTTTGCATCCGTCATGTGCAATGTTCAAGTTTAAAAAGGCAATTCATATATACCAACAAGATCTTTTGCGAATTCAAATTACTACATATAAATAAAATGATACTCAAGTGACCTCATCGTTAACTCAAATGAAATTGTCATCAGAATTTGAAAACTAACTGACGGTATGACAATAAAACTTGAGATTTCAAATGATATTACAAAAGATTCGGCCACTACGTGATGTCGTAACCAAAAATTACATACTGGCAATGACATGCTCTGGCAAATCGCGGTATTGCAAACTCGGAACAAGAACTCACTTTGTGCTGGTGGCAGCTGCAAAGGCGTTGTTACTGGTGCTTTGTGCGGGTAAAGATGGAAAAGAATCATAAGAATCGTCCAGACCCATTGTTTCGCTGAAAACAACGGCTTTCAAATAGCTGCGCAGCCAAAAGCTTGTCGTCATATACTCATTTGTAGCGATAAAGCGAAAGCAAACGTGCTGCTTCCAAACTTCAACTGATATGATTTCGGACACCTACATACCCGATCTGCGATAGTTCCGACAAAACGGCCGACGAGGAGCCAGAGATTGTTCGTGTTCTCGTCGACACCACCTCCATGTCTGAATCGTTCTCGATCTTCGTGACGTCAGTAGCCCGCCATTTCGCGCGGTGATTCTCACGTGACACGGCGCTCACCTCAACCCTGCAAACGATTGCATCGCGTTGACGTTGACGTCCATGTTTTTTTTCTCGAGACGGACAAGTACAGACCAATATACATCTCAATACAAGAAAGTGATTTTACTGTTCTTGTATGAAGCAGGGTTAATATCCTATAACAATATTTTTGGAGCATGCAAGGCAAACATAGCTGATGAAGTAAATCTACTACCTACCTCATTTAATAGAAATTCATATTCGGTTTAGCAATATACAATTTTAATTTTGATGATTTAATGAACACTTACTCAATTGTTTCGACATTTCCTTTTTTTATCTAAGCTCAATCTATCACCAGTCTAGATTCTCTAATAAGTATATATTTTAGCCCATATCACACGATTCTTTAACCCAACGCTCAACTAAAATTAGAGGAGTGAACATCTATAATTGTCCCATGAAATACAAACTGCTTACACACTAACATATACTGCTTTTTCAAAAAAAGTAAAGGTTACCGATATTTACTTCAATAAATCTTTCACTTAAACATGCAATCGTCATTTAGTTTTAAATAGAACAGCCTACCCGTAGACTTGTGTGTATGTACTTTTTAAAACACATACAGTGCCAAATTATTGTAAACAAATTGCTGAATTGACAACCGTGGCGCCATTCTCAAGCTGAAACTCTCGGTCTTTTGTAATCTCATGATGCTGCACGCGTGACTATTGATTGTAGCAGTGCTACTGTAATTATTTTCCATTGTATTCCATAAATTGCAAACCGCATTGCACTTATCATCGCGTTAGTCTTTCGTATGATATTGTTTGAGCAATTAAACAATATCCAAAGACTGATAGAAAAATCCGAAAATTGGTATTAAGAGCGTGTTCAAGTTCAGACAAACACAAAATGAAAGACGTAAAAATGAAGAGAACGTATTTAACTGAACGAACGAAAGATGAACGTAGTGGTTGGGATATTGCCAAATGATTCTGACCGACACCAAACTGACTGAAAAAAAAAAATTATCAATCGGCTACCTGTCGCCCACTTTAAGGAGATCATTCAAATTCTCGTCCGAGTTAAGAGCACAAGCTTCTTGGTTAAAAAAAATATTTTCCATAAAATTTCCAGGGCAATCAGACCGTTCTATGAAGCCGTAATAAGACGTGACGTTGATCACACGACCTGACATACAACAAAGTAATCGTTAATTTTCCTGTATTTTGACGAAACACTTTAAACAGTTTAGTGGGGCAATAACCTACGATAAGTTTCTTTCTCAGCACTGTCAGTGGTCTCGCAACGAAAAGGTCGTCACTTCAAAGCCCTTACGGGTGTTGGCTGCTTGCGTTTCTGTGCTCTTAAGAAAGCACGATACAATCTTTCCGACTTACAGCTAGCAGATGTTAAAACGGAGTTATAATTAATCCTTGAACTTAGCACAAAAGCTAGGATAGAATACGAGATATTGCCGTTTTCTCACAAGCTTTAGTAAAAATCTGGCTTAAAGGCGATTGAATAGTGACAGGTGCACTACCAACCAGTATGTCTAAGAACTGCAAAGCGGCAAAAATCAAGCTAGCCGAGAAAAAGGCTTGCAACTTTAAAGCGAGTCTGAAACTCTATAAACACACGCTGTTATGTAAGAGAAAAGGCTAGAGGGCTAAGGCATGTCTAACATAATCTAATACCTGTGCAACGTAAGTGACCATCTCGAGTAACAGACAAATCTACTCCACTTAAGGTAGTCCACCGTACGCGACTAGAGCTAGCTTCGTTTGACCCGAACCGCAAACCTTCAATCACAACAAAGATGAACGTAGTAAAAGCTACTTTTTTTACGGCAGTGAATATTTGCACCACCTTGAAAGCAGTTCCAATGTGACAAGCTTTGGAAAAAGTAGCTTTCAGATTAAAGACGAGATGTCTTCAATTTCAAGACTCATCGGCTAACAGTCAGATGCAAAATCAGGTGATTAGGAACATACTCGTACAATCAAACTTACACCGTATAAGCAAAGATCAACCTTGTAAGTGGAATAAACAATAAAATCGCATTTGCTTAATGAAAACAAAAGCAGAATATTGCGAACTCACCAGCCGAACTTAGTTGCTGCCGAGAAACAGATTTATATGATGGGTGTTGTGCTTTTACGTGTTTCTGAAAGAAAAGACTATGCAGTAATATATCAGTAACTTAACAGTGATGTTTTTATTGTAAACCTCACGCAGGGCAGAAGCAGCAGACTTTAGCTCTGAGAAAACTGTTACTAACGTGATTTTGTAACCAGTAAGACCTGTCCGAAGTTTTACATGGAACATCAGGTAGGATCTAAGGAAAAGTGCCAAGGAAAACTGCTTTAAAAAAGTCAGCACATTCGAGGGAGCGGGGAGATGAGTGGCAAAATTGGGAAGAGGCAACAGGCCAGGTATCGCTAGCACCAGTATCGCGGCACTTGGCAGTTCTTTCAATGCTAAAAATTTCCGCGAAGATGTTGTTGGTAAATCGTGGTAGATTGAGCAAACTAAACAACAATCCTGCTTACGCTTGCAGTGTGCAAGCTGCCTCTTAGTTTATTCATTCGTGCGCATGAGCTCATGTTCTGCTTGCTGGTCCTTAGTCAGATTGGGCCACTGCGAGAAGTGGACAGTTCGGCCCCAACATCTTTGTCTATCACATAAAGATAGAGGTCGACCGTAAGCAGCTTTCCCCCAAGAACTCAACCACCGAACTTTCCGGAATTTTTCAACCTCTTTGTATTCAAAGCTCCCCTGCTCGGTGCTCAGCACTACGCTACGAAGCTTTGAATGCTAATGTTTAGTCTAAGGAGTGACTCGACAGGGGAATTTAACCCTGGTATACCAACTGAAGAGCAGGCGCTCTAACCAATACACCACCAACTTTTAGTAGAAACTTCCATATTTGACAAAACTATAATCAATTTGTTGTAGCTCTCACTTGCAATTCCTCTTCGTTAGCGAATACTGAGTCGGCCGATGCGAAACAGCCAGGGTCAGGACAAGCATGATGAGTTGAAACGTGGTGTTCATTCCATATTTGGTGTTGATCACTGCAAATGCGATAATGGTGAAACAAAACGCAAAAGGGAATTTTTTGTTTTTAGACTCGCAAAAAAAGCAAAACAGGCTGTCTCTTCGATGAACTTCTAAAATCTGACATTTTTCGATTTTTTCCGCGCCAGATCATGTGCTGGTTGTCACTCCAACCAGTTATTTCTTAGATCTTTTGTCCAAGGGAAAGGCACTTAAGACATTTTTCCCATTTGGTCTCACTGCTGGTGATAGTCGAGGGCTGTGCTAGCAGCACTGGCAAATCCTACGCAGATTGCGTACAAAGTCGTTTAATGTTTTCTGTAAAAGTCATTCTGTGAGCAGAGGACAAAGTATAAAAATACTGCAAACAGCATAGCATTTTTGTAATGTTTAGTTCCAGCATAAGGGTAAGTTCACAAGCTGCAAACTCTTCAGAATAGACGGGAAATGCTATGACCAAATGCAACATTAGTCTTTATCGTTTACAGCAGTTATTTTTGTTGAGATGGTTATTTCGACTTCTGGCACTCACCAAAGATGCCAGTTTACTGCGTATTGTCGTTTCTGAACCACGACTAACTGCCGTTTTATCGGTTTATGAAACAAAAGTATTGCCTGGTGCAAAAAATCAAACACAGGCCAGTTGCTCTGAACCTCAAAAAGTAGGCCTAGCTGAATTTATAAGTAAAAACAAAGCTTACGCGTAAAACACATGACTTTCATTAGGGCAAATGTGACAAGACAAGTGATTCATTTGTAGATGACGTAACAACTCGTCACGGTCCGGGTAACGCACTTTGCAAAATCTGCAATGCAATGTTGTTTTACTACTATTTAAACATAGACAGGAATAAACGCAACTGATGCGACGTAAATCAACCGCTTGCTTTTGCATTTTACTGTGATTAGCATACGAACTTCAAGATTCTCGTTTGTGATTGCGTTTACCGCTGGTTGATGAGTGCGTTTTGCTAGATCTACACTGCAAGAGTCAAGTGCCCAGCTACCACGCCTGCAAAATGGTTTAAGTCTTAAGGCTGGTTTCCATTAGGCGTAACCTGTCAGCGTAACGTAAATATTTTTGTTTGTCTATTTGAAGTTATTTTACGGATAAAAACGCTTCGCGCATAAAATTGAATAGAAAAACAAAGAATTTTTACCCAATTTGGGAGTAATGGAAACCAGCCTTCACTTGAGCCCTATGCAGTGACGTCATTAAGATATACCACCCCGGATCAACCTTTCGGTGTAGTGACGCTCTAGCAAGAAAAACTCGTGCCTAATTACCGGTTAATAAAAGCTAGAACTTTTGAGGGCTGGCACTTTCCAACTACAAATCTGGTATCACGTACCCTCGTGACTCTTCTGGCTCTATGCATGACTTAAGACCCGAATGACGTTCTGTATATTAGCCGTCGGCAAATTGGGGTCGCGGCACAGTTGTGGGCCATTTATACGTTTTAGTAAAGCGGCGGGGTGCGTAAGAGTAAAAATCATCAACCTAAAAAATTTTACGATTTTTCAAAGTTGACCTCATCTCAGCGACCTAAAAACAAAGATTATCTCCGTTCAGCAAAACATTAATTTGAACTAAAATTTTGCTTAAAATCAGGAAAATTTAATTACAAAGAGTTGGTAACCAAAAATAACGAAGAAAGAAAAGGTCATTTGTGCGGTTAATTATTGAAATTTGTCTCAATCGGCTTCCCACAATGCTTAATGGGCCGCTAGCAATGACCGAAAGGTGGATTAGGGCCGTCAGGACAACAGTTTACCGACCGTTGCTACACATGAATCTGAACGTGAATGAAAGTACTTACGGGCAAAGAGGATGTCCGCCATTGCTTGCCGTGTTATTAGCGTCGCCGTTTCCTTCGTGCTTGCGCAATTCTTCGCTGGAGTAAGTATCTCGCTCGTGGGTGAAAACCTGGAAATGCGAAATGAAAGCAACGGACTTATGAAGTGCAAGTCATTCACGAATCAATTTAGCCAACCAAGCTACAGGGTACTACTTGTGGTCTTTTGGTGTCAACTGTCGTGAGACAGGAAATTTAACAATAAATTTTTATCACTGGCTTTAAAATCGTATTCCATAAATTTTTGGTGATAATACCAAACACATAGTTCCCAGGAAAACTATTTGTTTGCCTTGAAACCACACCCAAATGAATACTAAATACCCCTGAAAGTACTACAACATTCACTTTTCTTTCCGGGAACTTTTAAGGTGTTGAGATTTTCTGTCGTTTCCAAAGCACTTACCTTGCAGTGCCTGACGCATATGTCGCAGAAGTACTCTCCGTGCTTGTCCTTCATGTGCTTTCTCAAGTCGTCGAAATCGTTATAAAGTCTCTTGCAGTTCACCTTGCGACAACGGTGTTCCAATAGCGTTCTGCAATAAACAATATTGTAACTGCAACGCCGTGAATAGTCTCACAGCGAAACACGCATGATTACCCCAAATTTTGAGAAGAGCTTCCACAAAAGATCGCGACAACTTAAAAAACACAAAATTCTCGGAGAGGTTTTTGCTCGGGGTGGACTGCCCAGGCCAGGGGTAACCAACCACGTTACAACTGACAGCTACCTTAAGGGTTCTGAGTAATGCAAAGGGCTGCAAATTTGACAGCACTTTTCTGTAATTACAAAGCTGCACGGTTTACCTTTAATTTAACATTGCAATTAATGATATTCTCAGCTCGTTGGTGATTTGTCCTATTTTTAGAATTGGCCTGCCGGCGACTAATGTGCTCCCTGCGGCCATTCCGGGCCACCTCTTTCGTTCAGTGTCGAACAAGACTTACTTGAAGATGGCTTGTATATGTTGGTTTTCAAACGATAGGCCGTACTTATGCTCTTTTATGAAGTTTGATGTATTCAACTCGTTTACCAATTCCAATTTCTTCGTAAAAACGACCTAAAACAGAGAAAATTGCAATTATTAGTTGAAAATTCCAACCATCACTGCAAATACGCATTCAGGATTTTGATTTTTGGAGTGTTTTCAAAAACAAATAAACTTTCAACACTTTTCAAATACTGTATTTACACGCAGTGTGCAAATACAAATAGACCGAACGCCATTGCGCAACCCTGTGTTTTCAGGAACCAAATAGGTACGCATTCATATTACGTAGCTAGCGATACGCAATAGCGCGAGACGTTGACGTAACAGCGACCACCTGAACTCGCATCACAAAGAATGTATTGCGCCATACGAACAACGCTGAAATACACTATTGATAAAGGGATTTCCCCTTAAGCGCGGATTTCAACAACGACAACCAAAGCAACAAATGGCGCAATCTTTTCAATCAAAATAGAGACTGCTCTCCGCAGCGCAGCAACACGGACAACCATACTTGAAGCTTAACTTGACGAACATGAACGAAAAACTTAAGTTAGCAAATTCCTGACATAATTTTCTGTCTATCGCATGTGCACCTGCAGCCCGCGAAATGAAATGTTGTGGCCCGCCGAAAAAATGACAAATATAATAGTGAAGACCTTTTTATATTTTCAAAGCATCACTTTTCTAAATTTACTTGTAGAACAATTTTGATATGGTGATCGGTTTGAAAGTATTGTTTGCTAGGAAACGTTGATCTCCGAAAAAAGGTCCTCACCACCACTTTGGATGGACACATACTTTGAAAGGCCCACTAAATATTCAAGAAGTCAAAAATTGGCGCACCTGCGAAAAGGTTGCACGCTACTGCTCTACCGCATTAGAGCAAGCGCACACTGGAAGCACTTTGATTTCACGAGTCGGAAAGTCAGTAGAGTCAACAATCTCAACACTCAGGGGTCGGCAATCTTTTTGCAACTATGAGCTAATTCAAGGGTTCTAAGAAATGCGAAGTGCAATCAGTTTTGTAGCAAACTTCTAAAATAATAACAAGTTGCGCTGCTCACCTTTCACTTTGTATTATTACCATTAACATTATTCCGAGCTAATTGGTGATAAGTAATGTTCTTGGAACGGGCCTGAGGGTGTCTGACGTTCCATTTTGGCGACCCCTACGGTCTCTCCACCTCACAATCTAAATAACACCTCAGCAGGTTCAAAGCTACCTTTTCCTGATTGACACCGGTGAGAATCTGAAGTGGTCAAAGCTTTCGTTTAAACAGAATATCTAGAGGTTGGATCTACTTCGGTGCCATTAGTACTGCTGGCAGAGTGCGTTTGCAGTAGCCGCAACCTCTGCAACTGGACGGGGAAACTGCTGTAACATGTCGTTACCAAAAGTGCTACAACACTTACGTGACTTAACAACCTCAAACAGCGCAACGCAGCGCTTTACCACTTGAACAGTTTTGCCGACGACATGAAGCAGCAAGAAAAGAGCTTAAAGAAACGTGCTCTGTCTCATGCAGCGGTCGGCACGAGACAGAGAATTTGCAAAGTGTCAACTATATAGAAAAATTTTTTGTTCGCACGCTTGTATGTGAAAACCTAGTTGTGCCAACAAACATGGTAATGTCGCCTACTTGTTGCTCTGACGCATTTTGAATTGACGCGCACACATTATTAATGCCACCTAGATAGGCTGATGATGAGCTGCGATTGACGAAAGCATGGCTTGAATTAACACAAGCTTTTGTCATGGCCTTTATGAAAGTGTCACCTAACAGCGATTGCTCGAAATCGCAGCTAACACAACCTAATATAGCCGCGTTATAATTCGGTTGGGAAAGGCCCTGCACAACTTCCATGGCTTGTAATAAAAATGAATCGAGCCAGCAGTACTGACAACCGTAAACCGGGTCTGAACACCATTTGTTCTACGCATAACTAAAGAAAGGCCGACACATATTTTTATCCTCCGATCACAGCAAAACCGTACGGCCTTGCAGAGAACTGCACACGTTCAGATTCACTTTCGAGTTTTCAGCTATGGTTTTACCTCGACCTATACATAAAATTATACAACTAATCACGTGCCGAGCCGCCGCCTTCGACAGGTTTGACCAAAATAGCACAAACGCAATGACTAATTAATGCTGACAAAATGCAGCCAAACAGCTCTGTTATTAACGAATGCTTATGAATCGTGTTGGCAACAAGAATATTTAACAATAAGCCAATGCGAATAGGCCTAAACCGGTAGTTCTTAAACTATTTTCTACTTCTTACCCCTTTGCTGATTAAATTTAACTACATATACTTCCAAAACTCTCAATTTTCGGCAAATACTTTGCTTGGTTAGCAATCCAATCAGAGAAAAATACGGAGTCGCAAGTATGAAAATATCTATTACTTGGGTTTAAATTCCTCGTTAAAATAGGAAGCCGCAAATTGATAACGAGGGATGAAACCTTCTGTCTGGTAACTGTCAGTGATGAATTGCGTTTATGCGATCGCGAAAACCGCAACGTCGATTGGTTTTCGCTACGAAGAAAGGTCGCAAGCTGTTTGATTATTTTAAATTGCGGATTGCGGTCAAAAATCTAATGTCGTGCAACCAATTTGCAATAACCCGAACCCAATAAGTCTTATCTTAACAAGCAATAAATAACTAGATTAAAAAATAAATTCTGCATCTATCTGAGAAAATACGGCAACACTGCTGCGAGCGGTTCAAAACTTATCAGCTGCTAAAGTGTTGGGGTCGAATCGATTCCGCCTGGCTTTGAAAACCACAAAAAAGTCCAGACCAGATAGTGTTCACTTACCACAGATTTAGAGCCGTTATTCGAAATGGATTTTAATTATACCCCAGGTTAGGTAATGCTGACCCACGCTGCAAAGCCCAAAGTTAAGAAATGGAGTTACCCAGTAACTCAACCTCTTGCCCATGCCTGATCTAAATACGTGGGCTGCGATTAAACAGCAAAAATCGTTTTCAAGAAATTTCGGTTTTGCAGTTTCATGACTCGCGAATATCTGAGCCATGCGATAGCCATAATACAATATTAAAGTGGTATTCATAGCTTCGTTTGGCATGGCAGAGCAGGTCATCGCCTAACTTAGAAATGCGTCCCCATGCGTTGTCAGATAGGGGAGGCATCAACGCTGATAAGAGTGAGCGGTTAGTGGTTTCCAGCGCATTGCAGAAACGAAAAAAAGAAATGTCAGTCATTGTAGGAAACAACGTTTGCTGTCTTTGCTACCCCGTAATTCATGGTTTCGAGCACATGTTGAGAAAATGGTTCCAAACTACTTTCATGCTTTTTATGTTAATCGATCGTGAAACTTCAGCTTTAAAGACATTGTTTGTCGCTCGGGCTGATAAAGATACTAAAGCAAGTGATAACGCTCGTTAATTCAGTGAAGTTCAGCGCCCTAACTCACGCTTATTCCAACGTTTTGCAAAAAAATTAATTCGAGTCATAGCAACCTTGTGTACCACACTGAGGTGCGATGGTTGTCGAAGGAAAACGTGCAAAAGCAAATCTTCAAACCATGGATAGAGCTGACCAACGTTTTAGCAAAGCAGAAAATGGGGAATGTGGTTAAGCTTTTGCACAATGATGTAGTATCGCGTACTTATCTCGTGGATATTTTTGCTGACTGAATGAATTAAACATTCGTTAGGAAGAGACAAACCAACCATCGATTGCACCAATGCACTTTCCGCATTTAATTCAAAGCTGTAACTTTGAAATGGGCAAGCTGGGGATATCTTCTAACCTCAATGAGTTCCTTACAGACACTGAGTGTAAGTGGCTTGATGATAATATTAAATTGCAAATTTTCTGCCATATGGAATCTCTTTGCAGAAAATTTTTCACGTATTTCCTAGACAGAGAACGAGACAATTTGGCTTCCATTGGAAATTCGTACGTGGCTGCAGATAAAGACGTTGTTAATATGTTTGATGGGAATGATGACGCAAAAAAGAATTCACAACTAAAAATGGATTCAAAAGAGGAAGATACCTTCAAAGACAAAACCTCTCCTAGATTTTGAATAGCCAATGTTTTTTTGTACACCAAAGTTGCCAGCACAACCATCCGCCACATGATACCATTTCAGTCAACCAATCGGAGCGAGGCTGGTTTCTTCGCTTTGTTGGATATAACGTCAAAGATGAGAAACAAGCAAGCAGTGGAGGCTGATCGGAGGGGTGCTTAGGCAACAACGATGCCATGCAGAGACATACTAGCCACCAAGATGCTGCAACACCCTGCTCATTGACGCTAATTTCTATTGCATGAAGATGGCGATGAATCGTTTAAGAGTGCTTGTATAATTTTTCGTGTTGTCTATTGCGTGTATATAATTGTAGAGTATTTGCGGTACTTGTGGGTTATCTGTCACCACTTTTTTTCACCAGGTATTAAATTACTATTATTTAACTGTATATATAATGTTTAAGCCTAAAATGAGTTTGGGTTAGGGTTAGGGTTAGGGTTAGTATTGCAAGAATGGCCACCCAATGAATAAATTTTAAAAAAAGTGGTGACTAACCCTAACCCTAACCCTAACCCTAACCCAAACTCATTTAATTTAATACCTGGTGAAAAAAAGTGGTGACAGATAACCCACAAGTACCGTATTTGCTTTATTTAAATTGTAGATGGGACTCGTTAGGTTGTTGTGGGCTGTTACTATGGATTTAGAATGCTATACTTTTACGATCAAGAAAAAGGAATCTCAGACATCGTGGACCACAACCTTTTCAAAAACTAATTTGAGACGCTGGAGTTGGTTTCCGATTGGGTTCTCTACAAGCGTACGCTGGAGCAATCCTATTTCTTATATCTTAACAAAAAGAGCGGACTAGCTAACCGTGGTTGACACATATTTATATTCAACTGTGATTACTGATAACTTTCTTGGAAACGGGAGTCAGATAAGACAGTTGTGTCAACAACGCAAAAGCAAGGCTATTTACAGTACATGCTAACAGCACGTGTCACGTGAGCGAGTCTATTCACGGTTTTCTTTTCAAAAACACTGGCTAAAAGAAAATACATGTAGCCGACCATGTCATATTTTAACAGAGGACCAAAACACTTATTCATCCCAACTTGAACAATAAAAACCGAGGCAATGGCTAGTTGTAAATGGATCAATGCTGGGGCGTGGACATGGCTTGAAACAGACTCAATGCAGCATTATTAAAAACCGTTTTAACTAATTGGAAAGCATCCTCAATTCTTCTAGTCACGAAGGTGCAGTGCACTCAACTGTTGAAAAAAAGCTGATACTTTATATTCAAATGATTAAAAGCATTCTAAGCCCCAGAGCGGCGTTTCGTGACTACTTTAGCACGTCCGCTCTTATGACGTCACCGCGTCCTTACATGGCAACGATTGCCAGGTGCGATACAACGCTGGTCTGCAAATCGAAAGAGGTCAATGCGACATAGATTTGCAAATCGTGCGATCCAAATATAGGACCGCTTAAAGGCAGCATATCGTCATGCTGGATTGGCTTGGCTGTAGTGACAATGCACTGCGCCAATAATATTAGTAACTTCGAAGCAAGTTCGAAGAAAAGTTGTACTTTTCATAAGTTTCATGACCGCATGATGACGGTATCAGACATTACCTCAGATAACGACGTTCTACACACAACGCACTGACGGTCCTCGCGCAAAACACGCATTTTTGTGGAGCACCTGAATAAAGCAAAAGCATCAGTTACGAAAAAAGTTAACTTTATTTCACATGGTGTTAAAACTCTCCGAGAACATCAAAGATTGCATCATTGGAAAACTTAAGAACATTGTCGTTTTGGAAACTAAATACATTCGCATAAAACATTGACAAGAAACAATATCTGGCATATAAAATTACATACATGTGTTTCATATTTTTCATTTACTTTACTGATTGTTGCTTTTGAAATATGCTTCATTGCCTATTGATCTAACCTGACTATCAAGAGGAAACGATTTACGTCATGAAAACAATAAAGCATTACGATGACGATTTGAAAGTCAGGTCATTTAAGTTACAAAGCCGCTCGACCAAAAATGACATGGGAGCGTCAAAACAGAACTACAACAGCAGATATAATCCCCTAAAAAACACTGACGGTATTCCCCGCAAGGTTGATTTTGGTGGCTTGCGCTATATCTCCTTCTGTTTTCAAATATTTAATCAGCCAAACATTTCGACACTGAGTACACAATACTTCATAACAAAGTCGATTTTGTTTCAGGTATAATTATGCATGTTTTTTGGATCCAAAAAAATACGCATTAAATCTCCTTATCTAAACTGAATTATCTAAAGATGACTTTCGTCAAAACGCGACTTGCCAAGAGCTTATCTTGCCACATTCATTGGCAGTAATATGGCATCAATGATAAACGGGTAAAAGCACTTGTTTGCCTTAATGGTACCTTCATTCTTCGCGCAATAGGCTACTATAGCTCACCAATTCATCAAACAAAATTTATAAAAAATAGCTATTTTTAAATCATTATAAGTTCTGTACCACCAAAATACTGGGTAAAAAATTAGTGGTACTTCAGCAAAATTTAAGGTTTTCAAAAAAACTCGTTCCGAACTCACTTAAAGCAAATCGGATGAAAACAAGAGCCAATAGCAAACACTTCCATTGGGTCAGAACAAACCAAGCATGCATTAAACTCGGCTATATCTTTCTCTGTAAAATATAACGTGCCCATTATTTGCAACAGCATTTCAAATGTACTTTTGCTAGCAAACAAAATTAGATTGAAAAATTTTATTTAATACTTAGCTGTCTAAGCACATACAAAAACTGAAACGGCATTAAATTGCATTATTTAATTAACTTTCAAAAACAAATAAATTTTACAAAAAAAAGATGCATATTATGACGGTGCCTTTTCTTACCAATTATTTTTGGTATTGCAGTGAAGATTGCGAGACATATAGAAAACTCCTTGGGCTACGAATTTTTAATTTCAAATGAGAGGTGTAACTTAAACAATTTTTAAACTAAAATCACTATTTCGTGCAAAAAAAAATTGTTCTTCTTACTTATACTGTCAACTGCTGCTTTAGACGGAGGAGAAATCTTTTTAGAAGCTGAATTTTTTTTGCGATCGTTAGGTTGATTGGATAAAGATTGATCCCGTGGTGGCAAGTAATCAAGCAACGATATAACAACATCATCAATCAATGCAAATTCATTGGCATGAGAAATGATAAAGTTTTTCACGCCCACTTTCTGCAACAAATTTCAAACTTAAACTTAAGTAATGACAGCTCTCTCACATTTTTCAGCAAAATTTTAACACATTTTATTTAACTCTTCTGGTAATGATAACATTTATTTAAGTTAATACAAGTTCTTACGGAGCATGCAAAAAACCTCATTATTCGTCAACGTTTCAAACAGCTATACAGCTGTTCTTGATCAGGAAAGCTGTTCAAAACGTTGACGAACATTGAAGTTTTTTGCATACTTGGTAAGAACTTGTATTAACTTGAATAAACGTTATCATTACCAGATGAGCTAAACAAAATGAATTTATCAAAAATACCTGGTAGCAAGAATAACAGCACAAAATTTTAACACCATACTTTTTAGCAATATGCCACTGACGATTTATATAGAACTCAAGCAGGGCAGATCCAACTCCTAGGTTAGATTTGCCTATCACTCCAGCATTCATGGACCAAATATGAATATACTCCTTCAACAATTTAATGAGGCAGCCTCCTTTGACATTTTTGATTTCACTGGGAGTTAGAATCATCAGCAGGCTATTTCATGACATCAAACACATTAGATTTTAAATATCAAACGTAAATTGACAGCAAAAAGAAATTTTCAAGTTTATTTTTGTCAAACAAGTAGCAATTTTGACAAGGAGGCAGTATTGGCTATGAAGTCACTTTTCCTGCGACATAAACTATTACACAAAACATACCGGTACACACCAGTATAGTACAGTACACATACACACCAAATACTATGATAAACAATCATACGATCACTATTAAGTATTGCTAAATTCCCTGATTACAATTTTATCATCCTGTAACCATACTACAAACAAAATTACAGATACTGAACATAACCAAACAAACCAAGTTAGTCATCAACGGATGAACACACAAATTAGTAAGCCAACAATAACTTTTATAGCAATCCCTTCCCAAGAAGAGTTACCTCTTAAAAACCCATCTCAATAAACATCATACACAAATCTTCTTAAATGGAAGAGACCATGAGCTGACTATATCCAACCTTACCTTCATGTACTTTTTCTGTTTGGGTTTCATGGTGTTAACATAGGCTTTAAGATCATTATATGGCATAGACTTTGTAGTCCCAGAAAAGCTATGCAATACCCTTGCAATAATGTCTATCATATTCTTTTCCATATTACTTTCCATTGCTTCAGTCCTAACATAAGATTACACAAGGTGATATTAATAAACAGTATGCTAATTCTAAAAAACATCAGACAGCAAATGTAAGATTAATTTTTCCATTATCACTTTTACTATTTAAAAATAGACTAGGCCTACCACTATAGGCAAATAATCTTGAACATGGCCAATTCCAGTTGTAGTCAAGTTGGATAAACAAATTAAATCATACATTATTGCAAGCCCTGGCCTGTAACAGCATACATATTTTGCTAGGAAGAGAAAATGATTATAAGTCGAGCAGTTATGTCTCTAACAATAGGCTATTAAATTGCTTGGGAGTTTTCTAATTTGAACATCAATATTGTTACAACACTACCGGTAGGTAATTGGTTAATTCGTAGTGTAGTGTTGTGCTTTCAGGTTCTAATAATGAATAGGCTAAGTCATGCTGCGAGCGAAATAACTAAATTAAACCGCAAACTATCTGCTGAGCGACTGTACTGTGTAAATCTTCACTTGTTTCTGCTTTGCTATTCTGCATAATTTGAGCTGCTTTTTTATAGCATAACCTGTTTTATTTAACCCAGACTCGTGTTTCCAAGTTTTCCTCGGGTATTGTTTTGAAAAAATATTTCGGGGAAGTCCCTAAAGAGAAGTTACCTAAGCGTGGAAACCTTGTTTTCTTGGTTTGACGTCATGGTCAAAAAGGTTTCACTCACGTGACTAAACGTCATCAAAATTGGCTTCGTGGTAATTTCATCGGCCAGTTCGAGGGCATATTGTATGCGTCTTATCGTGCCTCTTTCCAAAACTGGATTTTCCCTGTGTCATCTTCTCACATTACCACCGAAAAGTGGCTTTCAAAAAAAATGGCTAACCAAATTCAGAACTTTTGCATTGAATTGATAGGAGCGATTTTGTTTTTTTTGTGAATAAAATGGATAAAATTGGCCATTGTTACATAAACATTAAGTTTTTTTACTAATGCTGCGAAATAAATCTGAATTCAAGGTACGGTAATGTGAAAAAGTTAAGGTTGACTTGTTATTGCTGGTAATTGGCCTAGGTTTATGGGCCTAATGCAGTGGCTCTTGATCTTTTACTGATTTAATTCCTTTAAAGTCACCAACCGATTTTCGCACCCCCTTCTAGAATTGCATTTTGCCGCTCTTGTACAAAATCGAAATGTGCTACATAGGTTATGTAATCGCCGCGTATTTATATAACCAACCTCAAAGATGCACCTCCTAGGAACAGATCTTGTCGGCTACCCCTGGTTGAGAAACCCTGGCCTGACATGCAGGCTTATATGTAGCCAGCTTCTGGTAGTTTTTCATATTTGAATAATAAAATAGTATTTGGGAATATTAAGCTTAAGTTGATTATCAGTCCCGTAGCACTCCAACTTCGGCCCCCCCCCCAAAGTAAGCGCAAGAGCCCCTGCACACAGGTCATATCACTTTAGAGGTGTAAAATTGAAAAGCTGCATTAAGAAAATACACCACAATTTGTACATAAGTAAACAGGCTAATGTCAGAATAAAGCATGCCGATACCGAAGGTGCAAGTCATAAAAAATTCGGCACCGATGCCAGAGTTCAGTAGGACATTTATGCAGACACTGCGAAACGAAAGCAATGACACTGAAAAACATGAAAAAGTTATAAAAACACAGTATCATTTAAATAGTCTGGAGCGAACCTTTTTGTTCGCAAATGCTGTTATGACATTGTCATAATCAAGAGATCGGGCGCAGTCATTTTCGATTGACAACATGGATAATGAAGATAGTCTACTGTCTGTCATAGACGTTCTATTAAAAGTTTTGATCAGTTTCAATTTGCTGAAGCTTCTTTCAGCGCTGGCAACAGTCACGGGGCAAGTTAGTAAGATTCGAAGTGCGATGTACACATTCGGATACAATTCAAATAAATGAGTCTTTAGAAGATAGTTCAGAAAGTCTTGAGCCGTATTGAGATTGCGATTTTTTTGTAAAATTAAAACAAACCGCTGTAGCTCAGCGCTCATTTCATCAGAATCAATGTCACCGAACTTTTTTTGGAACTCTTTACAGCAAGTAAGAAGAGCATTTTCTTGTTGCACAAGCAAAAGTTTGTCTCGTGTGTACAAAAACGAAAAGGCGGAAGAAACCTCACGTAACAAATTAAAGCGCTCCTTTATTGACATAATAGTCTGGTCTACTAATGGATAGAAAAAGTTGCTTTTAAATTTCAGTTCAGGAGTAGCTCGTTGTTCCTCTTCACCTTGGTAATCAAACAATCTTCTTTTCTTTCCACTTCTTGACGGAGGAAAAGAAGGATCAATATCCAATTCCTGTGCTATTTCAACAGCAGATGTTGCGGCACTGTCATAACCCGTTGTGCGATAGTTTTGCAAAAACTTTTCAGTTGCCTGGATTTCCGTTTCCATTGTATGAAGGGAAACTCCATACGATTGAAGAATCTTGCTTGCTTTATTGACTTGGAATAGGATATCATATCAAATAAACACCGACAAAAGAAAACTCCATTTTGATAAATGAGCTATCAACGATTTTGTTTCTGAGGCAGCTCTTTCATCTTTTCTTTCTATGGAAATGGCTTCCAAGTCTTTCAGTGCCAGCAACACCTCTTTTAAATTGTATCGAAGAGGTTTGATGCATTTAATTCTGCTTTCCCAACGAGTATCAGATTGTGACTTTATGGACAGCTCCACATGTTTCTTCAAAATTTCCCAACGCTGAGCAGAGGAAGAAAACAGCACATACAACCTTGTAAGTACTCCAAAAAATGTCAATGCTTCCGTCGATCAATTAGCACTGTCAACAACAACTAAGTTAAGGGTATGGTTTGCACAGGGCACGTAAACAGCTTTGGGATTGATGTCTAGCATTCTTGCTTGGACCCCAGAATGTTTTCCTTTCATGTTAGCACCATTATCATATGACTGACCTCGACAATCAGACAATTCGAGTTGCAGTTCGGTCGCTTTTTCTAAGAAAGCGTCCAACAAGCCTTTCCCAGTACTGTCACTTATTCTCAAGTAGCCAAAAAATGTTTCTTTAACAATAGCAGCTTCTTCATTACATAGTACATAACGGAGAATGACAGACATTTGTTCATGATGTGACATATCTGGAGTGCAGTCTAAAATTATAGAAAAATATTTTGCCAATTTCAATTGCTGTAAATTTTCTTTTTCAACTTCTGTCGCTAGCAATTCAATTAGTTCATTTTGTATGGTAGGACTCAAATAGTGATCTTTAGTGTTTTTATTCTTGATTCTGTCTTGAAGCTCTTTTAGGATCGGATCTCTTCTTGCCAAAAGCTCAAATATACCCAGAAAATTTCCATTGTGAGGAGATCCTAAGACTTCTTCGATCCTCTAAAAGCAAGATTCCTTTCCGATAGAAACAAGGCAATGTCGATAAGTCTCTCTAAAACATTTCTCCAAAAACGTCTTTCATTGAAAAAAATATTCATCTCGCGTTTGTCGATAGTGGATGAATTTCTTATCCCTTCAGCTAGCAACATCCATTGACTGCAGCATTCTTGGTGGGAAATGCCGTTTTCATGGTCTTTCAGTTTTTTCGAAAAACCCTCCCATGTATTTATACCACTACAAAAGGGGCTTAGTGTTTTTCCAAATAGCTTACAACAAAAGCAAAAAACTTGATCTGATTCCCCAGAATAAACTAGCCACGACCGTGAAACACTTTCACCATTAGGTAACACACGTTTATAATGGTTGGAGGAAAAACGTCGCCTTGGAGTTGTGTTGTTATATGGAAAATTCATTATTAGTTGATGTGGTCCACGCTTTACTATATCACATCGTTGAGCATCAGAAATACTTTCAGGCCATTTACATGGGTCATCAGGGATAGGGATAAATTGAGATTCAGTTATTTTTGATATTGAAGGTTGTGTATTGGCAGGTAAATCACAACTTACATTTTCTGGAAATTCACAATCACTTTGATGCTGATCGTCATAGTCTTCTTTTTCTTGTACACTATAGTTTTCTTCATCCCTCTCGGTACTAGTGCCAGGTCTACTCTGCTCAGTAATCTTGAAAAAATCTGTCGTCTTGGGCAATTTCGCTACAGCATCTCGAGCAGTGGCTGCTTCTTTTCTCTTTTGAGCACCACTTTTTGAACGTTTCATTCTATACAATGTCAATAAAATACTTTATCTGCACTCTGCAGTGTATATATATTGTCCCGGTATTTATAGCCAAACAGAATTCCAGACCATTCTATGATTGTTGCGTAACAACGGCATTGTTACGTCAATCGAATATTCAAGATTCTACCAGAAAATCAATCGAAATATTCTAGATTCTGCGAGATAAAATGACGTACGCATTCACTTATGATGTCACAAGCCAATTTCTTCCTACAGTTTAAATCGGTTGTAAACAAGTCTGCTGAACTGAAAATAGTCACGTAGCCAAAAAGCAATTTCAGACTAACTTGGGCCCCAAAAGTTGGCCTGGGCCCCCCCAAATTGGGGGGTTTGGGGAGCGGCTGCTACGTCTCTGTTGATTATAATACGCAACTTATACACCATATTAAGTTGCGAAAGCATACTAAATCTTAAACCGACATTATACTGTAGTCTAGGTTACAGGGTGGACTTCTGTGCCGTTCACCATGTGTTGGATTATATAGTGATAGGTGAAATCAATATTCCCTTGAAATTTTTTGTCAAAAATCCATGCAGGCCAGTTACTTTGATATATATATCAGATGTAATTTTATGACTTTGAGTATTCCTTAATCAATTTTGTTAGGGATATTGCCTTGGCTACTAGACCAAGTAAGGGGTAATTAAAGAATTCACAGTACGGTACCGATAGTAATTATCATATAATGGTTGATTTTGCTGATGCACCTACGGGTAGATATGTGGCATGATGTTATTTTAAAAGAGGAATAAGTGATATTCGAATGATATTCTCTAAAGACCAATTTTTTTAGCAAATTGAAGCACAGTAGAAAGCTTAGACTGGCCTATTGAAAGGCCTGTATTCTTCACCAATCACTTTTAATTAAATACATTCGTTTCCGAGAAACAAACTAGCATTAGTTTACTTCAGTGCTTAATTAATTTCACATTAGTTAGCTAAATAACCCCGAAAGTTGATGTTCGCCCTATATCTTTCTAACATAAGTTAAAGCTTTCTGCCAGCCACTTTTTTCGCACCAAATGTGTGACGTCATATGCAACCTTCCTATTGCTTTAACTATACGGGTAGTGACAAAAGTTTCGTGTTTTGAAACACTCGAAATATCTTGTTGTGATTCATTCAAAAAATTTTCACAACATCTTCAGAAGTACTAGTCAAAAATGAGAGTGCCCGTAACTCTTTGTTTAATGCCAATTAGAGTGGGATCAGCAGGTCGAATGATTTTTATCGTTTTGCTCATGAAATATTCATTAAAAGAAATTAGACTCCCTAGTAAAATTATTCCGTTAGTTTGTTTAGGCCAACTGTTTTCCAGCGTAGTTTTACCAGCTGACTCTCAGGGTCATAAAGATGACAATATTAAAACACCGCTGTAACCTTCACCGAACATAATTCGATACCGCCCTGACTTCTGGCTTATCCAAAATAAAATTTGGGAAAATTTAATCTCTTTCTTAAAATTTGTAACAATGTTTTTCACAGATGATTATTAAAAAAAGCAAAAAATAAAGGACCCTACCACATTTTAAGGTGGTCTTCAAAAGGGGGAGCTAAATCCTGATCCTCTAATACAAGGGTTCTTAAACTGGGGAGCACGCCCCCCCCCCCCCCTGGTAGCAAGGGCGATTGAAAGAGAGGCTGCGGAGCCTCTATTTTTTTGCTTTTCCATCAAAAGAGATTGAGAAAAGAGATCTCTTCTGCTGTTTTGGAGAGAGATTGGGAGGAAATGATGACAACTTGAAACAAAATGATCTCTAAATTAAATGTTAAGCTCCTGCTCCAATAGTTGCCAGGATTTTTTTGAATTTTGTAGCAATAGTCTTTCCAACCTGATTATGTCTATGAGCCCATCTACCAAATTAGTTCATGACTATATAATTGGCAATCGGCAAATACAGCTTATGACAAAAGTTAAAGGACACTTCGTGTTTTTCGACAATTCTACATTCAAACCGACATAACTTTTGTTTCACCGACTACTTTCACACAACTTTTTTGAAGCTTCATCAATTACTTAGCCTAATTAAAAACACAACGAGCTTACATAGAATTAAAAAAAGTTTGCAGCTAATATTTTTCCTAGAACTCTGCCAGATATCTGGCTGAACTTGATTGTCAGATATTTCTCAACAATCAGATAAAATTCAAGTAGCAGACGTCATACTAGTGTGCGTCCATGTGTTTAACTAATAAGGCACATGCTGCAAATAAGGCCCAGGAGCTGGATTTCTTAGATGGATATAAGATAATACCTATCCATTTGGTATCAAAACCTGTTGTCTTAATCAAAATATTGATACAATCACGTCAGGTTATCTGCCCAATCAAAGAAGATGAAATGAAAACAAATGAAGTTTATGCTTCTTGCAAATTGAGCTCTTCATTATATTTATGGAATATTTTGTTAACCATAAATTGCTCGTTATCATTGCTCTTAGTTAACAACTTTAATGTAGCGAGAAAGTGGAAGGATTGTAGAATTACAAAACATATAATATTTTTAAAAGAATTTCATTTGTCTGTAATTGATAAAATGCTAAAAGCTGGTGATGTTGATAACAAGGCCCGCGTTTAAATCCACTGCTTAGATTGAGTTATGAATCAGTATTGGATCAGGTTGTTGTGCTCGAAAAAAACGGTTTATAAGCATCCACAGAAATGCAGTATTCATGTTGTTTTCCTTTTACGACAGAAAATTTGTCATTTTGTCAACAACGTCAAACAGCATGAGTAAACTGAAAGTTGTTTTCTGTTTTGAAATTAAGTA
Source organism: Trididemnum clinides (assembly GCA_963675345.1). Taxonomy (NCBI): domain Eukaryota; kingdom Metazoa; phylum Chordata; class Ascidiacea; order Aplousobranchia; family Didemnidae; genus Trididemnum; species Trididemnum clinides. The sequence continues at coordinate 20,801,333 of OY776297.1, forward strand.
AATTTAAGCAAAATGCTGGAAAATAAAGAAATGCCCCTTTGAGCAAAAGTTATTCTTGGATCATCGAACTTGCTTTTCGCCCAACATTCGTCTGTGCATCTGTCTCAGCAGCCTCAGTGTTCCAATGATTGATTTAATAGGCTGTTATTACATTACTTATTTTGATGTTTAAACTTTGGATAACAGAACCACAAAGTCGGATTAATAGATCATATAGTTATTAGTTTGTGCAAAAATAAATTGAAAAGGGTTTTATACTTTTATATGCAACACTTTGTCCTTTTCTCTTGTCTAATGCAAGGTCGAATTTAGTTTGTAGGATTCTATTTTTCTCCTAAAGGTACAAATTTACAAGAGTTAAGTAATTTTTTGGTGCCAGAAAATCTTTTTGATAAAATTTTCTTCCTTTTGTTCGAAAGCAATTGCTAATAGTTTGATCTTAAGTAATTGCATCCACGAAAAATCGTTGCACTATTTATGCCTAAGGTTTTCTATTTCTCAGTGTTTCACAACAACTGAGCACGTTTGATTCAGATTTGCTCGTTTGTTCGCTTTTCATTTAATTAAAAAAACATACTGAACTTTGTAATTGTAAGTTTAAACAACGCAAGCATAAACAAGCTTTTAGATCTACTGCTTTATTGATTCATAAAAACCCGAGAATAATTTGCTGTGTTATATTCAGAAAGTAGCTTTTTGGGGGGTGGAAGCATTTTATAAAGGTAAAAATCTTTTTTATTGAAAAATAACTTTTTGAAGCTGAGAATTTAGCCACTTTGGACAACAATCTGGCGCAAGAATCATTTTTGGTCCCATAATAGACATTGAAACCTTTGACATTTTTGTAACTCTTATACAGTTGTTGGGCCATTGCTCTTTATTCCCCCAAAACGATGCCACTGATAATTATATACTTAACTGTAAATCTATAAAGCAGAAATATTTGATACTGGCATTTGGTATGAAACGAAAAAAATAGCTGTATTTATTGCTTTGTAACTCAAAGTGCTAATGACAAAAATGTAAAATGCAAACCAAAAATAGTCTCGCCACTTACTATCCGGTATCCGCGGATATTTGAAAAAGCGCCGGTTACCGGATATCTAGCACAGCACTAATTTTGTGTGACTAACCTTCTTTTTGATCAATTCTTGCAGGCCACGTGGTCTACTGTTAATCACTTTACAGCAATAATCTGAAGAGATTTTTGTTACCGGTACCCAAACTTTTTAGCAGCTGTTTGAAGTGCATGAAGGCTTAAGGGATGCTTTTATGAAACTTTATTTTTCATAGTTCCCTATCGAATTCAAAACCGGACTGTTTCCTTGCCACTGCAAAATTTGAATATTATTTTGCTCCAAGAATTTCTTCACCACGTTATTTCGATGACATGAAGCAGCAACATCCATCAAAATGTGGCAGCTGTGTACTCTCATGCATAGCTAAAGCTAGCACTTCAAGAAATAAACATATATTTCATCATTTATGGGGATTCCCGGTGGCAAAAAATGAAGTCTAGTTATTCCCACGAAAGACATTGCTTCCAAAGTCGTTTGGATAGAGGTTTTTTTGCTATAGGGGCAGCATGCTCCAACAGGCTTCCAAAACCCCATACCTTAGAACAGTAAACAGATTTCGAAAAGAATCTTCAAAATAAATTACCTTTTTTCAATCTCTCTATGTCCAAGGTAGCATATCCTTTGGGGAAATCGAGACGTTTCTTTTTCATTGCCCGAATCAAGAATGATTTTCTGACTGGTTTGCACGATTTGAGACCAAATTCCGGAAACAGCATTCTTTGAATTTTGGTACTGACTATTGGGGCAGTTTCCATCTACCAAACCTGAATTTTTGGAGGAACTCACTGGAGAGCGAACAACTATCTTGCAAAAAAGGCGGTCTTCTTTACTGCTGAAAAAACCTTGGTAGGCAGACCTTTTTCGGTTTTTGAAAATACCTTCATCTTGGTATTTCATGTTTGCATTATACACAACTGTTTTGCCAGCCTTCATCTCCTTTGCAATTTGACCTACAGAAAACTAAATTGCTGAAAGGTCACGATTTGAGCTCGTACTTCCGTGGTGAGATATGGCTTACTGCTGATTTTTCACACAAATTTAATCACTTTGGACTAAAACGCGTCCTTACAAGCAGCTTATTCAGCAGAACGTGAAAAGAGGTAATCATGCAGATTCTACATTAACCGCGCACATAATTATACATTTGGACACAATGCCGATTACATATCGAGAAATGACCACTTAAAGCAACATTTTTTGATGTTTGGAAACTATCCTAAATCTTTGTCACTGGCTGTAGATAAGGGCTAACTATAGATTCATTTTGACATTTACAAGCAGAGGCGTCCAAACCGAAAAATCTGCTTGAGGAAAAGTTAAATGTTGCTTCTCGAAAAATACTCAAGTAAAAGAATTGATAGGTAGTTCCACTCGAGAAAGAGCGAAAAAATAGTCTGGAATCAAACTACTTACTCATTTCTTCCGCAGTTTTGTCCTGTATCTCTCAGAACCAGTGGTTTTGCATCGGGGGTAGGCCTACTTGCACTTTTGTTTCTAAAGACGCAAACTTTGCCAATTTGCAGTTTAATTTACATTACCGACGAAGGTAAATGTTTGCGTGCATGGAGCAGGCAATGGCGTCATAATAAGAGGATCCGATCCGACCGACATTACGTTACGGAATGACATTATTTTCAAGAAGATGGTTTTGTTTAGGTTGATGACTTCTTTTTAAACGCTTTATAGATTTAGGTTGAAGATCGGGGAGTGAAAATTGATTTTTCTTTTTTAGGAAACGCAAGGCGCCAAACAACTTGAGATTCATTACTCTAGACCCAAACGATAAAACATGGTTTAGAGATGTTTGCCTAATTCCAGTACTTGTTTTTTTTTGCGTAGGTCTAAAATGATTTTATTTTTTGATTGCCTTGTTTTTGATAGCACGTTTATTCATGTTCAGCACTTTCGGTGTAGCGACTCGATGTTATTTTACCTCTAAATAAAAAATGATTGGCTGGATCTTTCGTTGTTTAAATTTTATCCTAAAAATTATAGCCAAATGGCGAAGTCAGCTAAAAATTTGAGACAGAAGAAGGACAGAAGTTTTTTTCATCATTTTTTGAGACCCAAAAAAAGAATATTACTACAAACCAGTGATATTAAGCAATTTTGAAAATATTTGCAGAAGTTAAGCTTACATGATTCCCTTTTTAAGACACCATAGAATAACCAAAAATGAAGCCCTCTCAAAGATTTTGGAAAGTTCTTAGACAAGAACAGTACCGGTAGCTGGTTTGTAAGCAAAAACGAACACCGGAAAATATGAGCCACGCCCTAACTACCTTTAATGAAAAATCCCTGAAAAGTTTGCACTGGTCATGAGTTGAAAATCACGCGACTTCGAGCGACTCTTTCAAAACACTGTTTACACGTCCCCATTCACAACACACTCTTTTGCAGCAAACTTTTGGTAGGAGCAAAAGCTCAATTTTCGTATGTCCTTCCTGACAAATGCCAGTACATAACAGCGGCTATACAATTAGCTCTGTAGATTTACTTGTCGTTTATTAACTTCACAAATTTTTTTTCAATCATAAGCAATATATATTTGTGTTACTAAGATTATGCAAAGAAGTAGGTAACTGTTATCAGCAATATAAATTCACATGCACACCTTAAACATTAATATTTTCAGACACTAAAGCTAAGCATTAATTGCTTTACAGTTTCGCATTGTTAATTGCAAGCCGCGTACTTTATACCGTACGACAAAATTGAAATAGAATAGGTCGACCTAGTAACAAACTTGATAACCATTTAAACACAAAGATACAAAAATCGACTTGCGTACTAGAACTCCAAATCTGACAAACGATAGCGTGGGATTTCTATAAACACACATTCTTTCTACGCTAACTTAACTGTTGTACATTTCAAACACAAAAAGATGCATTCTATTGAAGTCAAAAACATTGAGATCTTCACCTTAGCACTGACGTTGAAGATTGTCCCGTTACCGCAATTATTATCAACTTTGTTAGAGCGCGGCGTTGCAGTGGTAGGAACAGCAAATTTGCAGTAGGCAGAGAGATTTAGAATCAATTTCCTAGTCGAGTGATACCAAAGACTTTAAAAATGGTATTTATAGATTTATTGCTTGGCATTCAACAACCGGAGCAATGCGGAAGGTGAAATAAAAACTGTTTACTTAGTCGTGACTGAAAAAAAGTGCTTTGGAGCACGTAGACCCGGTTGGCGCCAGAACAATATATCAAACCCTTCAAAAACTGTTGCCACAACTTTCCTAGTCAAGGCACTGCATAAAAACGTTATCAAAAAAGTCAGCAAATTTACAACTGATATCCTTCGGAAAAAATCTAAGGGACTTTCCCCACCTTTACGTGGCAGACAGGTGGCTGGGCCGAGCAGTCTATTAGTTGCAGTGGCCGATTTTCACAATGGACTTACAAAGCGCGATCTCATAAGCATAAGCCACAACTGCAAAACGTAAGAGTGCAAGCGTTAATTAAGTGATGGAAACTTATTCATAAATGAACTGTATGCAACTCGATTGTAGTTTTTCTTTCATCTTTGCATCCATCAACTCCGATTGAGCAACCGTAAAGTAATTCTTCCAGTCTCCGACTTTCCCTGGGCATAAGCAAGCTATAAGTCTTCATCTAACCGTTCAATTAATCCCATTTTTAAACAACCTTTAAAACGTAAATCTGCAATGGTGTTTTAAGAAATGTAATTACGAGCCATTTCCTCTGTTATGAAAGTTGCTGGCAAGGTATAGGCTGCAAGAGCAATAGCAAACACATAGTTGCTCAAGCACAAGATGAAGTTTATCAATTTCGCGTGTGATTCCCGACCTTTAAAGCAACAGATTTCAATAAGCTGAAGCCTGCCTTTATTACTTCCAATTAAATTGCGCATTTTCCAGTAAAGGGGCAACTAAATTAAATATTGCTCGCGTTCCACTACTGCTTAATTTTTGCATAGCTTAGCACGAAACAGCGGGATAGTTTACAGCAGTAGATGGTTTGCAACTGCTTTGGTGCTGCTGTGACCTTGAAAAGGTAAGCAATTTGCCAGCTTGGTTGCAGTAATTTGACTGCACTTGATAAAACACTTTTTGCTGACGCCACTTAGCTCCGACATGTAAACACAATTCATTCTATGTCTTAACCGTATACATGGCTACTTGGCTTCCTTTCTTTCTGCTTGCGCCAACTCAAAATTCCAAAAATCTGGAGAAGAGCGCTGGTAGTCGCGATCCCTAAGCACTCAAAACCTGTAGAGGACCCACAAAACTACCGTCTCATCTCTCTGCTCTGTGCCCCTTACAAGATCCTCGAACGACTGATCTACAATCGCGTCGAACCATTAGTCGACCCCTTGCTCCCAAAGGAACAGACTGGATTTCGACACGGAAAGTCTACCGTAGATCAGGTCGTTTTGCTTACACAAAACATTAAGGATTCTTTTGAGGTAAAAAAGAAGGCTGGTGCGGTGTTTGTCAACCTGACAGCTGCTGGCACCGTGGCCTCACCTGCAAGCTGCTGAGACTTCTGCTAGACAAGCACATGGTACGGATGATCATGGAACTTGTTCGGAACAGAAGCTTCACCCTGACCACTGGTGACAGCAAGCCAAGCAGGCTCCGTCGCCAAAAAAATGGCGCCCCACAGAGATCAGTCTTGGCTCCTCTTCCGTTCAACACATCGGCATCATCGGGCACCTCGAGGAATAATGGTCTGACAGTTTTGGATGACGTAACAAGGTGCTGGCTCAACTTCGTCACTGCCAGCATCTGATCTAGGCGACACAGCAGGCTGGGGTAGTAAATGGATAAACCCTCGGTTCCCATCCTTTACTTGTGTCTGACCTTGATCATAGATAGATAAATACTCTACCATACGACGAAGAAGACCGTATGCATTTTTATGTAACCGCACGATAAAAACAATTCAGCTTTAGTGACTGACATTTAGGATATAACAAAATTCTACCATTATACTAAGTAAGGTCGGTCTATCTGAACAATACAGGGTGGCCATAAAGTCGCGCACCAAGATAAAACCCGCAATCTATTAATGTTTACAAAAACCATATAGTAATTTATCAAGTTGTTTCATCAATGTTCCTACAAAGTAAAATAATTTCTCTGCGTTTGTCAATTGTCAGAGACATTTTCGGTTCACGAACGCTACCCTCAATTAATGAGTAATCTACCCGAAGTATTCTGTTGGGTAAAACTATGACGCCGACGTACATCAATTGACAATAATCTTGGTGCGCGACTTTATGGACACCCTTATGGACTTCCTCAGGTGAACGTTTTGAACTTACATAGCCTATTAGTTATCTGTCTTGTGTCGTTTTTAATAAAACAACTTGCTAAATTAGTATATGGTTTTCGTAAACAATTTTAAATTGCGGGTTTTACTTTGGTGCGCGACTTTATGGCCACCCAGTATATTACTTAACGTACGGTAATTAAACCCGATGTACCTTTTCGAAAATTGAATTGCCGTGAAGCAGACGAAGCTCTGCTTTTCATCTCATCAAAATTCGTTGCATCCGAAATTCGTTGAACTTCGCTTTGATTGATTTCAACTCCAAGAAACTGGGCAATCTTCATAATCTCTTTGACTTTATTCTACAAAAAATCAACAATCCAAAGTCTCAACAAATTCGGCTCGTTTAGTCATCGCTAAAAACATGAGACAATGGTTAAACTGCACAACATTAGCATAATAAAGGCTTAAACTAGTAACGCTGTCCAATGAGCTTTCGAGATAAAACTGTTCCAGGGCAAAGCCCCAGACTCATTGTCAGACACAAAGTTAGTTAAAACAACATCAACATGCTTGGTTGTAAAATCAACAAACTAAGAAAAGTATCTTAAAGCAAGCTTCCCCAAAGGCCCGGTAGCACAATTATGACGATAGTTTAACGCAAGATCGTGGCCAATATTTATTAAGCATTTACTAACGTATTTCAAATAAAATTAAATTATCATTGATTAAAACCGGATATAGGTTTAGTGGGATGGACCGCCATCCGTAAGAGCAGCCAACAAAAATCGTACGTTCACATTTCACGATAGGTGCGTTGTCGTCCTTGGAAAAGGCATTTCAGGTCAATTTTCCTGAATTGTTGTAGAAATCCAATTCCAGCAGTGCTCTTATATTCACTGTTCTAGCATCGCTGCAAAGGTTTGCCGTCACTGCAGCATAAAAATGTTTCACTCTCATCTAGCAGTTTTTCTTAAGAGGCACAGTCCGAAAAGATCTTTGGTCTTTTTTTCTCAAGATGTTGAGTTCGAGTTTTAAAGCGTTTGAAAAAAGATTTTTAGCATACATAACCAATACGGCCAAAGCTTGCAACCTACTGCAACAAGCTCTTCGTAGCATATCCATAACAAATTGTCGTGTTCTTTAACTGCTTCCCAACCGACGAGATAATCAGGATACCACTCACCGTCTTTCAAAGCAAAAGGAAGCTTGCCTGCAAATTGGATGAGAACACTTAGTGAAGAAAACGTCACTCCAGAGCATTTAATCTTGCGCTCTTACTTGATTTGTAAACTTTGTAATTGCTCACTTTTCCTTTTTCTACTACTTCTTTCACTAGATTAATAGAAGCTGGCAAAAAAAGTAACTACCTAAAGTAAGGTCTACACAGAGGCCATGCTTGGCCTTAAGCAGACCAGGCTAAAGGATGCTATTGATTTTGCTTTTTAAAGCCTTCCGTTACGAGATTAGCTTACCCAGATGCTCGCCAGCAACGTGCTTCTTTCCCAAATAAGGACTTATTGAACTTCACACAAAAAAGTTAAAAAGAATTGCGTGACTGGCGGCAGTCCAAGTGGTGAAGTTGCCAAAAGTTATTTACGGCGTTATGTTTAGAGGTAAATTTTAAGCCACCATTTTGCCTTTGCAGGTTTCAGGTTGGTTTCCATTAGGCGTAAATTGCCGACGCAGCATAAAAATTCTCTTGATTTTCAAATAAATGTTATCAACAGGATGTTTTTGCCGTTAAAATAACTTTCAATAGATACCAGTAAGTTGTTTTGCCTAATAGATGCCGGTAACTTTCAAAAGTCGTTTTGCCAAAAGCTTTTCGTGACGTTCTCTTTGTAGTGCTGGTATCGCGTCAAATGGGAAGAGCTACTATCTCGAGAATTAAGGCTGGTTTCCATTAGGCGTAGATTGCAGGCGTGGCGCGAAAAACTCTTTGTTTCTCTATTTAGTTTTATGCGCGGTGCGCGCTCGTTCCGCGCAAAAAACTAAATAGAGAAACAAAAAATGTTTCACGCTACGCCTGCAATCTACGCCTAATGGAAACCAGCCTTTAAACTGGCAAGGCAATCAAAACGAGCCAGTAACGTCACGAAAAACTTGCGGTAAAACAGCTCTTTGATAAAGATTTCTACCACCCACAAAAGAAGAACACAAGTTGAAAAAGCCAGCAACTTGTTGTTGTGATTTCTTGATAAGGTCAAAGCCCCAAGGGAAAGCTCAAAACCGTCACAAATATTCAATGAAAATGGCTTCGTTCAAAACAACTTCAGAATAAGTCTTAAGCATCGCATGGCATGCAATTTACAAGCCAGTTGTTTATGTAGTTTGAACAATAATACATGGTCACGCTTTACATATTAGCTTGCCCGATTCGTTACGCCAGTTAATGCTGATTTCCGTTAATTCCACAACTGCATTTGTTTTATCACACACCAAGCAATATGTAACCATATGCTGCGAAACTATTAGCTCAGCCATAGGAGGGGGAAGACAAAAATGCCCACCATAAAAATTTAACTTGGAAGAATACCAGATATTACTGGCGTTATCAGTATAAGCGAAAAACCAAGTGGCATTTACCTACCTGAAAGGCAGGCTGTCTTGCAACTCAAATGGCCATACAAATACGTATAAGCGAAGCAGAAAGCCTACCTGATAAAAATTTATGAAAATATCCTTCCCAATCGTCACAAGAAGTTTCATTAACCAACGATGAGGTTTGCTCAAACTTTCTTAGCATGTGAAAAAATGATACAGCAGTGTCTTTAGGATTTCTGAAGACAAAGAGGACCTAAAAATAGTTGACACCACTCAAGGATACGAATTCGGAGCTGGCCAAGTTAATGCAGTCTAGAGAAGCGGTTCTTAACTTTTTTGGTGTACTTTCCCACAAAACCCAAGTTAAAAGCTCAAATTTTCCACCTTGTTTTTTAAAACAATTTTTAAATACTGTCAGTGTCAATATCGTTTTTGCAGCAAGTTTTCTGATGTTGTCTCTCAAGTCTCATCTAATTGTAACTCAACTAAGGATGGCAAATGTCTTCAGAGTCTCCAATGTACGCTTTCATTGGCTATTAGCAGAGAGTAATAGCAGGGCTCTGCCAGAACAGACTGCAACAAGATAATTCAGTAGCTTGTTTTTCTCAGAAACAGTAGAAATCACCTTAAGCACATCGACAGCTTTCCTGGCAGTAGTTGCGGGGCGGCAAAATAATAAAAATTTTCTCGATGTCAGGACCAGACACAAAGCGAATAAAGACGATTAATTGTGATAAGTTAGTTATGCCGTCAACCTACTTAAATTAGGCTAGGGGAAAGATGGCAGCCTATTTCGAATCAGTCATGAGTGACCGGTATCCCCACCATTAGCAAGGTGGACTGCCATTGGTAGGTACCCAAGAGTCGCCTTTTACGACCTGCTGGGTTAGCAACTTCACAATTGTAACCCGGTGAAGTACGGCTAGGCCACCTAGTCTGTCACATAAAGGTGGAGACGTCTCGTTAAGTGCCTTGCCCAAGGATACAACAAGCAAGCTTGCCGGCTTGTTCTTCACACTATTCCTTTTTTTATGCTGAGCGCCAAGCAGGAATACCATTTTTTATACCCTTGTGGTATGACTCGACATAAGAAACGAACCCCAGGTCTACCAACTTCGAAGCGGACGCTCTAACCACTACACCATCGCGCCGGTGATAACTTAGTTAGCGACACCTGTTGACTCATCCAACTGAACTGCAAATGTAGCAGACGCTGCTTCTACCGTAGTGAGTAGGGTCTTAATAAATACCATTGGGCATTTCAGCAATTTTGCACAAAATTGCGTCACCTGCAAGAGAGGCTCACTGAATTTTGCTTCGTAGTTTGTCACCACGATTGATATAGCAGTCTAGTTGGCAGGACTTCTTTAAATTTCCCCTAAAGGTATGTTTTTTTTAGCAATGCGAAAGGCGACTGCATAAGGTGCTTTGATAATCAAGGGTTTAGGTGCGGTACAGAATGTTTTTCCGTACACCGTACTTTCAAAACAAATATCATATCAGTTCCGTACTTTACTAAAATACCATACGTAATTGTACGGTACGGAAATTTTTCCATACCGTAATACGTATCTTTCCGTACCAATTATTTTGCTAAATTTTAGTTCTTACGTAACAGCAAGTGTATGCTGAGATAAACATCAGCAGTAGAGAGGCTACGCTAATTTTATTTCTTCTAAAGAAAACCGAGTAACTCAACTAATCTCCAACCAACTACTTCATTTAATAGTAAAGGACATCAGCTCGAAAATATACTATTGAATTCACACATAACGATCAAAACAGCAATGATATTGACGTTATCAACTTACCATCATCAAAAAACAAAAACAGCAACAAACGAACAAATTGTAGAGAAAGTTGTTCAATGTTTTTGAAAGCGTGTTTAATTATACTGCAAACGAAAGGCTCAAGTGTTGCAACGCTGAAACATAATTGCGTCTTCTTTAAGCCAGAATCTCAACTCATTTAGAATGTACTTTAAACTCGAAAAAGTACTTCAACGCTGGCTTGACTAATCGGTAAAGTAAGAATAACATTAGCAACGCGCTTAAGATCGGACTCTGCTTGCTTGTCCCACCATTCAAATATGTTAGTGTTCCTGAAGAAGCGGGATTGGTTGTTGAAGCACTTGCTCATGTCATGGTAATTGTGATGAGCTGACATTACACGTAACCAAAATGGCGAATATCTCATCAATAATATCAGCACCGCATGCAGGAGTAAATCATTTTCAGATTCTGAAGATGAGTTCAGACATTCTAAGTCAGTCGCATCAATTGACCCCAACAGCATTTCCAAGCGCCTCCACAATGCTGCCAAATGGGCTTGTACAACTGTTTTCTGAAAATATTTTAGAAGTACCTGATACGTTGGATCAACATAAATTGCAGATAAAAAAGCAGCATTAGACAACAAAGTTTTCTCTCCACGTTGCCTGGCATGAAGCATAGTCAATGGCAAAGAGAAAGCGTTGTTCATACTCTTGCGTTGCAGGTGGACTTTACATTTCAGCAACTCACCGAAGAACTCACCAGCAATTAACTTCTTTTAACTGATTTGCAGTGGTCGTGCTATAAACTGGTTTTAAATATTCAGTAAGCTCCTGTACGGCAAACCATCAACGTCTGACAAAAGGAGGGATTCATTCGCCAGAGCGATTTAGTCCAGTAAATCCCTGACAAGCAACATACTTTCAAGCATTAAAAACGTTGAACCCCAACGGGTATCACAATCCAATCTAGAAAGAGGTTTGTTGTGCTTCAACAACTTTGTGATACTCAGCTTGCGGGTCTTTTTGTCGACTTTTCTCACTTTTGACACCACTTCTTTGACGCTGGAATCACCTTTAAAAAGTTCATGCACACTTAGCTGTGTCAACAGCACACCCGAGGGTAATAACTCCATCTTCAGCAGTTACTACATCTTCCCAAAGTTCACTGTCGGAGGCTTCAGTTACATCACAGTCATCCTCGTCATTCTGATCAGAAAAAGTTTCGGGCAGAGCAAACACTTCTTGTCAGTTCCCCAACTTCTAAAACGTTGTATCCGTCATCTGTGGTGAGGCTGGAAATTTGCTATTCAAAATAACAAGATTGACCAAGCAGCTTACAATGTTTTTACCTGTCGCAGCAGCTATCGATCGTTCGTGTAACTCGTTCACAGCTGCGGTGGTAACTCGTAAATCAAAATCCACAACTGCTTGCAAATTTATTCAACGAACAGGGTTCCAACACAATTTTCAAAACTAAATTTCATGACTTTTCATGATTTTTATCTAATTAATCATTCCACCTGCTTGGGGTCGTTGGAGTGGATTCTCCCGTCACAAAAGGTGAGGGCGCTCTTGGCAGCAAGGTGTTGCTTTGAGGTGACTTAGTCTGTGGATCGCAGTGGATTCTGCGAGCCTCGTTTTGCAGCAAAAGCCCGAGTGTCTCCATTAGGTTCACCATCTGCCATGAACATGCTTGCATCGCTTGTCCGACGCATGTTTGCTTTTGCATATGAAGAAAACGAGTTTATGTTATTGCAAATGAAGGGTTTGGTGTGGGGGACGGGACAGGGCCTGCTGAGGAGTCCAAAAGGACGAAACGCGTCCAGGGATGGTCTCGTCAAATTGGGTTGGGTACATTGTTTGCAATACACACTAAATTGTTTTCAATATACAGGGTGGCCCAAAAGTAGGTATACAGTTATTAAACTATTTTTTATGTGCTTTGAAGTTACCAGCAGTGCACTTTATGTGGCCCAAAAGTAGGCATACAGTTAATGGAGAGAACTATTTGGAAATTCTTTGTAAAGTGGTAGTGCCACAACTTCAAACTAAACCTAACTTTGATGAACTCTTCTTTCAGCAAGATGGAACTTCTCCACATTATGCGTTAAGAGTAAGAGATTACCTTAACAAAGTCTTTACACAGCGTTGGTTCGGAAGAACACGTAGCCACCATGCTCCATGCTCCATGCTTGAATGGCCACCATGCTCACCTGACCTGACACCAATGGATTTCTTTTTTTGGGGTGTTGTAAGGAACAAAGAGTATGTAAAGAACAAGGAGAAGAATCCCAAAACAGTAAATGAATTAAAAGATTGCATTTATGACGCATTCCGAGAAATTGATGCAAATTGAAATTTGTGCTGCACGGTATGTCAGAGTGTTTTGAACAGATGTAAAGAAGGACATTTTGAGCACTAAAAAGATTAAACAGTTTCCATTTAAGATATAACTATCATTCTAGAGGTTTAAAAGTGCCTACATAAGAACTACAAATCTACTTTTGGATCCAAACCCTACTTTTAATAACTGTATACCTACTTTTGGGCCACCCTGTAATGTTTGTGGTTTATGTCGGTGTGAACCTTCCAACCATTATTTAACTCGCGTTGATTTATCATTCGATTTTAACATCTAGAAATTGATGAAACATAATACTTGATAAGAAGACATTCAGTTAATTTCTCATTTCTAGCATATTTAACTCAAACTACATTAACTAAATTTAATTCTTTTAATGTTTTAGCTAACTTTCTAAGTCTTCTTAAATTATGCTTATGCTACTATTTGTTATAAAATGCAAATTATCACATGCAACAACCCTGGACATTGCAATTAAATTCACAAACAACTACAGCGAGGCTTTGAAAACAATACGACAATAGTTATTTCTTCTAGCCAAAAAAATGTCCTCTTTTGTGGTCTTTAACCCTACAATCTCGGAGCTGAGCATTGTACTTAGCATAGCTTTGTTTCTAAGCTGGAATATTATTGTTATTAGAATAATATCAAACCAACAATGATATAAAAGACTAAATTACAAAAAGCCCTTTACAATTCTCATTTAACTGGATCAAGAAATAGTAAGCAATTTTGATGTTAACTATGACTTTATGCGATCTAGGTACAACATGAATGAACAAGTTTAAAAATTAACTAATAAAAATTTTAGGGCTCAAGAAAATCATTCCACAATCTAGCAGAAAAACATCTCTCAGTAAATCTGGTATAAAAAGTTCACATAACTTCATTTTTCCTAGACACGTAAATTAAGTGGTGCTGTAGTTGCATTGAGAAAGCACAACAAGAAATATAGTTTATCAATAATTCTCCCAGGAAAAAAAACACATCAACCATCAAAGTTCCACAAAAAGTCATGATAGAGCATAGACAATTTAAATACTGAATCAATGTGACACTTCTTAAGCATACAAAGACGAATGTGATTCCATAAACTTCAACTTTTTTTTCAAAACACGTACTTGGTCACAAAACTTTTTCACATTTTCTTCACTTTCACGAATCTTTAGTCTGAAAGCATTCTACTCTGCAAGCAAAGTAAAATTGTGCTTCACTTCCGCCTCTGTAGCTGATTTGTCTGCTTTTAGGCTCATAGCTTGGATACTTTTATTCAATAACTTTCTTTTTCATTTGACTTCACAAATTTCATCTTCTACAGCTTTCCACTTTTTAGCTTTATCACTTTTAGCATGAAGTTTCCTTTGCTTTTCTTAATACAACTGATACATATTCTTGCTGCCCGAACATTTCGTTTCAGTGTGGGGGTAAAAGAAAGCTCACTAAAATGATTACCATCACTCTTGACTCTACTGTAAGCAAAGCGACTCGCACCTAAAGTTTTCTCTTGCAAGTTTTCAACCAAAAGTTCGCTGTTGACTGAAAACCCTCTCTCGACTGCAGCTTGACCATGCAAAAGCGTAAAGATAATTCTAAAAACTTTCCACACTTTTGAGTGCTTTGCATCTTTCATGTAATTCCAATAAAATTTATCCCATCTGTCTGTATTCATGTTGAAACTTAAAAACTCAGCAAGATGGTTTTGTTTATTTCCAATACAAAGCCTTTCAACTGAGTAAGAATTTCGTCGCAAGCTACTGCCAAACACCACTTTCCATTAAGCAAAATCTGCAGAAGTCGCTCAAACCTAACCTGTGCTTCTGCAGAATCGGATACCAACTTCTGTGGTACGACACTTACCAAACTCTGAACCAAAGAATAATTTAAAGGAGATCTTTCCAACAATTTGATTACAATAGCAGACAAAAACTTAATGCAATCATTTTTGAAAGAAAAGATGCGTAGTTGACTTGAGGCTTTTTTTCGGTTACTTTTTTTAAAGTACCTCGAGCAGCAAAGCCAATGTCAACATGCTTTGGGTTTTTTTTATTTCTTTTTGTCAGCAGCATCAATAGTAGATAACTTCATAAAAGTATCGGCTTTATCTAAAACTTCTTTTTTTAAAAAATGACCCATGATAGATAGTAACAAATCTTTCAAAGACAAAGCCAAGAAAGCAGTCATTGGAGCATCGGTTTGAAACTTCAACAAAAATTCTTGCAGCGGTTTTGCCAGAGCAACAAAAAATTTCAGCATAGGTTTAATTGGGGTATCATCACATGCAGATGCAACAAAATCAAAAAAGCAGAAGCTGCAGTTCTTCTTTCACTCTTCACAGTTTTGACAAATTTGTTGAGATGAAGCCAAATTTTCAAAGCTTGTTCAGCAACCTCGATATCTTCTACCCATCTATGCTGACAAAACCGAAGGGGAAACAAATTACGGCCTGCAATTTGAATAAAATCTTCCATTCTGGCAGGAGTATTGTAAAAAATTTGCCACAGAGAATGCAGAGTATTGCCAAGATTCTATCCAGATTCTTTTGCTCCCTTTTCAAAACTTCCATGGGCAACATGCAAACTACAACTTCCAATATTTAGCAAGTCTGTGAGTTCTTCACCTTTGCGTTCTTGAAAAATATTGCGATAGAACTTCCAGTTTACTTTGGGACCATCCATAGATATTTGCACCAAACTGCTGGGGTTAAGTAAAGTCATCCCATTTTTTAAATGAGTCAACACGTCTGCTGTTGTAGCATGACCCATAAACTCTAAATTAAAGTATCTTTCTGCTGCTTTATTGCTTTTGTTGTCTCAGAATCTAACTATCATATCCATTTGCTTTTTCTGGTTGATTTGATTCAAGCTTTCATCAAACGATAAAGTATAGTACTTGACGGCACGAATTTTCTCTATAAGCAGCTCATGAAAATAAGGATAAATGCCAAAGCACGCTAAATAAGCACACTTTGTAGCTTCACATAAAAATGACTGTGCAATCTGACTATCTGGAAACATTTTAGAAAATAAACAGCTAATAACTCGGCCAGAACTAAATGAGTAGTGGCAGGTTATTACTTTAATAACCCAAAGAACTTCTGCATGCAACACTTCCTCTGATATGATCAAAAATGTGTTTGGTATGGATACCGGCACTGTTGACACATCACTGGTTTGTTCAGGAATAGCCACAGAGGATGAAATTTGTTCACCAGATTGTATTTGCTAAGTTATTGCTTTTGGTATTACTAATAACTTTAAAAAAACTTTTTCCAGCTCTCAGCAAAATTTCATGACTTTCAATTTTTAACAAATTTTTCATGACTTTCCAAAAAAGTTTTTTTTCCAGGATTTTCTAGATTTTTCCATGACCGTGGGAACCCTGAATAAATACGCTTTCTTTGCGTACACGAGTCTACTTTAACCGAAACCATTTTACCAGCAAAGGTCTGTTTGGTTTTTATCATCTTTCTCTGGCAATTATCAATGGTCAGTGCTCGTATGTTGGAAGTAGTAAGTTTAAGGTTCAGCTGACCTAACATCGGAGCAAGCATTGCTGCGATACCATCTTTGCATTAACTCCCAAAATCGCTAATATCTCAAACTCACCAATGAGAATCACACTCCCAAAATATTTTCCAAGTAAACTCAGTATCGAACTGAGTGCTTCTGAGTTCTGACAATAGTACATCATTCCCTCTGGGGACAACTAAGTCCCCTCGAATAAAACTATTCTCCTAGCAATATCGCAGTATCACACTGGAATCAGGGGCGCCGACTACGGGCATGCGGTCATGCCACGCATGCCCGCACATTTGACTACACTCAACACATGGAGGTCAGATACAAGCTAGAGTCAGTTGAAAAACAACATAAGCAGGCAAGAGTGTATATCAATGGTCCCCAAACTTTGATCAAACGATCTCCGGAAGTTATGGGATGTAGCCCGAAATGCTGATCTCCAAAAAAAAGGTCATCGCCTCTCTCACCGCAACCCGTCATGCCTGCCGCAACTTCTGGAGATTGTCGGCCATTACTTTACAAACATTTTCACGTAAATTTCGCAGACCAACTTCGGAGACCAGGCGCTCGCACTGTGGCACGAAATCCTTACACGGGCCGTATGTTTGACACCCCTGTCATAGACAATCAAACGGTAATGTTTTAATTTTGACGTCATAAAGTTTGCGCATGCCCGGTAAAATCACAAACTCGGCGCCTATGACTGGAATCCCACTCAAAACTAGAATCTACAATCTAAAATAATACAACTCCCCCTGGAGTAACACAGTCTTACTTGGATCTGCGTTCCAAAATGTAGAATAATTAATAATCGTAACAACGCTCTACTTCTACAAAACGTTCAGTTCTAAAAGGTTCAAAAGATAATTCTACGGATTTCTAATCAAACAAACAGACTATCACAAATTACTATACTATTGCAAAGCACAAAATTTGTCACATCACAAAACGAATCTCCCAGAAAATTCTACAAGGTTATCGTACTTCAAAACATGTTTATTAGGTCATAAATCGCAAAGTTCGAAGAAGTTCTAGGTCAATAACCTCAAGTAAGATCAAACGTGTAGCAATTAACCCTCATACCGCTATTGGGGTCAAAACTGACCCCAAGACAAGTTAATTTGTAGTAACTCTTTCTATTCTTGGTGGTTCAAGTTGCTATTTTTTGTTTGAATATCGACACTGTACTAAAATTATGCAAAAAAATTGTTTTGATGTTCTTATGGCTTCTTTGATTGATATTGGTAACAAACGAAGCATTCAGCATTACTTAAAATCATGATTAAAGCAATTTTAAGCATGGGGTCAAATGTGACCCCAATCAACCTTAACCTTACAAAACGTAATCAACGTATGAGGATAAATTGAATTTTACGCTATAATAGAAGTAATTTTTGGTACAGGTATAAAGTTGGAACTTTGCACGACTTTTGGTTTCAACAAAGCAAGACTTTAGATTAGGCTTCCAAGAAGATTACGGTACGGAACAGAAAAAATAACACCGTATTTTCGTACCGCACCATAGTATGGCAGAAAATACCGCACATAATTCGTACCGCGCTTTTCTTCAAAATATAGCCATACCACACCATACGCAATCCCCTGTTGATAACTGAGAAAGTGGATTGATGCAGCACACCACTTCATCCAGTCTAAAACGTTTAAGACAATCTTCTTTAGACTTGAATACTACACTGGCTTGCCAGAGTGCTCTGCATAAGCATTGTTCAAAAGCGGTTTGAGCTGAAATCGTTTTAAACGGCTGTTCGCAAGCGTTTTCATGCACAACATACCCTGTAAAATAATTACTCCATCTTATTTGGGGCATGTAAATCCACACTTGATGTACTCTTCACTGTATTTGCGTTTAACCTTGTGCATTGGGTCGAACAATTAAAAAAATTTAGTTATTGCTGACTATAACACAAAATAGTAATTACAAATAAGTTAGGAACAAAAGGCCTTGAAACTCTGTCAAAGCACCATTGCTATTCGTAGAAATGGATCTAAAATTTAAATGGTGACGATGCTCCGAGAAAAATTGGATTTGAAAACGCATGTGTAGCGGTAAAAATTAATGTATCAGCTCGTCTAGGCCTGAAAAAAAGAGGCAAAAAAATGATGAAAAATTGAGCAATCACTAAAGCGAGTGTCCCTCAGTTAAAAAATTAGTTTTTTTTATTTAATTTACATGTGCATATTCATCAACCATTGCAGCCTATGCTTTGCATTCGGACTAGAGAAGATTGCTGCACGATATAAAACCTTACCTTACTTTATTAAAGTCTTCTCTGCTGTGTCCACAATAGCACAACCCTGAAATTTTCAAACTTTATTGTAGGCAATGCCAGGTTAAATAAAAATCGAAGTCTGCAAGTATTCACGATCCAGTCGAAGTTTATAACATTAATGCCGCCAACTACCCCCTTTTAGGACCCCAATCTATTTTTAGATGTTTTCCTATCTCTAAAGTTGTAGACCTTTTTTTTGTTCACGCAAAATTATGACTCAATCCTGAAAACACCAGATGTCCCACTTGGGGTTGTGATCCACGTTTGAAAACCACTGGTCTACCAAACGCTAGCTGGTAATTGATCAGTGACCAGAGGTTAAGCTTTGCAACAATTTTTCGTAAAACATTGCACCCTTGTGCCACCATCCAAAATTAATTTGACATCCAAATCAACTTTTCAGTTCCACGAAACTGCATAGTAAGAGCACTTGTCTCATAGCAGACGCCAAGATTTTCTTAAATGACGTAAGCTACAGGTAGGTAACAAACCTACGTTGTGCATCATAAAAATTAATTGACCGATAGAAACATTAGAAACTAGCATTGTTTCTTTAACTAGGATGCTTTCAATTTTGTTTCAGGCTAATCACGTCATTGCAGTACCATAATTTTGTTTAATCACATATATTGATGATACAGAGTCAGCTAAATGTGAAAAAAATAAGCTTTTGTTTTCAATTAAGCCCCTAACATCAATAAATCACGAAATTCTAATGATTATGCTGTTTTTTAGTTTGGAGGAAGAAACCGACAAGTGACAAGCAAACCGACCTATTAACTGGAAAGCTTACTATTGTTGCGAACTTATTGATCCTAGAGATCTTACTGATGGGCGGCCTAATGTGAAACATTTTCAACCGACGAACTATGTCCCTTTATTGATCATGGCATCGATCCTGACGTCGCTGACCTTCCGCCTCGCTATTACAGCGTGGAAAAAAGTGTTAAGCTCGTCATAGAAGCATACCGCGTTTGCTGTCGTTTCGAGAGTTATCATAGGATAATTTTTGCTGAGACCAAAAACCGAAAAATGCGCCAGAGTTTTTAGTCAAAAGGCTCCTATTCTTAAAGTTATGACGCTTTGACATTGTGGCCAATAAATTGAATAATGTCTATATTAGCTGGACTGGAAATGCACGGAAGCATGAACTTGCTAAGCATAAATTGGCGGTTTCTTCACAAGCGTAGTGTTAAAATTAAAATTGTTTTTATTGCGCAGTTAAACATCACAAGTTCACACCAACTAAGCTTAACACATTTTGCAGTTTATCCGGCAATTATTTGACGATCTGTGACATCAGATAAATTAAGCAAAAAAGCGTGCCTACTCTCACATGCGCCATCTAGCACACAATGAAAAATTAAAAACCAACATTCGCAAGCCATTTCTTGACGAAAAAGCCTAATCTTTTGAAAAACCTAGTTTTTTAACATTGTTCAATTACTACAAATGCACCCTCATTAGTTATTCAAAAAAGCACTAAATCGACCTTATTAAATAATCAATAGCTATTCATAAATTGAAACAGTGAGATCTTTCTCAGCGGTCGGTTTGTAATCGGTTAGCTACAAATTTGTAAGCTTTAAGACTGAGATAATCACGCAAAATTATTAGTCACCGAAGTGTAATATCGTAGTTTTGCCCTCCTCCCCGCATATTTTGAAAACTAAGCGCCTATGCTCATAGCTGAATTAGTTGGTTGAAAAAATGCAGGCTTGTAAGAGTAAGCTTCAAGTTTCTGGCACCAGTGAGGATACAACTTGCTCTTCTTTTGTCATCAAAGCAATCAGAACTGGTTTTTTTTAATTTGACTATCTCTTAGTTTTTCGCCAAATCTCTCAGATTATTTCTGATTGCGCCACTGACCTAAATTTTTAACTCGAATTAATCATTTCCTGCCAATGTGCTAGACCAGTAGTTCTCAAAGTGTGCGGAACCGCTCACTTGGGGGCGATGAATATCATGGAGGGGCAGTGACATGAAAGTGAACAATTGTGGGATGGTGACATCAAAGTGAGCGATACGGGAGCGAGCGTTGAGAGAAAACAACTTACTTCGCAATGAAATGAGCAACGTTTCTAATCGTCCTAAAGAAAAATAATGGAATCGAAGTGTAAGTCAGCAATTTGTATGCTTGTAACAAGCTGTTTTTGTTTCGTAACAGCATAGGCTATTTGTTTTATATCAGCCTTTCGTTAGTCTCAGTTTCAATAGGTAATGGCGGATTAAGGTAGAGGGCCTACAGGGCTGAAAAGCGGAGTTCGCAATATTTGCGTTCGCCTTGCGGCCGAAATGTAAGAAGCACAGTATTTGAAATTACGTTTAAAAAAATGGAAAAGCTTGCTTAATTATCTAGTCTTGTACGTCATGGTATTGATTTAAAAAAAAAAAATTGTGATAGTAATAACACAATGATGCAATTTCAATATTCCTACTTGAAAACGACTCAACTAGTCTTTCCTCATTTCTAATAATACTTGGGCAAATAAATGGTGGAGGCATACGGTTGTGTGCTGCTGGTGGCAGAGCGTTTACGGTTAGTGGTAAAAATTTGTCACTGGTATATACGGCTCACAACAGTGATATTTATTGTGCACAAGATCGTGCTGACGACGCTGTTCGTAAGATACAGATTCAAAGTTTAGTTGTCGTTGACCAACTACTCCTGTATCTGGTGACTTGGAAAAGCATGTACAGTAAAAGCATAATGCAACATCAATACAAGTCTTAATTTCTTTTCAAACTGATTTCTATCGGTAAGTCTATTGTGCTAAGAGCTCTACAACTGGATATCCCAGGGTTTCTCCTACTCTTAATTGCCATGGCTCATTGGTGGGCCTCAGCACATATATCGAAACATTCGAAAAAGCCATGGCTTCCTAGTTCAATTTTAAGAGAATATCACTGATATTGGAAAAAATATAATACATGTAACTGGGCCACAGACCTCTGTTTAGTTTGAAAATATGCCACATACCGAAAAAGCTTAAGAAACACTCGACTAGGCCTATCTTACGCAGTTTCCTATTCGGAAGACTTTTGTAATCAGTGAATTGAAGTCAAACATTAATGAAATTGATTCTTCTAATCAGCTGATTTAGTGTGAAACAAAATAGTTGCAATGTAGTTTAGTTTGCTAAAAGCATTAATATATTTGTAAAGCTATTTCAGCTGTAATAGAGCCGAGGACCAAAGGTCAGTTCCGTCACATTAACGTTGTAAAAAAAAAATAAAAAAACAATTGCTTAAATGCTATGTCGAGAAAGCGTCGCTAATAACCAAGCCATTACGAGGGCAGTTAAAGAAAAAAGTTTGGGAAACACTGGGCTAGACCTAGACATTCAAAAATCGAAAACAGGAATTGTTGTGCTAACATTAAACGCGGTACTATAGCATAGTTTAATTATCTTCTGATTCACAACAAAAAATTGCTAAGGTTAAATTTTCGTAATATCTAACCTAAAAGCATGCATTTTAAGTAAAAAAGTGACATTTCTTCCATAGCTAACAAATTAACACCAGAATTACAGCGTTTTTGACCTACCAAGAATTACCACGCGCGGTCAAAATGACGGTTTGTTCAATAAAGAAAAAAATGAGCAATAATTTTTGCTTTACTTTATCTTACAAGTTTTTTTTAACTTTTGTAGCATACTTAGTAATGGCTTGAATCTTTGCACGTGTGAGTTTGGTGCGTTGTACGCTCCTTTTTAATATCATGTCCTGGAATATACTGCACAAACCATGATCTCCGAATTACATTGTAGGCCTTCAACCTGCTTTTTAGCTGCGTAGCTACAATTTTTTTAAAGTTTTCATTGTATTTACAACAAACATGAACATTGAAATTTAATGAAAAACAATTTAACTTAAAATGAGTTCAAAATATCAAATGGTTATTTTTCATCATGCTGCTGGTTACATAAAGACCACAAGCGGCCATTCAAAAGCATACGAAAACAAAGTTAGAAGCGCTCAGCACCATCCACACATTCAACTTTTGCACAAGCTGTGCACTTTCCGCAAACTGATCTACGGCATGCACATCAAAATTTTGCAGTTTTGTTTTGTTCACAGTTCACATTAACTTGGCATTGCTTTCGCTTTCTGCTTCCGTCAACCATCGAATTTTGATAAGAATTGTTGAAAAGTGGAGGCATAACTGCGGCTGGTGGAGCTGTCTTTCCTTGAACATGAGCTTCAGTTCAGGGGCGAGCTGAAACATAAAATTTCTTCTCGAGACAGCATCTACAGTTTTTTTTTCTTGTACAACACATAGGCGTTGATACAAGAACGGTCCAAAATATTGTAAAATACAGCCGCCGTGTACCTGCCTTTACCGTGTATTGTCGTGCCATCTGGTAAGCAATATCCACATCATGTTTAGTTTTGTTGTAGAAGGTAGCTGTTTCCGGTTTCTTTTTCGTTGTTGTGTCGACCATAACAGATGGGTGGAGTGTGCTAAGAATACAAACGTTCTTCTTTTGTTTGCACTGGTAAACTATCAAGGTTGTGGCTTTGTTGTTTTCGTTTTTTGTTGGCAAGAGTTTGCTGGAATATCTGCTCTGCTGTAAAGTTTTTACCAGTGGCGAAACTTCCTTTCGTATTTTGTTCAGGGTTCCGACAAGTGACGTCTTTTTTTTCCGGAGCTGTGTGGCAAGATGAGTCGAAGTAAAAAAAATTGTCAGTTGTGACGTTCCTTCCTTTGCCCAAGTACGGCTCCACGAAACTTTATTAGAACACTCTCAAACAATCTTTTTGTAGCTGGTCTGGTTTCATCTTTGCCAAGATATAGTATGGCGCTCAGTATACATCTAGATTCCAAATCAACAGCTAGCCAAAACTTGATACCGAATTTGTCCGGTTTGTTGGCCATATTTTGTGTAAATCCGCAGTGGGGTTTAGTTGGAAATAATTGTTCGCCACTGTCAAATTTTCTCCTGGTTTGTAGCAAACAATACAGTTTTCAACAAGCTTATCCCAGATAGAAATCAAAGCAAATTCATCGGTTTGAAGTCTAGATAGTCTTGTTCTCCGCATATCAAATCGAAGAAATCTCATGATTTCGCAAAAGCGATTTCTACCCATAGTTTCTGAAAAAAAAGGCACTCCTCAATTTTTATCCCAAAACTCAAGGATCGGTCAGTTCTTTCCACATAATGCTCCTCGTACATACAGCAAGGAAATAAAAGCTTTTAGTCTACTTAGTGGTAGTTTCCACTCATCACTGTTTTTCACTCTTAAGGCTTCAGCTTCTGTACATTGTTGAACATGGGTAAGCATTGCATTATCGACGAGTAGCTCAAACGCACTAAGCGGACCATCTGACATGCGATTAGCATATCGCGTTAGACCTCTTCTTTCTGTTAGCACGTTCTGAGCTTGTTGCCTACCCCTCGATTCTGAAGAAAATTTAACGTATTCCCATTTTGTTCCGTCCTTAGCAACCAATCCAATTTCCGAGGTTTTTGGAGTAAGCTCGTCGCCCTGCGCTTCTGCCTCAGTACTTGTATCATGCTGCCACTGCCAGAGCTGATGCATACTGCCAGTTGACATGATGCAGAATCAGTTTGCTCCAGGTTATCAATATCGGTCTCCGAATCCGATCCATCTGAAAAAATTACTTCCCATGTAGGCCGAACTTGGTCTGAATTTGCCGAACCCTGATCTAAGCCTTCACAAATATTTTCACCTCTGCTTTTTTCCCCGAACCATCTTCTGCAATCGCGTTCAGCCAAGCTAGAGCTTGGATACTACTAAATCGTTTTGGCCTCCGCATTCTGCAAATGACTCAAAATTATGAACTAGCTAGTAATTAACTGTTGCCAGATACTGCAGTAATTGTTGCAGGATTGTTTTGAAACAATAATACAACAAAGGGCTTTATTTTAATCGTAGAGAAATTAAAAGTTGCTTTCCGGTCAAAATGACCGTTGGCGGTAATTTAAGGTAAATCGCTTCCCAAATCCAACTGTGCTTATTGTAATGCAATAAAAATTAGCGTGCTGGAAGTTGACAAAGACATAGGAAAATTCAGAAAGTTTCAATATTCTAACACTTACCTAAGCCGAGATACGAGCGATTAGAAATCAAAATCGGTCAAAATAACCGCACTGATTAATTTTGGTGTTACATGACCTTAGACAAAGTTTTTAAATAAGCAGTGAATTAACTAGGACATATTAAAACCTTTCAGTTAGTTAGCACAAAATCATACTTTAGCGCCAGCATCAAGAATTCGTTTCGCATTTAATAGTTCTGCAGGTGCGTGGGTCATAAAAACGCGTTGTTTCCAAGGCAGTAGATCATAAATTGAAAAATTTTCAACTGTAATTAATAAAAATAATCATTCAATATCGTTTCTCAATTCTCATTTACTGTTTACAGGCACTTTTGACTCTACAATCTGCATACACACACAGGGTAATGGGGAATTTGTTTAGCTCTCAACGATTTTTGAAATAATCTTTCGACTTTTGTCACTAACTTCGAATTCAGTTCTTTGATTGGTTCGTCGAACAATTAGCCTAAACATAATTACATTTGCCACGCGGACTTAGTAAGATGTTATACTTCGATTGAATCTTTTTTACAAGAAAAAAAGTAAGCACCAGACGATCGCTAAATAAATGAAACTTATGATCAGTGTTCCCTTTAAACGCAAAAAAAGTGCGAATTTGCGAAATTATGTCCGGCGGATTCGCAGTTAAAATTCAACAGTACATAAAAAAAGTCCGGCGGTTTTTGGTAACTTTTTCATTTTGTTAAAATTTTTGCAATTTTGTTAGGAAAATCTTAATCAACTGTTAAATGCATTGGAGACAGTGAAAAGAGATCCAAGTTAGGACAGATGCTTTTTCAGAGCAGTGCAAACGTCTCACCCAAACATCGCACGGCTGTGACGCAACAGCTAATGACGGCGACTTAAATATCGCGCACGCCTTTGCCTCACTTTTTTGTATAACAAATTATCTCTCCAGCAATTAACCTGAAGTAAAATCAATTTTTTTGTTTACTTTTTCCCAGCCGATTTTAGTCATAGCTAAAGAGCAGTAATAGCAAAAAGAATACAACTTCTAACCAATTTAGTTTTGAATTCCCTTGAAGTACTTTCCCAACTGAGATTGAAAGTTTGCTTGCAATTGCAAAAACTTGTTGTTTAATTGATTACGATAAAGAAATGTAAGCTGTCTAATTATTTACCGTAATCAAGCAACAGTTGAAGTTCGCAAGTAATTTTTGTTGTGTCATAGTCGTAATAACCTACCTAACATCACATTACTTCATAAAAGTTCTAGTTCTCATGCTCATGTCGGGCGTCGGCAAAGGGTTAATTTTATTTACGCGCATTTTTAACCTCTCATTTCAAAGTGCTTACGAATCACTGTTGCAAAGACTGCAAAGTTTGAGACCAAATTTAACCACAATTAACTTACTGAAGAAAAATAGCGAAGTATTTCGCCACCGTCTTATAACAACCGATAGGCTACCGGTTTCTGAACATTTTGGGGCTGACATAGTCACGCTAATTATGACGTCATCGAAGCGCATTGTCACAGTTTTGACTTTCCTTTTCCTGCAAATTTGTCCGGCGGTTTTCCTACATTTGCTAGCAATTTCGCACTTGTGCCGGCGGTTACGCACTCACTAAAATCTTAGAGGGAACACTGCTTATGATTGCAAGTTAGATTTACCAAAGAGTATGTGCTCTTAATTAAAATTTTGTATACATCTATTTAAGGCTAAATATAGCAGGCATTCTTCGTATCTCGAGGGTAACGATATTTCAACCAGATCGATTCGTTCTTTCGACAATTTATTTTTCAAATTTAACGTTTCGCTCCCCTTAGTTACCGGGGAGCTTCTTCAGAAAACGGTAGATGTTAGTAATGTAACATATAAACTGTAAATCTACCGTTTTCTGAAGAAGCTCCCCGGTAACTAAGGGGAGCGAAACGTTAAATTTGAAAAATAAATTGTCGAAAGAACGAATCGATCTGGTTGAAATATCTATTTAAGGCTTTTAATGTAATTACGGTGGGTTGAAAAAAGTTTCGCAAGATGACGGGTCGATTATGGCTGAGTATTAAACTCAGTTCCATAATGCATCCTGCCCATCATTCTTATTCCTGAACGCCAAAGCTGACGGATAATGGACATGAAAACTGAAGCTAGGTATGCCGACTACAACAAGTGCTCTAATCTAATGCAATTCAATAGGGTGTACAGTACAACCAGAGTGCACCAGATCATTCCAAGGAAATACAAACGTGATGGGGTGTGCCCATTTCTGGAGAATAATTTTGAAAGAATGAGTCGTTGTAACTTGAGCGATGACGAGTAGCATTGGAAAACAGTAGTCACGAAACAAAAAAGTGTTGCCTTTTCTTTCAACGGCATATAAGTCAATCACTGGGAAAATTTTTTCTGAATTTCAGGAAAAAAATGTTTCCAGGGTGTACAGATTTTTTGAAAACTGATATAGATTATACCATTACAAAAGGTTGAATACCACTTCTTTAACCACTACACCACCACACCAGTAAAAAATGCATTAGATACAGCCAATACTATTGATACCAACCCTAATCTTACTGCACTATTGCAATAGTTTTTTAAAAAATAAACATGAATTTCACTAATTTGCCAACAAAGCTATAATTTTAAATAAAGTGAAACATTTTTCAATGCCAAACCCTAGAAAACTTTTCGTTGATAATACAAATAACAACTTGTATTTACACCTGCTTACAGATAATCAGTACGGCAGGTACAGTGAAATTCTACCAGAAGAGCATTTTGTATTGAGCGCCTTTCTCAAGGATGCAAAAGTCCATCTATAGTGAGGATCCAACAATTGCATGACTACACAGTCACTGCTGCCATAAAACGATGCCTCGACACTTCTAAACCACGTTGCAGGCTATTTCGATAAAAAACTTTCTAAACATTACTCACCTAAACCTGATTCAAGATAACGAAATGGAGGATGCTGAATGGTCTTTTCATATATTTCTTTTGACTTTAAATCATTTTTGTAAACAACTTCTTTAATAATTTCTGCAACTACAGTTGTTCCTGTGCAAAAACAAATTGCGATTGAATACAGTACATGGTATAATCCAGACTGTAATTAGTTAGTCACACACAAACAATAAGGAAGCACCAGATCGGTTTCGCCATTATTGGGGCTCTTCAGTGGCGCATATCCGACCAGCAGGGAACCGAACCTTCAAGATGTAGACCTTCTATCCATGGTAAGTATCACTCGAACACTTGGCTGGACGCCGTTGCTGATGTTATAGCTGCTTTTGTGAGTCAGCTACGGCGTTCAGCCAGGTGTTTGAGTGGTACTTACCATGGATAGGTCTACATCTCGAAAGTTCGGTTCCCTGCTGGTTGGATACGCACCACTGAAGAGCCCCAATAATGGCAAAACCGGTCTGCTGCTTCCTTAATGTTCGTGTGTGACTACTTAATTATTATATAAACCGTCACTCTCTTTTTATAATCCAGACTTTTTTTAACACCAGGGCAGAAAACAAGAGGCTCAGTCATTATTTAAGAATTAGTTTTTTTTGTGATTTCGTTTACACCAGTGCTCTTTAACCTGGGCTGGGATTAAGCTTTGGCTCCGCCCCCTTTCTTAGCATTTGGAAAAATACAAGGCTTTTTGAAATTTTGAAGAATAATTTGGTAAAACTTAACAACTCTGATATCAACGCACAATGCAACAATATTACGATTGATCATTCCATTTGTTTTTGAACTCAAAAATTTTATTTTAATTACTATATGGTGTCATAAATTACACAAAAAGTTAATGTTCTCAAAAAACTAAAAAATCAATAGCCTTGTGGGATTTTACCAAACGGCAGCAGAATATGAAATGCAGGGCTTTCATCAACCTGGAACTAAAATTAAGGACAACTGAAAAAAAATTTTTCGATTCTTTAAAATGTCAGTCAGAATTTTTGGTCAAATATGAGCACTAATGAGTGCATATTGGGTTGAATATCCTTTTTTTAGGAAGTTCAAAACAGCCTGCAAAAAAACTCAGGGCGATTGTGTGAACTAAAACTGTAAACTTTAATTTAAAATGAAATAAAAAAAGTTTGTATTGAATTTCACTGAAATAGTTGCTGACAATAAAAGAAAATATAGATGTCTCGTCAAACATAAGGACATTTGTTAAACGTAAGGAAATTAGTGCTTTCTAACATGTAGTCCTTCAAAATAAGTACATCATGGAAGCTCTGACAATACGACTAAAGGCTGGTTTCCATTGGGCGTAAATTGCAGGCGTGGCGCAAAAAATTCGTTTTTCTATTTAGTTTCATGCATGGAACGAGCGCGCTCCGCGCATGAAACTAAATAGAGAAACAAAAAATGTTTTACGCTACGCCTGCAATCTACGCCCAATGGAAACCAGCCTTAATAGTGTTTTTGAGGAACAAGTAGTAATGCACGTATTATAACTCAAAAATGGTATGAAGCAAAGGCAAAAAGTTTTCAAAATTTTTTTAGCCTCTAGTTTGTGAGCTGAACCTAAATGCGTGGTGTATCTCTAAAAAAATACAGCGTAGACTCAAAGCAAAAATTGATTCAAATAGAGATTAGGGGTCAATGGGATAGTGACCATCCGGAACCGAGATCAAACCCTTGATTAAAATGTCAGCCTGAAGGAAAACCACTT
Organism: Trididemnum clinides; assembly: GCA_963675345.1. NCBI lineage: Eukaryota > Metazoa > Chordata > Ascidiacea > Aplousobranchia > Didemnidae > Trididemnum > Trididemnum clinides. Next base: position 20,830,846 of record OY776297.1, read on the forward strand.
ATACATCACCACCATTAAGCAGCATTAGTAAAAACTGACTTCTGATGGGATTTGAATCCAGGATCTGCATTAGATACCTTGGGATGTAGCTGATGGCTTTTGGTAAAAGGATGTTCTAACCGGGAGCATCGTCTTAAACACTCGTCACCCAAGCATGCTGATTAGCTGAGCGAATTTCTGTTCACGAGTGCTGAGACTTTATGCTTGATAATCAGCAGTATAATTTATCCACAATTGTACAAAAAATTGCACACTACTTGAGAGCGCGATTGATCTTAGGCACTATAGATCATCAAGCATAAGGCCTCAGAGTACTTTTACTGAAACTTGTACATCTAATCAGAATGCGTTGGTGGCCCAGTGGTTAAGGCAGTGCTACCAGTTAAAACATTCCATTACCAAAAGCCTCAGTTCACACACCCGAGTAACTGGCACAGATCGCGGGTTCAAATCCCACCCAAAGTCAAATTTTACTCATGCTGCTTCATGGTAGCAACATACATGGATAGGCTGAAAAGTTCATAGCCTGACTAACAAGGAGTACTTGGGTTTGACCTTATTTTTAAACATAATCTTCTCTGCGATCCACGGACTTCTTCCATGTGTGCTGCAATGCTTGAATTCCAGTGGCGCAAAAGTTCTCCTCCAGACCCTCAAAAAAATCCTCTACAGCGGAAATGATGTCATAATCAGTCTAATACCAGTTTCCAGCCAGACATTTTTCATGTTGGGAAAATGAAAAATAATCAGGCGGTGTCTAATCAAGAGAATATGGAAGGTGATCAATCAGTTTAAATCTACAGTCATGCACAGTGGACATTGCCACCACAGACCTATGTGCAGGAGCATTGTCCTAATGAAACAGGACACTTTTGGTCAGCTTTCCAAGCCACTTTGACTTGGCGGCTTTTCGTAGCTGCTTTAACAAGTTGGCATAGTATTCTCCATTGATAGTTTTACCTTTCTTAATTCTTTCGCTCCCGCGAAAATAGCGAAAAAAAATATCCGTAAGGTGGCAGTGCGAAAAACTGTCATAATCAATCATAATTATGTACCTCAAGTTTGTTTGTAAATCATTACTCAGCTCTTCACTTCTACATTAAGTGTGATATATCGTTGAAATCTACATTTCTTGAGGATTTCAAATAGAAAAAAAACAATTTTTTGAATATGCATATGAACCCCCCCAACTGGGGGGGGTTGTCTTCAAAATTAAAGAGGTACCCTCACCTCAAAGATCACTACAGATTTTATTTTCTACCAATTTCTTTAGAAATGGTTGCAAAATGATGCTAAGGAAATAAGCTTTCAAGGTACATCACTCAAAACTTACCTAAAAGCCTAGATTTTCTACAATTTGCAATTTTCTGAGGCAAATGACCTTTTTTTGGACCGGTACCGACCGGTACCATATTTTGGCAGTTAAATTAAGTACCTAAAATATGATCAGTCATTATGTGCTAGAGGTTAGCCTAAACCATGTAACATTATGTATTTTTGAACAGGAAATTTCTTCAAGATTCAGAAAATATTAAGTTTAAATAGAATATGCTGTCACTGACAATGAAACAGCCGCTTGTTTACACCCTTCCCATTTCTTGAGAAACAAGGGGGATACAGCAAACTTTGATTTAGAGAAGCCAAACTTCTGCTAGCTTTTAAACTTGTATTTCCCTTCTTGTCTCCGTGGAAACTTGATACAAAATGACAACTTTAGTGTTGAAACATTTGCAATTTATTTTATCTTTTTAAAGGGTGTAGTTTTTCTAAAAATTATAATTTAGTGAAGGTAAGTCAAAAAATTTTTGGGGGCTTTGAACTGACATGATGTACAGTACTCATTTTTGATCAGTAAATATCATATACCACTTAGTCTAAACTATTTAAAGTTATATATTGCTGGAAAGCAAATTTCCTAAGCTTTCAAATGTAACCGGTATTTAGCAACATATGATATTTTTTACGCACTAAATTTACTTTTATCTACTTACTGTTCAAATTTGTTTGGGGGGTTTTGAGACCCCTAAAAAATTTGGAAATTCAAAAACTTCAAATTTATTATTATCGCTTGAAAATTTGTCAAATAATGCCCCAAAAGAGTAGTTTTCAGACTGTGTTAATGATAAAGGGTTTGGTTATGTGGTAAAGATGTAATATCAATTTGATTTTAGTGTAGTTGGCACATGCTGAGAATTTAGCAGATTTTGTCGTCTGCAACTGGGTTTTTGGTCTTTTTAACCGTTTTTGGGTATAAAAATTCAAGAATCAGGGCACAAATTATACATCTTCCGATGCGTGAGGAAATAAGCGTGATCTTTTGAAAATTTTATGAAAATCAGATGAAAAATAAAGTCACAAATCGATTTTTTAGTAAACTAACTTTGTAACTCAATTTAAAAAAATTTGAGGTAAACACTGAATACACGAGATCATCGATCGATGATCGCGGGAGCAAAAGAGTTAAGGTAGGCAATCAGCACAGAGTCTTCTGCATTCCAAAAGACAAAGTCATCATCTTTCCTGCTGATGACACCACCTTGGCCTTCTTTGTAGCAAAAGAAGTCAAGGGTTTTTGCTGCATGGATTGTCTCTGGTTCGAAGTGATGGACCCAACATTCATCTTGGGTGAGAAAACGCTCAACAAAACTATATGGATCTGCTTCAAACATTACTAAGTTCGTCTCTTGACATGACAAGTTTGGTGAGCTTTGATCAGATGTCAAAAGCTGGGGCACCCATCCAGCCAAAATCTTTGACAATCAAGTTCCTTGTGGAAAATCTTCTTCATTCGTTCATCACATATGCTTATAACATTAGCTACGTGATTAATAGTTAAATGTCTGTCATTTATTACCATTTCATAAATGCTTTGAATGTTTTCTTGAGTGGTGGCCATAGCAAAACGTCCCAATCTCGGGCCATCTTCAAGGTTCTCTCCACCGCTGTTAAATTTAGCTGCCCACTTTTTCACAATTAATAAAGCTATAGCATCATCCTCCAAAGTAGCAACCCTGCCAGCATGAATTTTTTTGGGAGCTAATTCCTTTTTCTGCAAATATCTGATAACACCGAGGCACCAAATCTTATCCATATTCACAAGGTCTTCAAACGCCATAATACAAAATTCTACCAATATTACAAAATCTCTCTACTGCTAATTTTTAAAATGTAAAATTATTTATCCAATGTAAGTTTAAATAAGAAACATTTCAGCTACTATCAAGAAAGCTTGATTTTAACACATATGCCCAGTTTTATTGCTCTGTCATAACTCTTTTTAGTCTGGCTACAAACTTTTCAGCCTACCCTTATATAACTGCTTTTCCTTGGGGCTAACATCTCGATCAAGGGTTTGATCCTGATTCTAGATGGATCACTCTCCCATTTGCCCTTAATGTTCATACAGTCTTTTAGATAGTTTACTGAGATCCCCAGCAAGTGCACGATGGTCTTGCTAATTGGTCTGGTGCATTGTCACTTTAAAATTGCTAGTAGGCAATAGGTTGAAGCACCAAATAATAGTAGGCTGTTTTTAAAAAATTTTGATGAGCCTGAGCGAAAAAACTTGCTCAAGTACTCCAAAATTTCTCTTGTATAACAGGGGTTCCATGTCACCAAAAAGGTTGAAGAGTGCCAGTTTGCACTTGTGCACTACACTTGGCATCACCAGGATTAGCACGGGCTACTTGCCAAAGGGTTTGGAAGTTTTTAAGATATTTCTATTCAGTTTGCCAATTGTTTTTTAAGGTAACAAGATTCTCTCTTTTTTTCTGGCATTGATAAGTTCATAAGTCGTTTTATCAGTTACCAATATTAATGCATAGTCCAGCAATAAAGAATAACATAGGAAAGACATAACTCCCTACATTCAATTGTCTTGAAGACAAGCAAGCAGAAAACAACAAGCATCAGGCAGGCTTATGCTTAGGGTTGCTAGCTCTTAACAAATACTCTTTCATAACCTATACAATTCGGTTAAGAGTAAAACTATGCCAAGAAATTCATATCTGCATTACAACGCTGGTAACCTGTGGTGGGAAAACAACAGATTGATGAATGAATTGTACATATTGCCAGATAGGATTGTGGTTATTTAAGCTTTTTGCTTATTCTGAATTTGTTCATTAAATTTCAAAATTTGATTTCAATGAGTGTAAATTTGAAAGTGCTACTTGCCCTAGAAAATTAGATCTTTTCGACACAATCTTGTGTATCGTTTCACTTGAACTTGTTGGATGGAACTACAGGCTAAAAAGCCAACTTAATAACTGCACAAGGAATGCAAATTAGTTGAAAAAAGGTGTGTCCTGTTTGAGGCAAAATACAAAATTCAAGACATGAGATACAAACAACATAGTAGCTATTTTGCCATAACATCAAAATAGTCCAACAGACTATTTTGCCGCAAACGATTAAAGTGTCTTTTAACTCAGCACATTTGCCAGATTGCACCTGTTTGACAGATTGCACACTGTGTTACAATAAAGTAAGGGTTTTGTATTGCAGCATTTCAATGCCATGGTTAGGAGTTTGAATATTCAAAATAGTTTTTTTTTCTCCAATTGGGGTTCGATTGTCAGGACAATGTATTGCTGTAATGTTTTTGGTTCTATATTGAATTACATTACAGCAGTGTAACCAGGGAAGGGGGCTTGTGGGTAATCATAAGTAGAGAAGGTGCATACTGGGCATTGAATTTTTGTGAAGTCACGTTTTTGATACGTCATAGGAAATGACCAATCACAAACGACCAAAAGTTAGGTTTTCAATACATCATGAAAATTGACCAGTCATAAATGGCAAAAGGTAAAATAGCCATTGCATACACATTACGCCACAAAACAAAAAAGCTATTTGCATATAACAATTAATATCAGATTACCTGGCCTTCAAATCAGTCAATTGCCACAAGGTAAGAATTCAAACGTAAAAACAACCATAAAGTTTGTATACCTCATAACTTTCAGCAGCAGCATATAAATTAATATAATGTTACAAACCCCAACCGATTATATGTTTTTGGCAGAAAAAAGAAATAAATAGTTCTACATGTTATTCTTGAAATATCAAAAGGTTTGATTACAACTTGTAGATACATTTATAAATTGCCTATTAATTAAGATTTATTCAATAAATATGATTTAAAAACAATAATGCCAATTTGGAGTTTCCGAAAACATCTTTTGTTTTTGTGTTTAATAAATTGAATAAGTCTTCATCACTTAAAATGCAAACAGCTAACAAAACTACACCAGTAAAACAATTTGACCTGTTTTAGGAAACGATGCTAGAATAATATCATTAACACGTGGTGTCCAGTTGTGTGTCATCCAATTTAATGTTGGCACATTGCAATATACTAGTGCCTTCCTTCCTTCTTTTTCCAAAATTCTGTCTTGGAGAATTCGTTTAGCAGCATACTCTATTACAGAACTAACATCTGGCCTGTTAGAACTTGGAATATAATCAAGCAGTGAATGAATATGATTGGCAAATGACATAAAATTGTTTGAACACCCAGCAGCTCGGAAGAAAAAGTTTTTGCCCCCTGAAAAACATCTGTAAATTAGTGAAAATTCACTTTTTTACCAAATATTGTCAATGCATTGATTAGTCAATGATAGATTAGTCATTCAAGTGATCAATTTCAGCATTAACTTTTTAATGTAATTCCATAAAATAACTACCAATACTCTAAATAGGTTGCCAGCAATTTTGTCTCAAAGAAATGATTTTGAGACACTCACAAACCAAACATAACACTTTTTATCTAATTGTGTCTTTATGTATTAAAAATATGTTGTCACCTGCCACTACTTTTAAAGCATGAATTAGCAACTTTAGGAAAATATATCAAATTCAGGCTTATCTAAAGTAGCAACACAAGTCAACAGAAACATTTTATTTTAATTAAGTTTTGATGTCACATGGAAGGAATTATAAAACAATCAGGCAGTACCGGTACTGAAAAATGGAAACAAAGAATTACAAAAACTCTTGTGAAAATGGAAAAATACCAACTAAATTATGGAATTTGTAGAAACATGGAAACTTGAAGAAAGACAGAGGCTATTTTGCCATTGATAGCATTTTACCCATTACATTTATTTTTCCGTTAAACATTTGTAATTGGTCAATAATTGCAATCTGTTAAAATGTGAGTTTTAATCATTGGTAATTGATCATTTTCTATGATAAATTAAAAATATGACTTGACAAAAATTAAACCCTCAGTGTACACTCCCTTCACATTTTATATACTCACCACTAACCTCCAGCGCACACTGCTGTCATGTACATGGAATCCAACCCCGATTACAAAAAAGTAAAGTCTAGGATCGTACTGCAAACCATGACATTTGAACAAAGCAATACTAACCATTACACCAGTGCTAAGGTGAGTGTGGCATTGCAAGTGTACTTATTGAAAGACATGCTAATAATGCAGTAGTTATAAATAGGCATAGTAGGCATAGTACAGGCATAGTAGGCATAGTACGATGTGGCGATGATTTTTAGTTGTTGGAGTCCGCCTACTACTAAACCTAAAGGACAAAATTTAAACTTCACATTGCATGCTTAAGTAGTTCACCAAGCAATGAAATGAAAATGGCTGCTTGCGGGACCTAGGAAACAGGTGTTTAGGGATCTTTGCAACACTGTGTTGCAAAATAAAATTTAACAATCGCACGTGGACATGGTGTTTTCCAAAAAAAAAGGTTATCTCCCTCGCTTCGGGCGGAAAATGCGTCTATGAAGACTGTCGAGCACTCATGTCATATCGCTCTCATCTCCAAACTTCCACATTTGCATTTGAATGAGGTAGTATCAATCCTTGCTTAGGACAATTCATGAGGTCTAAAAATGGATTCTCTCCAGAAGCATTTTTGAAAGGCAGTGGCTATTTTGCCGTTGACGGCAATTTACCCTCAAAGACTATTTTGCCGTGAGTTGTTTGTGATTGGTCAATTTTAATGACGTACTAAACATGTGACTTTTGGTCGTCTCTGATTGGTCAATTTTAAAAACCAATTTAAAAAATTTTGCACCCCCAGGTCTCTATCCCCCACCCTGTACACTCCCTTGCAGTGTACACTGCCCCGTACATTTACATACCAGGCCTGCCCCTTCAGTGTACACGGCCTTTCTTTTCAAGCCCTGGCCAGCTGAGATTTGAACCCACAACCATGGTATCTCAAGACCAGCGCTCTATCCACTACACCACAGTCACTGGTGCGATTATAGCAAATTTGGCTATATAAACACACATGAATGATCACGGCAAAATAGATTCCAAGGGCAAATTGCCGTCGACGATGAAATAGCCACTGCCTTTTTGAAATCCTCCACTTCAGCCCAAAATTTCTCTGTTCTGTGTTTTCAGCCCCACATTATGTTTGAAAAATATTAGATAAACTCACTAATACAACATTAGCCCAACAATATTGCATAACCTAGAACAAAAAAGTAAAGAAAAACAAGTTAATCTCCCTCCTTCACTATTCTTTATGACATTACTCGACTTAAAGATTTGGCAGTGGCTATTTCGCCGTCGACGGCAATTTGCCCTTGGAATCTATTTTGCCGTGATCATTCACGTGTGTTTATATAGCCAAATTTGCCATTATCGCACCAGTGACTATGTGGTGTAGTGGATAGAGCGCTGGTCTTGAGATACCAAGGTATCGGGTTCGAATCTCAGCAGGCCAGGGCTTTAAAAGAAAGGCAGTGTACACTGAAGGGGTAGGCCCGGTATGTAAATGTACGGGGCAGTGTACACTGCAAGGGAGTGTACAGGGTGGGGGATAGAGACCTGGGGGTGCAAAATTTTTTTTTTGGTTTTTAAAATTGACCAATCAGAGACGACCAAAAGTCACATGTTTAGTACGTCATTAAGATTGACCAATCACAAACAACTCACGGCAAAATAGTCTCTGAGGGTAAATTGCCGTCGACGGCAAAATAGCCACTGCCTAAAGATTTCCCTCTAGATAATATCTAGTACGTCAAAAAAATGGCAGTGGCTATTTTGCCGTTGACGGCAATTTACCCTCAGAGACTATTTTGCCGTGAGTTGTTTGTGATTGGTCAATCTTAATGACGTACTAAACATGTGATTTATGGTCGTCTCTGATTGGTCAATTTTAAAAATCAAAGAAAAAAAATTTTGCACCCCCAGGTCTCTCCCCCACCCTGTACACTCCCTTGCAGTGTACACTGCCCCGTACATTTACATACCAGGCCTGCCCCTTCAGTGTACACTGCCTTTCTTTTAAAGCCCTGGCCAGCTGAGATTCGAACCCGATACCTTGGTATCTCAAGACCAGCGCTCTATCCACTACACCACAGAGTCACTGGTGCAATATTAGCAAATTTGGCTATATAAACACACGTGAATGATCACGGCAAAATAGATTCCAAGGGCAAATTGCCGTCGACGGCGAAATAGCCACTGCCTAAAAAAATATCTAGACTTTCTAGCCATCATCTAGTTTCCCAATTATACCTCTAGGCCTTACAAAAAATATCTAGATCTAGCTATAAAACATCTAGAGTGGCAGCCCTAATCGGATCCCTCTTAATAGGAGATCGGCTTGAAAATGCTAATTAGCAAGTAGCAACTTCTATAGTTTATAAAAGTAAAAATTATTTTTTTTTGAAAGGAAAGAAGGCTTTGTCACATTTGTGCGACTGGTTTTCGATCGCACACCTCTTCTACTTTGCCTGTACTATGCCTACTATGCCTGTACTATGCCTACTATGCCTGTACTATGCCTACTATGCCTGTACCATGCCTACTATGCCTATTTATAGCTACCCCTAATAATGCATGGCAAAATAGCCTGTAGGGATATTTTTCCTTCTGTGGTAAAATAGCCACTACGTTATGGAAAAGCCCAGTTTAAATCAACTCAGTTCTCCAATTTTACCACATTAAGTGGTCATATTTTTGGTTTTTATTAACTTTTGTAAATTTCTGTATTTCAGCAATTTCCTTACTTCTTCAATTGGTAGTTTTTCCATTTTTTTGAAAATTAGTTACAGTATTTCTTTTTTTTAATTTTCACAGTTCTGTAATTCGATTATTGGTCACTTCTGCAATTCAGTAATTCCACATTTCAATATGAATTTTTATAGTTCTGTAAACCTGTATATCAATATTTTAATGCTGTGCAAAAAAACACAAATACCACGGCAAAAATATGCCAACTAAATTTTTTTAAAAGTTAGACTGCAATCAGTAGCTAATAGATCTAGTTAACGGTTCAGTTGGGCACCGGTAAAATGAAATGGTGGCTTGAATCAACACTAAATTACAAAAATGTGCAGAAATTTATATTGAATTGTGGAACTACTGATGTAAATTCTTATTAAACGTGCAATTATGGAAATAATGACATTCATTCAAAAAAATAATCACTCACCAACAGAAATAAAGAGAAAATACTAAATAATAAGTACCAAAATCGCAGAAATATGGAAATTGATAAAAACTAAAAGCATAATCACTCAATTAGGTAAATTAAAAAATTAAGTCGAGTTAAAGTGAGCATTTCATTAAATTGCCATATCTTTGCGATTTCAGTAAGTTAATTGGAGTATTTTCCATATTTACGGAAGTATTTCTGCATTTCCGTACTTTAGTGTTGTTGTTCGCTTGTGACCCTGAGATTGAGAGTTTAATGCTGGCATGGGTTTATGATGTTGTATGCTTAGGAAAGACAATTTGGCCGAAGTGTTGGCAATTGATACAAACCAAGTGTAGCGTGTCGCACCTCGCACTTCATCGAGCTGCCTTGCCAAACATCTTTTTGTCTTTTTTTTACATTTTTTTTATTAGTTTGCTTTCAGTGGCTTAGCACCTTGCTCCCACTGATGTGTGTGATTCTAGTTGTTTAATGTAAGAGCTGTGTTTGCTAATTTGCAACTTCGTGCGTCCCCAGTTTGACGCCCAGCTCGCGCACCTTTGCTGTTTTACCCTATGATTTTGCTGATGAAGCAATGTTAACTGACGAAGTATCTACCGTCAGGTTTGTAGCCGCTCGGCTATCTCCGTTTCAAGTATATCGTGCTCCTATAGTTCGCACGCCTGGCGATGTAACCTCACGCCAGGAATCTAGCCTGCATGGCTTTCCGGCAACCTAGCCGTGATATTGCAACGCGTATTGTTTATTATTATTGTATGCGTCTAAAATCACACACATTTATTTTTCTTTTTTATTAGGGATAGATTATGTTTATTTTTGTCTTCTCTTGGTAGCTCGGTGATCGGCTTGCCTTTCCCGCCATTAGGTTGTTTATCCGTTATTTTTTGTTAATGTGACGTGTGCAGTGTCCTGTTTACATAGACGTGTGCAGCGACCTAATTCGTGGTGTCGCGTGCAGATTTTGTTACCAACCATGTGGTCGGAGATATTGTGCTCTCTTTCTTCGTCGATCGCCGTGGCGGACGGACGTGTTCTGGTTGTCTGTCATGTTTCTGGTTCGTTGTTGATCGTCGTGGCAGAAGGACGTGATTTTTGATTATCTGCCACAGCTTGCGCGAATTGATGGAATAAAATATTGCTGTAGTGCTTTCTTCCTTGTGACTGCCATAGTTCCCAGCAATTGGGATTCAGTCAGCACGTTATTGATCTAAGGAACTTATTTCCTACACAAGCAAAACTAATTTGATTCGCTTTACTGTCTTGCAGTGATAACAAATACATATACAAAGATGCTTCGTCTTTGAAATAGCAATTGATTTATTAGCTGCTCTTGATTTTTCCATTTTTATATCTTCAAAAAAAGTAGCCCACTGGCTGTAGAGGCAACAACAGTAGCTATGTGCGAAGATCATTAACGCTGCTCTCTCGCCCCACCCTCGTCTCCAAACTTCTTATGCCCCATCTGCCCCCCCCCCCCCCCCCCCACCACCGTCCCTTGCTCCGAGCTTTCCTTCTGTGCCTCCTGCCTCCTCTCCTCCCCTGACTCTCTCAGGGTTCTTCAATGGAATGGAAGTCTTCGAGCCAGGAGCACTGAACTACTCCATTTTCTTTCATCCCATCCTGTCGACCTTATCTGCATTCAGGAATCCAATCTTAACTCCTCTTCCTCTTTCCGGATTCCTGGATTCTCTGCTCTGCGTTCTGATCATACCCACTCCCGGTCTGGCATTCTCTCTTCTGATACCACGCACGCTAGCAGCAGCGTTGTCATTTTCGTCAGGCAGGACCTATCCTTTTCTGTACTTTCTACCTCCTCTCTCTCTTTGCTTGATCCCTACCCTAATTATGTAGGGGTCAGCATCTCTCTAAATAACTCCTCCTTGCTCTCTTTTCTTAATGTGTATGCCCCCCTATTTGCTCCTCCTCAACGGATGGCAGAACCGATTCCTTTTCTCCCTCCATTCTTTTCTCCTCCAGAAATCTCTTCATTCTGAGGGGACTTCAATTGCCATCACCCGCTTTGGGACTCAAGAGTTACTTCCGACCACCGAGGGGAGAAAGTATTCGACTGGGTCATATTTTCTGACCTCCTCCCCCTCAATGACCCTGACACACCCATCCTTCTCCATCGCTCCTCTGGCAGTTACTCCTCTCCTGACATCTCCTTTTCCCCCTCTTCTCTTGCCCTTCCCTGCTCTTGGGAGGTGCTACAGAATCTTGGTTGTGACCACTTACCAATTCTTCTATCTGTCCCTCTCTCTCCGGTCTATCGAGCGTCCCCCTTCCCCCTTCCTTCAATTTTCAGAAAGCTCGCTGGGATGGCTTTGCCTCCTACTTTGACTCTCACTGTCCTACTGCAGAGGAATACTCGTCTCTTTCCTCTGCTGCTGCTCTCTTTACCTCTTTGGCACTGAATGCGGCCAGATCTTCCATTCCTTTTGGCCGCATCAAACGCCCTCCTAAAGCCTGGTGGTCTGCTGAGGTGGAAAGTGCGGTTAGTGAAAGACGCAGGGCTTTCGCTGCCACTCGCAGAAGTGATGAAGATCGCCAGGCTTACATCTCCGCTTCTCGACGCGCCTTGTCAGTCATTTCCAAGGCGGAGGCATGGCAGACGACTTGCTCTTCTCTCTCACCTAAGTCTAACCCTAAATCTGTGCACTCCCTTCTTCGCTCTATCGTTGGCTCATCTTCTTCCTCTCCTAACTTCCCCAACTGTTCTTCTCCCACGAAATCGGCTTTGGTCTATCCCGCTTACCTGAGATCCCACTTTTCCGTTTCTCAACAAAAGGCTCTGCACTGCAGAGCCAGAGGCTACCTCTCTGAGCTCCGCCGAGCTACGTGCTCTGTGGAGTTTCACTCGTCCTTTTGCTCTCCTTTCACTCTTGTTGAATTTCATGCGGCTGCCTCCAACCTTTCCTCATCCACCGCCACTGGCCCAGACAAAGTTGCTTATCCCATGCTAAAGGCACCTTCCTCGCTCTGGCATGGATTTACTTCTTCACATTTTCAATCTCTCCTGGTCTTCGCATTCCTTTCCTTCCATCTGGAAGACATCTTCTATTATTCCCATACACAAGATGGGAAAGCCTCCCGACTCTCCTGCTTCCTTCCGGCCTATCTCTCTCACCTCCTGCGTATCAAAGCTTTTTGAACGCATCATTCTATCCCGTCTTCTCTTTTTTCTGGAATCTAATTCCATTCTCTCTCCCCGCCAGGCCGGTTTCCGTCCTGGACGGTCTACACTTGATCAAATTCTGTACCTTTCTCAGTCCATTTCAGATGGGTTTAACAAACCCAGGCCGGGCTCTCGGACGATCCTGTCTACTATCAATTTCTCTAAAGCTTGTGACTCTGTCTGGCATCCCACCCTTTTCCACAAACTTACTTCGACAGGCCTCCCTCCTTGCTTTGCTCGTTGGACTCAATCTTTCCTTTCTGATAGGCGCGCTTCTGTGGTTTTTCAAAACCACAAAAGTCGTTCCTTTCGAGTCCGTCGAGGTGTTCCGCAAGGATCCGTTCTTGGCCCTGTACTTTTCTCTCTATTCATTAATGATCTTCCAGCTTCTCTGCCTTCTTCCGTCAGCTGCTCTCTTTACGCTGATGATCTGGCCATTTGGTCCTCCTCCCCATCAGTCCCCACTGCGGCGGAGACCACACAAAAATCTCTGTTTCGATTGGAGCGCTGGTCTGAGTACTGGTGTCCTCCTCTCAATCCGAGCAAATGTGAGGCCTCCTTCTTCTTAGTAGATCCCCACCAGGCTAACCTCCAGCCCAACCTCCTCCTACTCGGCTCCCGCCTCCGTTTTAATCCCACTCCAACTTTTCTTGGGGTCACCTTCGACCGCACTCTTTTCTTTTCTAAGCATGTATCTTCGCTGAAGGCCAAATTTTTTCCACGTCTCAAGGCCTTACGCTGTATCTCTGCTTCCTCATGGGACCCATCTAAGGAGTCCCTCTCTGTTCTGTATAAATCTTTTCTTCGGTTCTTTCTTCAGTTCTGTTTCTTTTGCTTTTGGCAAGGGCGGCTCCGGCGTTCTTGCCAACTGCTCTCTCCGTGGCACTGAGGCCACTCTTACCTTTTCGGCACGCCCAGTATGTTCAAGTTTTTCCGCTGAAGCCTGCGCCATTCTGTACGGTCTTTGCTGGTCTTGGCAACACCATAAAGTCTGCCATTTTTCTTCTCCTACTATCTGACTCTCGTTCTGTCCTCGCCACCCTGTCCCCTCCACCATCTTTCCTCTTATCTCAAACTCTGTGGCAGATCTGGCAGGAACTGTCTTCTCTCTCCTTCTGTTCTATCAGACTACAATGGATCCCCGGACACTCGTTTCTCCCGGGGAACGGCGAGGCTGATGAGCTGGCCAGACGGGGTGCACTGCTTGCGCCCTCCGCAATCCCTTGTAGTCTCTCTTCTCCTACTTCTCGTATGCACTCTCGTCTTATCTCGGACTGGAGGCGTACATACTGTCTCATCGAAGTTCTTTGACACACAGGTTTCCTCGATTTCCACTGAGGAACTTGTGCTCCCTCGTCATGCTTGCTGTGTCCTCTCTCGTCTACGCTGCAATGAACACAGCCTTCTTTTAGGTTTTTATCTCTCGAGGATTGGCAGAATTGAGAATCCTCCCTGCAGCGCCTGTGGACACTCGTCCCAGGACACCTCTTATCTCATTCTGCACTGTCGAGCTACGGACTCTTTGCGCCGCTCACTCTTTGGCAACTCTCTATCCCTTTACGACCTCTGGTCCAGACCCAGGAGAGTTGCCCGGCTTCTGGGGCTCCATGGTTTTCCGCCATGCCCCCATCCCTCGGAAGGGGTCGGGTAAACAACAACAAGATCATTGAGGTGTAATCATGACTGAAGAGGCACAATTGTGATCATATTGACATCCCCTTGAGATGGCAGTAATTACTGGCATTGGCAGCTTGGTGTTAGTTCTCTTCCAGCCTGGCACCATAGCACTACTTTCACTTTGAAGGGAATTTTCTTATTTGGGGAAATTGACTCTAAAATTATTAAAAGAGGAAATAATCAAAGTCAGGAAAGAACAAAATACAAAAAATAAATCAAAAAAAAGAATCTACACCTTGTTATTTTGAAATACAGGAATTCAGAATAAGAAAAATCTTTTAATATTTCTCTGGGTTCCTACGGAATAGTACATGTCTGCAATGTGCATGATGGCTTGGTTGATGTCTACGAACTCTAACCTTAACCCTAGCCAAAAACCCGACCCTAATCCAAGGCTTGTACAAAGCAGATAGTGTGACGAGTTCGTGGAACAGAGGCCCTTGGGGTAGTCTCCGAGCCCGAGACAGATTGTTGTGAAGCTGTATAACAAAATAGATGAAACGCGCTCCTTGCACTTCCTTTCTTCTGTCGCCTAAACTTTCGTGCACCAATCCTTTGATAAACGTATATTGATCGTAAAGAACTGAAACTTGAAATTAAGATTTTACAATTGACCGAAAAACAAGATTGGATGGTAGTGGTGTTGCTGGCGACGTTGGCGTTGTTACCGGTGTTAGCGGTATAGCAGTGTAGCGGTGGAGCGATGCAGCGTAGTTAGCGGTTTCAAGCTAGTTTGACCCCCAAGTACCTTCTCTACTACAGCTCCACAAAGACGATCAACAAAAGAACAACTTATCCATCTTTATCTACTTGGGTTCTTGCAAGCTTCCTTTGACAGTTTCGTCTTTTGCTCAAACGTGCAGGTTTACAAAACAACGTAATCCTTCCTGCTACGTGTCTACTTGAGAAATGATGTAAGATGTGATAAGAAGGCAGTTTTCGCAGCGTCGCTTTAGGGTCAACTTTGCCAAATTCCAGAGACGTAGCAGCCGCCCCCCAAACCCCCCAATTGGGGGGGGGGGGCCCAGGCCAACTTTGGGGGCCCAAGTTAGTCTGAAATTGCTTTTTGGCTACGTGACTATTTTCAGTTCAGCAGACTTGTTTACAACCGATTTAAACTGTAGGAAGAAATTGGCTTGTGACATCATAAGTGAATGCAACGTCATTTTATCTCGCAGAATCTAGAATATTTCGATTGATTTTCTGGTAGAATCTTGAATATTCGATTGACGTAACAATGCCGTTGTTACGCAACAATCATAGAATGGTCTGGAATTCTGTTTGGCTATAAATACCGGGACAATATATATATACACTGCAGAGTGCAGATAAAGTATTTTATTGACATTGTATAGAATGAAACGTTCAAAAAGTGGTGCTCAAAAGAGAAAAGAAGCAGCCACTGCTCGAGATGCTGTAGCGAAATTGCCCAAGATGACAGATTTTTTCAAGATTACTGAGCAGAGTAGACCTGGCACTAGTACCTACCGAGAGGGATGAAGAAAACTATAGTGTACAAGAAAAAGAAGACTATGACGATCAGCATCAAAGTGATTGTGAATTTCCAGAAAATGTAAGTTGTGATTTACCTGCCAATACGCAACCTTCAATATCAAAAATAACTGAATCTCAATTTACCCCTATCCCTGATGACCCATGTAAATGGCCTGAAAGTATTTCTGATGCTCAACGATGTGATATAGTAAAGCGTGGACCACATCAACTAATAATGAATTTTCCATATAATAACACAACTCCAAGGCGACGTTTTTCCTCCAACCATTATAAACGTGTGTTACCTAATGGTGAAAGTGTTTCACGGTCGTGGCTAGTTTATTCTGGGGAATCAGATCAAGTTTTTTGCTTTTGTTGTAAGCTATTTGGAAAAACACTAAGCCCCTTTTGTAGTGGTATAAATACATGGGAGGGTTTTTCGAAAAAACTGAAAGACCATGAAAATGGCATTTCCCACCAAGAATGCTGCAGTCAATGGATGTTGCTAGCTGAAGGGATAAGAAATTCATCCACTATCGACAAACGCGAGATGAATATTTTTTTCAATGAAAGACGTTTTTGGAGAAATGTTTTAGAGAGACTTATCGACATTGCCTTGTTTCTATCGGAAAGGAATCTTGTTTTTAGAGGATCTGAAGAAGTCTTAGGATCTCCTCACAATGGAAATTTTCTGGGTATATTTGAGCTTTTGGCAAGAAGAGATCCGATCCTAAAAGAGCTTCAAGACAGAATCAAGAATAAAAACACTAAAGATCACTATTTGAGTCCTACCATACAAAATGAACTAATTGAATTGCTAGCGACAGAAGTTGAAAAAGAAAATTTACAGCAATTGAAATTGGCAAAATATTTTTCTATAATTTTGGACTGCACTCCAGATATGTCACATCATGAACAAATGTCGTCATTCTCCGTTATGTACTATGTAATGAAGAAGCTGCTGTTGTTAAAGAAACATTTTTTGGCTACTTGAGAATAAGTGACAGTACTGGGAAAGGCTTGTTGGACGCTTTCTTAGAAAAAGCGACCGAACTGCAACTCGAATTGTCTGATTGTCGAGGTCAGTCATATGATAATGGTGCTAACATGAAAGGAAAACATTCTGGGGTCCAAGCAAGAATGCTAGACACCAATCCCAAAGCTGTTTACGTGCCCTGTGCAAACCATACCCTTAACTTAGTTGTTGTTGACAGTGCTAATTCATCGACGGAAGCATTGACATTTTTTGGAGTACTTACAAGGTTGTATGTGCTGTTTTCTTCCTCTGCTCAGCGTTGGGAAATTTTGAAGAAACATGTGGAGCTGTCCATAAAGTCACAATCTGATACTCGTTGGGAAAGCAGAATTAAATGCATCAAACCTCTTCGATACAATTTAAAAGAGGTGTTGCTGGCACTGAAAGACTTGGAAGCCATTTCCATGGAAAGAAAAGATGGAAGAGCTGCCTCAGAAACAAAATCGTTGATAGCTCATTTATCAAAATGGAGTTTTCTTTTGTCGGTGTTTATTTGGTATGATATCCTATTCCAAGTCAATAAAGCAAGCAAGATTCTTCAATCGTATGGAGTCTCCCTTCATACAATGGAAACGGAAATCCAGGCAACTGAAAGGTTTTTGCAAAACTATCGCACAACGGGTTATGACAGTGCCGCAACATCTGCTGTTGAAATAGCACAGGAATTGGATATTGATCCTTCTTTTCCTCCGTCAAGAAGTGGAAAGAAAAGAAGATTGTTTGATTACCAAGGTGAAGAGGAACAACGAGCTACTCCTGAACTGAAATTTAAAAGCAACTTTTTCTATCCATTAGTAGACCAGACTATTATGTCAATAAAGGAGCGCTTTAATTTGTTATGTGAGGTTTCTTCCGCCTTTTCGTTTTTGTACACACGAGACAAACTTTTGCTTGTGCAACAAGAAAATGCTCTTCTTACTTGCTGTAAAGAGTTCCAAAAAAAGTTCGGTGACATTGATTCTGATGAAATGAGCGCTGAGCTACAGCGGTTTGTTTTAATTTTACAAAAAAATTGCAATCTCAATACGGCTCAAGACTTTCTGAACTATCTTCTAAAGACTCATTTATTTGAATTGTATCCGAATGTGTACATCGCACTTCGAATCTTATTAACTTGCCCCGTGACTGTTGCCAGCGCTGAAAGAAGCTTCAGCAAATTGAAACTGATCAAAACTTTTAATAGAACGTCTATGACAGACAGTAGACTATCTTCATTAGCCATGTTGTCAATCGAAAATGACTGCGCCCGATCTCTTGATTATGACAATGTCATAACAGCATTTGCGAACAAAAAGGTTCGCTCCAGACTATTTAAATGATACTGTGTTTTTATAACTTTTTCATGTTTTTCAGTGTCATTGCTTTCGTTTCGCAGTGTCTGCATAAATGTCCTACTGAACTCTGGCATCGGTGCCGAATTTTTTATGACTTGCACCTTCGGTATCGGCATGCTTTATTCTGACATTAGCCTGTTTACTTATGTACAAATTGTGGTGTATTTTCTTAATGCAGCTTTTCAATTTTACACCTCTAAAGTGATATGACCTGTGCGCAGGGGCTCTTGCGCTTACTTTGGGGGGGCCCGAAGTTGGAGTGCTACGGGACTGATTGTTGGACGACACGTCTGCTGTATTGATGAAGGACGAAGTTGTTGGCAAAGTGGCGCACCGCCTTTGGAGTTTAAAAAATTATAATGTTTGCAACCTTGAACATAGTAGTTAGGTAAATCAGGAAAACCTAAATGATAGTAATACGAGCCATTTGTAATTGCATTGTGCGAATCAACTCACTGAGAAGACTTTGGAAATGAAGGGGAAATCCTACTAGCACCCAATTTAACTGTGTACGTGCACGCTCATCACTTGTGTTCTTACGTGAAAAGGAATTCTGATCAACAGTGGCCCTATGGAGTGACCTTTCATAAACAGCATGCCGTAGTGCTTTAGTATCATTATGCATCATATGAACATTAAAGCTATCATGCCGATGGTGTTCATCATCGTGCATTAATGCATCTGCTTTCTCAGCAATGAAGTCCAAAGACTCGTGATGAAAGAGTCATAAAATCTTCCTAACATCTGGAGGCATGCGATCCAGGAATTCATCAAGAATAAACGAGCAGTAGGAGATTCATCAAGAATAAACCTACTGTCAATGAAATTATTTTTTCCAAGAGTAGCATAAAGCTGCATCAACAGTTCAGTAGGGGTTCTATCTCCAAAGGGCGGATTAGTTTCAAGTTACTGTGACGTTTTGTATAAGGAACAGCATAGGCAGTGACAAGAGCATTCTTGAGAATGTGACAAGAAGGAAGTTGGTAACGTATGGATACGTCATTAGAGACAAATTTTAAAGGAAGAAGCTGGTGCACAATGATTTGTGAATGACTGGGTGTATTAACGGGAGCAGCGGTAGGTTCAAGAAAAGGATTTGGGAAAGTAGAGTTGGCTGTTGCAAAAGAGGTGAAGGGGTAAAAGCATTTGAAATAGAAGGTGTGAAGGTTAAAGAGCTGTTAGTGTAGGAAGGAATAAGTGGTGTTTCGAGGATATACGAGCAAAAGCTGGATTTATGTGCATATTTGTGTAAGAGGAAGAAATTGGTGAAAAAGTGACAATGGGCCTAGCAGATGAAGCAGTGATTGAATAAAATGATGGACTTGTACATAGTTATGTGGAGTGAATAACAGTAGGGGTCAAAGGCTGTTGCACATTATATTTTTCACGCTAAACAATAACTGATATAAGGCAGCCAGATCGAAATACGTTAACCTTCAGATACCACAATTCAGAATTAGCTTGTGAACAAAATTTACACAGAACTGTCCACGAGTTATGGTAAGCTTCCTGTCCACAGCTTAGGTCTACACAGTTCCCAGTTTACAAAAAATAACAAACTATATCTACGAAAGAAAGTTCGAATATGACAACAACAAAAATTTAATTATGTTGTACGGAAGACTAGCTCACGAATTAATAAGCCTAGGCTTAAAACAGTAAATGACGATCAACAGCTAGATCAAAATTGCAATAAGAAAAGTCAAAACTATATTTCTCAGTTCCAAATATGCAATGCAAAGTCTTTTGAAAAGATGCCTTCCGCGAGTTCAACTTTCGGGATCACCATTAAATGTAAAGATCTCCTACATTTACGACAGTCTCATACCAATGATAATGGGTGATCTCTATTGTATCTTGATTTGCACGACGAATGAATTCAGAATCGACTCTTCTGCACACTCTGTTACAATTCGCATTCAAATATGTCTTTTATAGTTTGCCTATTTTCCAGAACAAATACGATCTATAGGTTACCTAACTCTGAAATAAAATAAGCAGACTTCACGTGAGCTAAATTTACACAACGAGACCGTTCTCCTCGCTGGTTCCCATTCAATAATTGCAACAGATCTGCCACTTAAATATAACACAATTAATTACGAGAGTGTTGGGGTTTATAATACAATGTTAGTAACTAGTTCACTACACACACCCATTGTAAGTTAATGTGATTAGACTCTACAATGCAGTTAAATGCAGATGAATTGGGCTACCTTAGTCGCAGTCTCAGACATGATTTTTTTATGGAATGTGAAACACAGTTCACATTAATTACAAAATCAGACGATGAATAAGGTGTAGAAGCTGTTTAAGAGTTAAATAATTTTATGAATTGATGCATGGTACGCTACATAACTGCTAAATAATAAGGCTTTATGAAAAAAAAGTTATTAGACCTATATACTAATGTCATTACTGGTAGATGCTTGACCCAAAATGGCCAATGAATTTATGGAGATCAAAGCATAAAAAGCTGGCTACCCTCCTTTTTTGGCACCTGGCAACAATGACAAGTTAGTGGCAGACCATCGGTCTAGTTATTCCAGTTCGCCTGTTTACAGGTTTGCTGGTCCACTACTGGATTGTATAATTGTATACTGGGGGATTATTTGGAAATCATTACAATTACAAAAAAATGGGCTGTCTGATAATAGCCAATTATTTGATTATTACCTTACCAGCACTGATCAAGACAAAGTTTACTAGCCTAAAAATTTGTTATGACTAAAATCTAGAACTGAAAAGGAGGGTAGGCAATGGAGGTTAAAGAAAAACTTAACAGTCATAAATAACTTTGCCGATAAAATTACTGTGAGATTGCATATACCAGGGGTGTCAAACGTTCGGCCCGAGAAATGATTCTTAATCAATTTCGGCAGTATTGCAACCTTAAATAACACGCAGGGTACAACCGCGAACAAATCTTTGTTTTTGTAAACAAACGCAACATAGCAGGGAAATACATGCACTTGCGCCAGCGTGCTGCGCTGACTTTATTCCAACAGTTATGGCGAGAGAGGAAATGAACTTTTTTTTTGAAGATCAGCACCATTTCGGGCAACATCACACAACTTCCGGAGATCGTTACCTGGAGAAGTGGTGATCTCCAATTATTGCCACTCGCCACCATTGGGAATAGATTTACATGGCTGGTGTGCTGCGAAATTTGATCATTTAATTTCCAGTGGCGGCAGACAAAAAAGTTTGGAGACAGTTGATATACAGTTGTAGCAACCCAAGCAACTTCAACTACAAACCACAAACATATGGTCACCAATAACACTTGGGTTTATATATGGATTGCCATGTAAGTTTGGTAATTGCTGTGATAAAAGTGACAAGTCGCCACGTGGAGGGCACTCATTTTAACTTGGATTGCAGTTAGATGCCTGTCGTTGCGCTACACGGTCTTACCTGCTTGTATTTTTTTCAATAGAATCTGAACCGTACAAAATCCAGATATGTGAATGTTGCCCGCAACACTAAATGAGTTTGACACCCCTGGCATATACGGTTCGAATTTACTTAAGACTCTCAGATGTATGTTTCTGTTTCCATTGGCAAACGGTCCTCCAAGCCCTATTCTAAACTATTGAAGTCTGAAGAGGTAAGCAATTACATAAACATGAATTGCATTATCACTTTTAATGCTTTTAGACTTTATCGCGTGCAATAGAATTTTTGGTTTTATTTTAACTTTAATTTATTTATAGTATCGCTCGAATAATTAGGTCTGGCTGCAACTTAACAGCTAGGTGAAGATTGGCGTTTACTAAGATACTTGAATCACGCACTTTTCGATCAAGAATAGAACAAATATATTCACAAACCACTTTAAGACTTTGAATTCCTTCGCTCGTCGAACACAGAAACTAAAGTACTTTAATATATAAATATCAGAAACTAACCAAAACTAAATCCATTAAATAATTGTTTGTCACGCTAATAGAAATCCACAATAAATCACCACAAATCAATTCACTTTTTTCTTTTTCCTATACTCTCTCTCACTACCAACGTTTCCTCTAAGCTACGCGCGTGCGCGGCCGCGCAGTTGTTTTGACACCTTTGCGCAGTTAACACAACGCTCCGCGCAGTCTCCAACACAAGGAAAGAGGTGAAATTCTATACACAAACGAACAACGTAGGCTTCGACGGACTTTGCAGACGCAATTTCATCACAACATGAGGACGATGACTTTTTTTTTTGGAGAGCACCATGTCCGCGCGTGATAATCCGTCCATCTGAAAGGAGCAATTGATGTTCCACTACTGGGCAATAAACTTTTATAGATTCTGCCTAGTGAATTACTGCTTCAGCGCACACGTTAGTTTTTCCGTGCAGCATTATCAAAAATTGGAGGGAACGTTGCTCACTATTACTCTCTGCCACTCTGAATGCGTAAAAATCTCGCCGCCTTATATATGAATGAGACGAGCTTCCAGAAAATGCTAGAACAACATTACGCGACACAGAAAAAAAAGTATCGCTAATAAATTACGTAATCGGCAATCAAAACAAAATCTTCGAAAAGAAACAAGATTTACTCGAATACTCTGGAATTTAGTCATGTAAGAAGAGGAGCGTGAGTTACAAATCTAAATGCGAAAGAAAAAAGTTTTTTTCGAAAACAGCAGAGATATAAAAAGCAAGTTTAGGGGTTAAGGCAATTCAGATTTACCAATAAAATAATCACGGCAAAGCAAAACGACAAATTACAACAACTATACATATATAAAAACTTTTCTTTCAACGCAAATTTACTTATTCGTGACAAACTTAAAGACAATAAACTCAATTTCGAGAAAATTAATTTAAAATTTAACAAATTTATTGCATTAGTCTACTTCAGTATTTCTCAATCGGTGGGCCATACCAGGTAAGTCGGGTGGGCCACAGCACGTAAGTCGTTGGGCCACGGACCTCTGTGTATTTTGAAAACGGGTTTGCATGTTGAATAAGGTTGATAAATATTGGACTGTCATACGGACCAACACTTGCGAACTAGAGGCCATCCTAAGAATAGGAGAGGCAATGATCTTTTTCTTTCGGAGATCAACTTCGCTGCCATGTTATCTTCTGCTTATACCAGTGTCTTTGTAATTATCTCATTTGAGTGGGCCACAAAAACTTGTGGACCCTTGAAGTGAGCCACGGCACGAAAAAGGTTGAGAAACACTGGTCTACTTGATCATACCGGTTTAAGGTTTCCAAAATGAAGTATAGCCTAGGCTCAAAACACATAAAACCACATTGCAAACTGATTACATGGGTGAACAAATTTTAGTTTCTCTGATCAATAACAAGCTATTTTTGAGAATAGCGTGTAAAATTGCAAAACTGGTAGCTTATAGAGGTCACAAAATGATAACACAAAAATTAAGCAGAAATGCAGTTTGGAATGGAGTGAACAGGACAGTTGATTATGAATTTTTGATTTTATCAATAAAAAGATAAACATTGTCGAACACCTATCTACAGCAAGCAAGGCCTAGGTCACCACAAAATGAGGCTACTTTTATCAGCAATGCGTTTTGTATGAATGTAGGACGTTTTGGCTGTGGTCGATTTGGCCTGAACATTCTCGCTGAGGACGTTTCTGCCTTATATTTTTTTGGCCTAGAGCAGGGGTGCCCAAACTTTTTTTACCGAGGGCCACCTTTAGATGAATAAACCCAAAGGCGGGCCAGTCTTTCAAAGAAAGCACAGAATATTCGGACCAACCGTAAAATTTTGTCCTGACGGGCGAAATTTTACGCTTGTGTCAGAATATTTCTCTTTCGTGTATTAATATTAGCATATCATTATTTGCAGACTGCGCTTTCTGATTGAATGTAGAAAACACAACTTTTGGCATGATTTTCCTTTTGAATTTCTTTATTTTAGTTACACACACGATAGCGAATGCTCGTAATCAGAACGGATTCAGTGGGGCAGTGATGCTGCATTTTGGTATGCATGATGGCCGACAAGCACATGGCGAAGCACATGGCAGAGATGGCTGTCAGTGATGTTAGTTCGCAATTTGTTTTTGTTTAGGCGACAACAAAGAAAACGTTTGCTCACATATATACGTTGAGCCGAACAAACTCACCATTTGTTTTGTATAGTGTATCATCAAAGGAAACCTGATTCTTTCCAGGTTTCGATAAAAGTCTAAAAGGCAAAGGCTGTGATGTTGATTTCTTATAGAACTGTCACATTGCATTTCGATAAGTTCTAACTGAAGACTTTCTTTCACTTCTTGTGCATCCAATAGGAAGGGATTTGAAAATAGCTTGATTTTATGCTCAACAACAGTGTTACGTCATAAATCGTTTTTGTTGGAAGTTCGTTTCGATGTGCGCGAGTTTTGAGCTTGCGACCCTTTTGCTATGAAATTTTGCGTAGCTGACCTGTCCCATAAGGTCAAATACCTAATTAGCGTATTCTCGTTTGTGTGTGTTTTCAATTATCGTAACCGCAGGGCTATGCTTTGTTCTGCCGCATTGTTATTTTTAGCTAAGCTTGTTAACAGAATTCAATTCCGCTGTATTGCTCTAAGTCTAATTGATTGATATTAGTTGAAATTTCTACTCAAACCCTTTCATCCTTGCATTGTTTACCATAGTAGCAACAGCAGCAGCAGCAACTAAAGTTCGTTAGTGTAAGGCAATATCAATTATCAAATCAACCAGCATCTTATATTGTACCATTTTTCAGCTGTAAGAACTTGTAATTAAATTAATAAAAATTGTTGGATGTTCTGTCGAAAACCAAGTTGGTAAGTTTCGCATATCGGTCATTTTACGCAAGTAACATTATATTGTATCTGTCGCTTTTGTTACAGAAACCAGTTTGCTGTAAATTTGTGGCATCTATTTCATTGGGTTCATTGATTTCTTCTCGAAATTTCATTGAATAAACTGCGTTTCAACGACGACATCTCGTCCTTCTCTTGTTCGCCGCAGCGTGAGGCAGACACGCGTGTTGCGACGTAACAAGAAAGTTTCAACTTGTTTTGATGATGGCGGAGAAGACTTCAACTTCTGCCACTGTTCCGGAATACAACCTCTTTATTCCCAACAAAGATCCAGTAATGGAAGCCATTGACTGCCTGCAACAGAAACTAAATGCTCTGTATCTTGCGGGAGAGAAAATTATGGCGCTTCGAAATCCTAACCTTGACAGCTTGCGATCAATCTCGCAAAATATCAATTTAACGCATGATGAGCTTCTTTCGAAAGTAAATCAACTTGATGACGATACTGTTCAATTGAGGAGTGATCCTATTGTGCGCAACAAGATCGAGTTTGATTCTTACATTGCCGCGTTCTTCGAGAAAAGCGCAAGCGATCTGATGCAAACTCAGCCATCGAGCGAAACATCAAGCAATGTCTCAACTACCCACAGTTGTAAAGCAAGTATACGGTCCAAAACTTCGTCCGGATCCACAATAAAACTTTTGGAAGCCGAAGCGGAATTCAAGGCTGCTCAAGTGTTAGCACAGCAAGCAAATGAGCGAGCCGAAGAAGAACTAAAATTCCAGCAGCTTCTGGCAAATCAAACGCAATATAAGATGATGATGTCAAAACACGAAGCTCAACGTAAGCTTGAAGTTGCAGCTGCAAAATTGAAAGTGTGGCAACAGTCGGCAAATCGTCACAATGCTGTTGATGAAGACTCTACAACCAGCGCAATAAATCATCCATCTTCAAGTGTTCTTCCAATGAAGACTGACATGGACATAATCCCTGCTATGTATGAACTAAATAACGCGGTGCAGACGCACACCACCGCTTCCTGTGAATTAATGAATTCAACTACAACGTCTGCGATGAAAATGGCAAAATGTTCGGCGAAATCAAATTCGGCAGCTACGGTTAGTGAATTTAAATATAACTTAACCACTTCCCGACGGAGAGCGTCCTATGACGCATGGAGAGTCGCGTCCTGCCGACGGAGAGCGTCCTATGACGCAAACTTTCAGTGCAGGACCAACGGCAAGCTTCTCTGTCCGCCCTTACAAATATAGCCCAATAGCGGCATTTAGCGGACGTATGCCGCTATTGGGCTATATTTGTAATCGATAATCGATAATAATAATTTTATCGATAATCGATAATCGATAATTTGTTCAAAATTAATACCGTTGAGAGGGCCCATCCAGCTCGTATAAATACCGTCGGGAAGTCGGGAATGCAAATGCGCCTGTGTGGGTTAACCAAAGTCGGGTTAGTTTCGCTGTGTGTCAACCTAATTCGTTTATGAGTTCGACAATTAATAATGCTAACTATGTGTGTGCACCAAATGCAATTTATTCTACTGCGCCCAACGCAACGTCAACCTATCCCCACACGACAGGGTTGTCAGAGTGCCCTCTTAATTACGTTTCCCAAAATGAAAATGCAAAGTTTCCTCAGGTAAATAGCAACCAACCTTACCCCTACCACCCTTATCATCACCCTGACTCTATGTACTTACCGCTACCTCCGCCGGGGTTCCAACCATTGCCTCAATTTCATCGCCAGCTATCATATGACGAGTTATTCCTGCCGCGACCAGAATTCAAAAAATTCAATGGCAACACTCTGGAGTTTCGTTCCTTTATTTTAAATTTTGAAACTCACATAGAATCTCGAGTAAATGACCCCAGAATGCTGTTTTGCCTTTTGCTCCAGCATTGCGAAGAAAAGGTTAAACCAAAAATCGACCATTACGTTGGGAGAGGCGAAATGGCTTATCGCTTAGCAAAAACTAAATTGCAGCAAGAATATGGGCGCGAATGCGTGATTGCTGACATATGTGAGCAAGAAATAAAAGAAGCTCCACAAGTAAAGGCAAATGATCCAGAAAGTTTCAAACGATTTTCGGAGACTTTAGAAAAGGCACTTGTAACGTTACAAAATCTGTCAAGCTTCGGCAGCGTTAACTCTTTAGATACCATGACTAAGTTGATAAGTAAACTCCCATTTGAGCTTCGACGACGCTGGGTTAAGCGGTCTGTCTCGATCGAAGAAAATAACGATCGTGTGGCCCACTTTGAGGATTTTGTTAAATTTGTTAGATCCGAGGCTAAAGAAATGAATTCTTTGTATGGGCGTCGCGTGTTTTCTACTCCCGAATCAAAGACCTCTAGCGATCGCTCGCGATCGAAAACTTATAATTTTGCTGTAGGCGCGACTCGTCCAAAGAATGAAGTAAAAGTTAACTATTGTTGGTACTGTAACGATTGCACGCATCAATTGCTAAATTGTCCTAAGTTTCTAAAATTCGAAGTAAAGGAACGGTCGCTTTTTGTAAAATCAAAACGGTTGTGCTATAAATGCCTTAGCTCCAAGCATAAAACAAATGAATGCACTCGCTCTAATTGCTGTAAAGTGGAAGGATGTAAGGGCACATTTCATCACACCTTACTGCACAGAAACATAGTGCCACCGGCATTACCTACGAGCGAGAGTGTGGCCAATGAAAGCCCTTGTAGCAGTGAGAACAATAAAGCGATTGCGTGCTCTGAAACTTCAGATAACTTTTATTTTTGCGTTGTGCCAGTCAGAGTACAATATAGAGATAAGGAAGCCTTGACTTACGCGTTTCTTGACCAAGGTTCAAGTCATAGTTTCTGTGATCAAACCTTGATCAATGCCCTAAAAATTTCGGAACCTTTAGAAAATATTAAGTTACAGACTTTGAATAATCCTATTCGTTCCTATCAAGGCATGGCGTTTGACCTAAAAATTTCTTCTCTTGACCGGGCAAACAGTGTTGAAATTTCCAATGTCTTCTCTATTGCTGAAGTACCTGTCAGACCTAATGCAATTCCTGTAAAGGACAAACTAAAAGAAATGCCGCATTTGAGTGATCTATCTTTTCCTACTGTAAAGGGTGCGACTGTTACGTTGCTAATTGGGGCAAATGCGCCAGAGTTGTTTTGCCCAATTAACGCTCGCAAAGGGCGACGTGGTGAACCTATTGCGATACAAACGCCTTTAGGTTGGTCTCTACTTGGACCTTCACTTTCGACGTCTAACACGAGTAATTGTGTTGTTAATTTTGTTAACGCCCGCGAGGACTCTTTACAAAGGGACATTGACTGCTTGTGGTCCATGGATTTTCGTGACGGTACCTCAGTTTTAAATACGTCACATTCCAAAGAAGATAGGGTAACATACCAACTTATGGAAAGTTCGGTTTCCCTCGTTGATACACATTATCAGCTTCCACTGCCTTGGAATCCGGATACCAAGGCCTTGCCCAATAATCGTGACATGGCACTACAGCGTTTGAAGGGCCTGAGAAATCGACTTTTAAGAGACCAATCTTTAAGAGAAAAATACGTTTCGACCATAGAAGGCTATTTGTCTGAAGGCTATGCGGAGCCTGTTCCTCCCCTCGATCAGGAGATTGGCTCCACCGTTTGGTTCTTGCCTCATCATCCGGTGATTCATCCAAAAAAACCTAAGATCAGAGTCGTTTTTGACTGTTCTGCCAAGTACAGAGGGATGTGTCTGAACGACGCTCTTATGCAAGGGCCTCATCCAACTAATGACTTGGTCGGCGTTTTGATACGCTTTCGTAAGGAACTAATTGCTGTCACTGGTGACATACGAGCTATGTTTCACCAAGTAAAGGTTCACCCAAAGGACGTGAATGCATTAAGATTTTTGTGGTGGCCTAAAGGGAATTTAAATTCAAATCCAATGGATTACCGCATGGTAGTTCATTTGTTTGGCGCCACATCGTCGCCGGCTTGTGCATCATTTTGTTTACGACAGGTTGTCAAAGATTTTGGGCATATGCACCAACCCCTTACTTCGGAAATTCTAACTCATAATTTTTACGTCGATGACTGTTTGGCATCATTTAGTTCTATAGAGAAGGCCAATAGCGTAATAATGGACTTAATTCAACTATTACAAAGAGGTGGATTTCATTTAACCAAATGGGCAAGCAGTTCCTCTAAAGTTCTCCTGAATATACCTGAAGAAGAAAGATCGGTGGAATTGGAGAATTCGTCTTCTCTAAACTTTCAAACTACATCATGTCAAAGGGTTTTGGGGGTGAAGTGGAATTTAAGAGATGACGGATTTGGTTTTGACGTATCTCTTCCTCAAAAGACCTTGACAAGGCGGGGAATCCTTTCTTCCGTGAGCAGTCTTTTTGACCCTCTCGGGTTTGTCGCACCAGTCACCTTAGAACCTAAGCTTCTACTGCAGAATCTGTGCAAGCGTGGGTGCAAATGGGATGAACTTATCGATGCAGATGAAGCGCAGAAATGGAAATTATGGCTAGAAGCCTTGGCCGATCTGAGTAAGCTGCGCATAAGACGCTGCTTTAAGCCAAAAAATTTTGGAGCTGTAAAGCATTACGAGATTCACGTCTTCTCAGATGCCTCTTTACAATGCTACGGCAGCTGCTGTTATTTAAGGATGGTCAATCATCAGGAAGAGGTTCATGTTGCGTTTGCCTTAGGCAAGGCACGCGTGGCCCCGATTAAATCCGTGTCTGTGCCTAGGCTTGAACTGACCGCCGCTGTAGTATCTGTCCGTCTGGAACAACTTGTAAGAAGGGAACTCAATTTACCAAATTGCAAGTCCATGTTCTGGACCGATTCGACTGCGGTTTTACAAAGCATAAGGAATTCAACCAAGCGATTTCCCATATTTGTTGCCAATCGCCTAGCCATTATTGATGAGCATACTACTATGGATCAATGGCACTATGTTCCATCGAAGTCAAATCCGGCTGATTTTTCTTCTCGTCCTGTAGCAGCGGCTAAATTGTCTTACTCTCATGAATGGTTGTGTGGTCCTCCCTTCCTGCTTCAGTCAAAATCAGCATGGCCTGAATCTCCAGTTCTTCTTCCTGAACTACCTTGCGAATTTTTGTCCTCTAAAACTGAACCTGTTCAGTCAAACTTTACTGCGGAGGTTGCAGTTAATGATCCGATAGATGTCTTAATAAATCGATGTTCTTCCCTAATAAAGCTAAAACGACTAGCTGCATGGTTGTTAAGACTAAAAGATAAATTGCGTAAAAAAGTCGAGGATGTAACAGATACCGTCCCTGGCCAACTTTCGGTTTGTGAACTTCAGCGGGCCGAAATCGCTCTAATAAAATATGTGCAAAAGAAGGCGTTTCCTTACCTTTTGTCTACGGTAGTTAATCATGCACAAAATTTAAAGCGTTGTCCTCGCTTCATGCAAAAATTACGTCCCATGATGTTTGAAGGCGTAATTAGAGTGGGAGGTAGATTGGAGAGGGCCGAAATTGACTTTAATTCAAAACACCCGATAATTCTCCCAATGTCCTCGCATTTTACCGAGTTAGTGATAAGACAATATCACGCTTCTGTGGGTCATTCTGGCACCAGCCACACTTGGACAGAAGTGCGCCAGCGCTATTGGATTGTCAAGGGCGGCGCTGCAGTTCGTCGTTCGATTGGTAAATGTGTGTTCTGCCAGAAACGAAATGCCATGGTGGGTAAACAATTAATGGCGGACTTACCCATTGCCAGACTGCAAATTAATCATCCGCCATTTTACAGTGTGGGCATTGATTTTTGTGGACCGTTCCAAATCAAGCAAGCCCGTCATTTAGTAAAGCGATACGCTTGTGTGTTTACTTGTTTAACGACTAGAGCAGTTCATGTGGAAGTTGCTCATTCCTTGTCGACCGACTCATTCCTTTGCGCATTAAGGCGATTTATCTCGAGGCGCGGGAACCCGAAAGAGATTTATAGTGATAATGGAACCAACTTTGTAGGAGCGGCTCGCATTTTACGTGAGTCATTACAAAAATTGAACCAAGAGAAAATCAATCGATTTTCTGTGCAGCGGGATATAAATTGGTTTTTCAATCCGCCTGGCGCCAGCCACATGGGGGGCGCCTGGGAACGAATGATTCGATCCATAAGGCGCATTCTCGGCGCTCTTTTGGAAACTCAATCTCCCACGGATGAAGCATTCAACACACTGATGGCAGAAGTAGAAGGCATATTAAATTCTAGGCCTTTGGTCCCAATTACAATCGACCCGCGGAGCGATGAGCCTCTTACTCCAAACCACCTTCTCCTGTTGCGCGGCAACGCAAATTTGCCCCCTGGTCTGTTTGACAAAAAGGATTGCTATGCCAAGAATCGGTGGGCTCAGATTCAGTATCTGTCATGCCAATTCTGGTCTAGGTGGTTAAAAGAGTTCCTTCCCAATTTAACTCAACGGCAAAAATGGATTCAAACTCACCGTAACGTACAGAAGGAAGATCTAGTGCTGGTCGTATATAATATGCAACACCGTTCTAAATGGTTGTTGGGCCGCATAATTGAAACCTTTCCAGACTCCAAGGGGCGTGTTCGTACAGTGCTTGTCAAAACAAAACACGGTACGGTCAAGACACCGATTGCAAAACTTTGTATTGTAGGAAACCTAAAGGATTCAGACTCCCCTTTACCTTGATTCGATCCCCCTAAAACGATTCCTAGTGACTTCACTCTGTCGATCAAATATAAATGTGTAGCCCTGGTACACATTTGTGCGGGGGTATGTTACGTCATAAATCGTTTTTGTTGGAAGTTCGTTTCGATGTGCGCGAGTTTTGAGCTTGCGACCCTTTTGCTATGAAATTTTGCGTAGCTGACCTGTCCCATAAGGTCAAATACCTAATTAGCGTATTCTCGTTTGTGTGTGTTTTCAATTATCGTAACCGCAGGGCTATGCTTTGTTCTGCCGCATTGTTATTTTTAGCTAAGCTTGTTAACAGAATTCAATTCCGCTGTATTGCTCTAAGTCTAATTGATTGATATTAGTTGAAATTTCTACTCAAACCCTTTCATCCTTGCATTGTTTACCATAGTAGCAACAGCAGCAGCAGCAACTAAAGTTCGTTAGTGTAAGGCAATATCAATTATCAAATCAACCAGCATCTTATATTGTACCATTTTTCAGCTGTAAGAACTTGTAATTAAATTAATAAAAATTATTGGATGTTCTGTCGAAAACCAAGTTGGTAAGTTTCGCATATCGGTCATTTTACGCAAGTAACATTATATTGTATCTGTCGCTTTTGTTACAGAAACCAGTTTGCTGTAAATTTGTGGCATCTATTTCATTGGGTTCATTGATTTCTTCTCGAAATTTCATTGAATAAACTGCGTTTCAACGACGACATCTCGTCCTTCTCTTGTTCGCCGCAGCGTGAGGCAGACACGCGTGTTGCGACGTAACAAACAGAAAAATGTTGGAAGCGTTGATTGAATTCTGTCAGTAGAGCTTTGACCACAGACAAATACTTGCTCTTTTTTGCAAAAAGGTTGGCGTTTGGAAAAGCAGACTTGACTTCGGCCAGTGTGGGGAAATGCACAACACTAAAATTAACTAGTTGTGCCTCAAACAGTCGGAGCTTCAGACAGAATGCTTTCAAGTGCCCATAAAGCTGTGATACAACCTGGTTTTTACCTTGAAATGTACTGTTCCGTGCGTTGAGATGACTAGTGAGATCAACCAAAAATGCTAGTTCCGCCAAACATTGAGAGTCCGCTAGCTCATCAAAAGGTTGATCCTTTACTTTCAAAAACTGATAAGATTTCGGACCTCAAAAAATAAAATCTTTGCATCACAGCGCCGCAACTTAGCCAACGCACACTAGATTGTACAGAATATCTGCGCATTCAGCATCAATTTGTGACAGAAAAGACTGAAACTGTCGGAGATAGAGGCCTCGAGACCGAATTGTGCTAACAATTTTACTACAGTGTTCATTACATCGCTAAGCTGAACTGTCTTGGCACAAAGACTTTCTTGGTGGATAATACAGTGCAGTTTAACAGCCTCACCTCTATTTTCTAGCACTTTGGCGCACATCATACATGCCATTCCCTTTTTCTGGCCTGCCATAGGAGCTCCATCAGTTGTGACTCCACACAGCTTGTCCCATTTAGGTTCCATTCGGTCAATTGCATCGCTTCAAAAATGTCTTTGCCCGTAGTTGTACACTTTAGACTCCTGAAATCAAGTAGCTCATCCGTAATACAAAAGTTGTTACCAACTTCCCGTAAAAAAATTAATAATTGTGCAGTGTCTGTGGCATCTGCGCTCTCATCTCATGCAATGGAGTAAAATTTAAAAGCGTAAGCTTTATGTGAAACCTGATATTTCACGCTAGCTGACAAGTCTCCAATGCGACGCACAACTGTGCTTCTGGACAAGCTAACGTTTTTGATGTCTTGCAGTTTTTCTGGGCTTATTATTCCCGCGACATTAGTGAGACATTGCTTCATTAAGGCACCATCTGTAAACGGTTTCCCGTGTTGAGCAATCAGTAGAGCTACCTCGTAACTGGCTGCTGTAGCATTTTCTTGTTGTTTGTAGGCACGGAGAAAGCACTTTCGTTGAGCTCGTAGGGTAGCTTCCGTTTGCTTAACTTTCTGTTCTCGCTCGGCACCAGTACAAGATTCATACTTCTTATGATTTGTTTGAAAGTGCCGTTTCACCTTGCACTCCTTCATCACTGCAACAATTTCGCTGCAGATCAAGCAGACACACTTTCCTTTGACTTCCTTGAAGAAATATTCAGTTTTCCAGCTTATTCAAAACTTTCTGCACTCGCTGTTCACTTTCTGTTTCTTGTTTTGGTGCAGAGTTGCCCAACAGTTTAAAGCACTTTTAGCCATGCCTGAGCAAAAAATTAGCCAAAATTACTCAATTTTATGACAAAACATGCTACATAATTACTAAATTTTTACCCTATATATTTTATTGATTAAAGGTATTAATATATGACTAGAAACATTATGTAATTGAAAAAAATTGACTTTTTAGTTAATTGAAAAGCTTGTTTTGTAACCTCTTCGAATTCATCTTCAACTTCTTCCTCAGAACTAACTGTACTACTTCCAGATTGATCTTTCTCTCCGATTTTAACAGTTGATGAATACATATTTGTTGTGAACAGACTTAGCATTTTCTTTGTAACTTGGAAGTCTTTGCAACATATTTGGTAAGGATTCACCACTCGAAGGGGATGAATTTTCTATTATAGGTGTCACTGGCGGACGGCCAGGACCTTCCTCGCACTGTTCTCTATCCAACCACCAGTTTAAAATCAAACAGTAAAATCAATGGGTACATTGACAGAATAACAATAAAAAACTTTGAATAGGCCAGCACGAGAAAATTGAAAGTCACTTCTTTTTCTTTATGTACATAATTAGTAAGAGCCTGAAGCCACGCATTTTGTGTGCTTAGGTCAGAGTGTAGAAATAGATAATTGTAACAAA
Organism: Trididemnum clinides; assembly: GCA_963675345.1. Lineage (NCBI taxonomy): Eukaryota > Metazoa > Chordata > Ascidiacea > Aplousobranchia > Didemnidae > Trididemnum > Trididemnum clinides. The sequence continues at coordinate 20,865,246 of OY776297.1, forward strand.
GTGAAGTGCGACAAAACAATACTTGCAAAAAGACTCCTGTTCTCAGGGCTGCAGTTCGATTATCGGTGAGTTAAAAAATGGGCATTGGTGCTATAACAATATTTTCCTTGATAATAAATATGATTTTATTCTTAAAACAAAGTTTAGTGTACCAATGCTCAACTTAATTTTTTGTTTACTTTTTAAATTTGTCACAAGCTCGACTGCACCTTCATTCACTAACAATGGTTGGTAAAGATTACATGAATTGAATTCTGATTGGTTGATGCATGGTAGCCTAGACCGTTCGAAAGAAGTGTCTTGTCTTTGACTGGTTATGAACAGATATTGAGCTTGTACGGATTGCCTCAAATCATGCTTGTTTGAACAAAATCAGTTCAAGACAAGAAATAACATTGATTTTGACCCTAGATTCGCATTTCCAGCAAGTATGGACAAATATTTAAATATCTAGTCACTTAATGAAATCATAGTTAGCCAGAATTAGCCAAAAATACGATGGCTAAAACAATATTTGTTTTTAACCAGCAACATCAGCAGCCCTCTGAAATTAGCGGAAATGGCTAAAATTAGCCAAACCTGGCAACCCTGTTTCGGTGTGCCATTTTTCAACCGATCACTGGCAGTCTAATTGATCTAATAGCTGGTTTTCTTCAACTAAAAACGATAGCAGCAAAATTGTTTTATAATTACTATTTATGAGGCCACAAATAATTGAAAACGTCGAGAATTAAAGGTCAACTGACATGAACTTTACAAGATGCGATTTTACTTGAAATTTTAAATCTTTTTATCGATATAAACTCACTTTTTGAATTTTTTTCTTTCACATTTTTGTTTAGCCCGAGTTATGTATAGGAAGGTTGCATGCACGTGATCAAACGTCATCAAAATGCGCTTTTGAAAAAAGTGGCTGACCATTTTGAGTCATTTTGCATTGAATTGAATAGAAGTGATATCGTTTTTTGCAAAGCAAATTGATAAACGTGACAGTTGTTGAATGAACGTTAAATATGTTGTTTTACTGATGTTAAGGTATGAATCTAAGGTCAAAGTAAGATAAGAGGTGCTAAGGTTTGCTTGTTATTGCTAATATTTGGGCTAATTTTATGGGCTAAACATTCAGGCTTATTTGTAGCCAGCTTCTGTGGGGGTTTCATATTCGATTAATCAGCGTGTTTGGGATAGCTGAGTTTTAGTTAATTGTAATGTGCAACTTATACAGTATATTTAGTTGCATAAGCATACTGAAAAGTTGAAAACGTGAGTTATGCTGTAGCCTAAATGACAGGGCAGACTTCTGTACCGTTTGTCATATGCTGGGTTAGTTATTGTTGGATAAAATCAGTAATTTTTTGAAATTTTTTGTCAATAGTGATTGCAGACCAGTTATATTGATATGTCAGATTAAATTTTGTGACCTTAACTACTCCCTAAACAATATTTTGGGCTACTACCTTGTCTGCTGGGCCAAGGGTAATTTAAAAACTTACCGTACCCATTTATTTATTCATGTGTATGAGCTCAAGCTCTGTTTGCATGTCTTTCGTCACACTGGGCCACCACGACGCGTATACTGCTTGGCCCCACTACCTGTTTGCCACATAAAGATGGAGGCATGGCGTTAAATGCCTTGCTCATGGACACAAGTAAGCTTGCCGACACGCTTACCGTACCAGTAGTAATGATCAAATAATGGTTGTTTTTGCTAATGTACTGACCGGTATTTAATTGGTATAGTTTATTTTTAAGTGAGGAGCAAATGGTATTTAGATGGCACTTCTCTTATGGGAAATTTTTGGTCCTTACGTATTATCGGGAGGACCTTTGATTTTTAATGTTATTTTATTTAAAAGAAAGGCAGTGTACACTGAAGGGGCAGGCCCGGTATGTAAATGTACGGGGCAGTGTACACTGGAAGGGTGTATTTTATTGTTTTAACCGTTTCAATAAATAATTTACTTCAATTTTTGAGTCGTGTTTTTAAAGGTCCTCCCGTTAATACGTAAGTACCAAATTTTTTTTAATTGGCCCACAGTACTAAGGTTAAACTAGCCAACTGAAAGACCTAATCTCAACCAAATTGCTTTTGGTCAAATTTATTTGTTTCCGAGTATACTAGCAATAATTCATTCCAAATTTTAATTAATTTCTCATTAGTTTTCAAAATAACCCCAAAAGTTGGTGTTCGCCCTATACCATTCCAGCATAAATTAGAGCTTTTAGTCGGCCAGTTTTTTTGGCGCGAAATGTGTGACGTCATATGCAACCTTATTATGGTTCAACATAAGTTTTCTTATTTTCTGTATTTTTTTCCCACGGTTGCGATAACGTCATTTGTGAACATTTGCTGAAAGCTTGTCTGAGGAAAGCAGAAAAGTCGTCATTTCTTAGTGCAAAGACTGTAATGTTCAAACAGGTGGCAGTAAATTCATTGTCAGTTTTTCACAAGTGTGCACTCTGGGTAGTAACTGTTAGACCAAAAACTAATGAAAGCAGTTTTATATAGCTTAGGACATTTAGGTTTGATCTGAAAGCTACATAAGGTTGCTAATTTTGACAAATTTCAATAAAGGACACTGTGACTAGAGTTGCCAACCGTCCTGCATTTTAAAGGACAATCCTCAATTGGAGACCCTCTGTTCTTGTTCGGGTGGGTAATCAGGTGTTGACCTTTTTTTTTTTTTTTTGGAGGCCATCATGTAAAAATACTGCTCGCGGACATGGTGGCCTCCAAAAAAAAAAAAAGGTCAACACCCGGTTTTCCATGGGTTGTGCTACACAACCGCGATTGGACTGTACTTTTGCAAAATTTTTCCGCTCTTGCAGTAAATTTTTGGTACTTGTGGGTTATCTGTCACCACTTTTTTTCACCAGGTATTAAATTAAATGAGTTAGGGTTAGGGTTAGGGTTAGTCACCACTTTTTTTTTTAATTTATTCATTGGGTGGCCATTCTTGCAATACTAACCCTAACCCTAACCCAAACTCATTTTAGGCTTAAACATTATATATACAGTTAAATAATAGTAATTTAATACCTGGTGAAAAAAAGTGGTGACAGATAACCCACAAGTACCAAATTTTTTTCAGCTCTAGAAATAAAGGACAATTCTAAGTTTAATAAAGGACGGAGGGTTCAAATAAAGGACTGTCCTTTGAAATAAAGGACGGTTGGCAACCTTAAAGCTACATGTTTAGCTGGTTACTTACCATAGTTATTCAGCAGTTAAATATTTGCACCATCAGACAATATGTTATTGTGTTGCTCTTCATACGGTTACACATTGCTGTCAAGTTCTTTTAAAATATTTAGATATTAGGCCTACTCTAATTTACAGCTGGTGTTATGAAAGAGAAAAAACTAGTTCTTCACTTATGAGTAGGTTTTGTAGTTTCTGATAATTTGTCCATCTTTTGTCTTTTTAGACCATTTAGTCAACCATTTGTAATCTATTTGTGATGGTAATTTGCGCTGTTGGAACTTGTAATTCCAGGTCTGGAAGGGACAAGAAGATAGCTTTTTTTTCTTTTCCAAAAAAGCTGCACTTGAGACGCATTTGGATATTAAAATGCCAAAGAAAGTATTTTAGTCCGACAACACACTCCAGAGTATGTGAAAAGCACTTTATTGAATCAGATTTTGTTTTGAGCCGCTCTTTTGCTAAATCACTTGGATATGACAAAACCTTAAGATTGCAATTAAAGCCTGAAGCAATACCAACTGTTATTCCAAAGTTCAAAAAAACTGTGAAGCTCAAAACAAAATCACCAAGAAAGTCTAAAGCTTTGGAGAAACGCCGACAAATAGAGGTTTGCATAATGTTTTGTAATCATTGGGCAGTGGCTATTTTGCCGTCGACGGCAATTTACCGTCAGAGACTATTTTGCCGTGAGTTGTTTGTGATTGGTCAATCTTAACAGCTTAATGACGTACTAAACATGTGAGTTTTGGTCGTCTCTGATTGGTCAATTTTAAAAACCAATTAAAAAAAAAAGTCAATTTTAAAAACCGACGCGATGGCGTAGTGGTTAGAGTGTCCGCTTTGCAGTCGGTAGACTTGGGGTTCATTCCCCTTGTCGAGTCATACCAAAAGACTTTAAAAAATGGCATCTATAGCTTCCCTGCTTGGCGCTCGGCATTTATGGGGGGTTGTGGAGAACAAGCCAGCAAGTTCGCTTGTTGTGTCCTTGGGCAAGGCACTTAACGGGATGCCCCCGCCTTTATGTGGAAGACAGGTGGCCCATAAACCTCAAAAAAGGCAACTCCCAAGCGAGTGCGGACTTCCCGTCCAAAGTATAGCTATACAATTCGCTTTCTCGTGAATGGAGGATAAAAATGGCAAATAAAAAAAATAAAACAAAAAAAATTTTGCACCCCCAGGTCTCTATCCCCCACCCTGTACACTCCCTTGCAGTGTACACTGCCCCGTACATTTACATACCGGGCCTGCCCCTTCAGTGTACACTGCCTTTCTTTTAAAGCCCTGGCCAGCTGAGATTTGAACCTGATACCATGGTATCTCAAGACCAACGCTCTATCCACTACACCACAGAATCACTGGTGCAATAATAGCAAATTTGGCTATATAAACACACGTGAATGATCACGGCAAAATAGATTCCAAGGGCAAATTGCCGTCGACGGCGAAATAGCCACTGCCTAATCATTGTGATTGCATTTGTTAGGTGTTTGAGTAGCTTATGGTAGTTGTTGGTTTTTGGTTACCTGTTACTCTAAATATTTTATTTAACCTTGTAAAATTTGTTAGCATAGTTCTCTCTGGGCAGTTTTTTTTTATAAGAAAACCTGCCATTTATGTAGTCACTGTCATGCTTTTGTTATGGCACTTGTTATTGAAAAATAGCTGTTGTTTTTGTAAAGTTTTCTGGTACTTCTGGTATCAAAGGCGTTAGAAATTGCACAATAGCAAAAGTCTTCTGTTTAGCTGGTATACTATTTAACTGCATTGATAAGGGAAAACCATGCTCTATTAAGATCAGTGGCAATCGTTTTGAATTTCTTTTTTTCAGAAAGGGCATTGTACAAATACTGCATATCACTAAATGTGTTCAATAATTTGGAGCAGCATACATATTGCATAACTTTAAGCAAGTTGGTCTCAAAGATTTTGCTCTGTAGATTGTGCAAAAACACCTTCATTCAAATATATCTGAAAAGGATTATCATATGTCTGATCAAGTTGCTAGTATGGAAGATAGCTGCATCAATGTTGTTGAAGATGTAGTTGTCAACAATAAACAAAACGATTCTTCCACCCAAACCAAAAACGTTGTTGTAAGTATGTATTTCATCCTTATTACTACATAGCCTTTTATTTTTACTCACAAGATGTATAAGTACTGTGTTTCATGAAACAGTGCGCCTATTTTGATTTACTGTTCATTGTGCAAAATGCTTTGCCACTGCTCTAATATATTCATGCATTTTACAATTTGTGGCTAAACATTTGTGTTGTTCAATGGAAACCACTATACCAGATCTTGCATCAAGTGATCTTTTAATTTTGTTTGAAATGTGTAAGAATTTGTCCGTCTTGTTGACAGAAAACACGACATGTGAAGGTACAGGTGGAACAGGCTCAAATGCAGTATCGCAGTCACGGCACTCAAACAGAAGTAACACTTATCAACCACAAACTTTTTAGACGATACCCTGATAGATGATGATCCTGAAGATTCTAACTGGGTACCAAATGTTGATCAGTGCCATGAAAACAATTTCACGTCCTCTGGTGATGGAAACCCTACGCCAGTTAAAGAAAAAAAGTTTATGGTTTTTGAAACTCAACTTTGTTTGCTGACGGATTTTTGTCACGATTGTGGAAAACAACAACTGCGCATGAAGAAAGAGATAAATGAGACATGTATAATGTGTTCCTATTTATGTGAATGTGGGTAATCATTTTATTGGACTAGCCAGCCTCATTCTGGTACCATGCCTTTCGGCAATCTGCTTACTGCTGGGGCAATAATGCTTTCTGGCGGAAGTGCAACTCGGATCTTGAACATGAAGCATTTGAAGTTGGCATGCTTTACTAAAAGGACCTATTTTAGGCTGCAGCAGTTTTATCTCATTCCATCTATTCAAGAGTTGTACAATTTAAAACAAAGCATGCTTTAAAGTCGGTTAAAAAGTTCCACTCGAGTAGCTGGTAATGGCAGATGTTGTTCACCTGGTCACACAGCAAGTATGGGTCCTACAGTTTTTCGGAAATGAACGCGGGCAAGATTATACATACAGAACTAGTACAGGCAAGTCGTTGTATGTACTCCAAATCTTCTATACTTTGTACAGAAGCACTCAAATTTTGTTAATGTGTTGCATGCTAAAGTGCACTACTTGTTTTGTGGAACAAAAATGTACACTATTGTAAGTAGTATAAATACTAGTTTTATATGCTGTTGGCATAAATTGATTTAACACATGTTTTTACACTTGTTGGTATGATTTGCGTCGCCTTTGCGAGGAATATTTTTTGCTTTCAAAATCAGTTAAAATTCATATTTACGGACCTGAGTACATTTGCGGAATTAGTCTATTGCTTTTAATAATCATTCTCCACTTCAGAGCAATGAAGTTGTCAATTCACATCACTTGGAGCTGGAAGGTTTGAAGCGCTCTTGGGAAACTTTAAAGCAAGCTGACATAAGAATTTCACATTTGATTACTGATCGTCATTCACAGGTAATAATTTTTATGCGTTTTTTTTTGCAAAATAGGCCAACTAGGATTAGTTTCACTCTAAGACAATAACATTCCCACATGAGCATCCATTAGTGTTAACGTTCCATTGCCTGCTGCTTTGCGAAGAAACCATAGCATGCATTTCTTGGCAATTTAAGAAAAAAGCGGTAAATAGGACTACGCACTTTTTACTTTTCAGCTAAAAAAGTTTATCCGTGATAATCATCCCGAAGTAATTCATTGGTTTGATGTTTGGCATGTGGCTAATGGTATGAGTAATATCTGTCACTTTCCGGTACTAGTATGTTATTTACCAAAATAAACACTAAGATTAGCTTGGTATTTAGGTCGAAGTTTTCCGATGTCAACCTCTTTGTAATGCTTTTCATTAGTAGAGCATATTAGGCACTTTCCTAACTTTTTCTATTTGTTTTTATATTTTGGCTCTTGTTAGTGACAAAATAATTTTTAAAGAAAATAGAAATGCTCCCAAATGTAGTATAAATGATTTTTATGTGATATTTGTGAAATGTAAGTGTATCAGCTGTGCTTTAATCTACGAAGTTCTTTGATGTTGATTTAATAACATAAGATTTCTGCCTAAAATCCCAAACGCTTTCTTTTTTTGTAGGTATCTATAAAAAACTAGTATGTGCTGGAAGAAAGGATGCGAAAAAATTGCCCTGTGAGCAAAATCAATTTCGAACCAATTTCGAACCACTTGTATTGGTGCGCAGCCAGCAGTGACAATGATGCAGAATTAATCGTCTCCAAATGGCTGTCTATCACTAATCATGTTGCTGACATACACCGGGGCCACAAAGGAAAGTTGCCGGTTTGTGAGCATGGCGACATTACAGAGGAAAGAGCGTGCATGACACCAGGTGCGATCAAATAGATTTCGCTTAATAGTGTGAAGTAATTTTTTATTTTTGGAGTGATATACGTTAGTTTTGTCATAACTAGCATTAGCTAGTTGGCCTGTATTGTGTAGTAACTATTTATGCACTGCATATTGACTGAAGTTACATTATGTCATTTGCATGATTATTAACATGCTTATCATCACCTTTAGACTTATACAGTATTTCCATTTTTTAGGTTGCAAGCTCCACAGTGAGGTCAGCAAAGTTGTGAAACAAAATCTGCTCTTAACAGATTTACCAAAATTATCACCGGCTGAACAAACGACGTCTCTTGAAGCGTTCCATAAAGCGGTGTGTCACTTTTCTCGAAAACTTGTGCATTACCAGCATGCGCAAATGGAAGCAAGGTGAGGCGAAGGTATACGCTGCAATAGATGTAATATAATGCTATCTCTGGATATGACTTACTAAGCTTCAATCATGTGTTAATTTAGTTTTTTTCCAGGCTTTTTCTCGCTGTCCTTCGTTTTAATGAAAACAGCAATCGCCGCCAAGCTACGAATTCGCGAGGTGAATCCATGTTCACGGTTTCTTATCCAAAGGAAGAACCTCTTTTGAAGGCGTTGCTAAACAAATAAAAACCCATCAGACTTTCAGTGAGTAAGCCCATCCTTTCATTGCGCAAAAGTTTGTAGTTGATTTCCTGCTTCCTATTAAAATGTGGGTGTGGCAGATAAGGACATACAAAGTGAAGCTTTAAACATTTAGTTTAAACAGGGACAACTTCGACCTAGAACGCGGTTATTTTTTTCACCACAATATGGTTATTTCCGACTGCTTTAAAGAAGTGTTGTACCACATCGCATTGTTTTTCAAGTACTGCAGGTTATTAAACAAAATTCTTCTTTTCTTCCATGGGGAAGAGGGCCACCAGAAATAACAGGCCGACTTGACGGAGAATCCAGCACTTAGTTACGGTGGCTGTACTTGCCATAACTTTTCCTTACCCCTTGTCACCACAATTATTACATGTTTGCTGAATTTTTGACGTAGTAGCTGATGCCGTTCGGCCATCCCCAGAAAGATGGTAATTAAACACTGCCATTTATGTGAAATCGTACTTGCTTTATGTACTTCATCTTTGAACTGATTGTGCTCATGTACCCAATTACCGATCTCTTCTGTTTTAACAAACCTTATCAGTGCATTTTTCTACCATATAGCAGCAGACTAGCATATAACAACTATCTTATAGATTACGTTGAAGAATTAAAGCGCATCGTTATCTCAAAAAGAGAGGCGAATCCGACTTATCAGTTGGCTACTGGTTCAAGGTTTTCTTTTAGACCTCCTCCACTAGCAGAAAATTACAAAGAAGTCAACAAAACTGAAATCATCTGCCGCCACAAATCCCGGTCCAATCTAAATAGCGTTAGTGGCAGTGCACTGATGTAATAGTATAATTGGAGACTTTGCTTTGCTATTCTGCTCAGTGCTCAATTTTATTTGTTTTTAACCTCAACGGAATTGTATAACATATGTTAGCCAAATTAAAACTTTTCATATAGCTTATTTGCGAGTGTGCGATTATGGTTATTTATTTCATTAACATGCGTATCTAAAACCACAGTAGTGTTTAGAGGTAAACTTTTCCCGGATTTTTGTAACCAACAGGCAGGTAGGATCTTTTTATTTCTTTTGCCAATTCTTTTCCATATTCACTGTGTAAATCTTCGATAGGCAATGTATCGATAAGTTTTAAAGAAGTAGATGTAGCGTGTCGCGCCTCGCTCTTCATCAAGCTGCCATGCCAAACATCTTTTTGTCCTTTTTTTATTTTTTTTTTGTTAGTTTGCTTTCGGCTGTTGTGTGTGATTCTAGTTTTTACTATGTGCATTCGTGTGTTATTATTGTATGCGTCTAAAATCACACACACATATTTTATTTTTTTTATTAGGGATAGATAATGTTTATTTTTGTCTTCTCTTGGTAGCTCGGTGATCGGCTTGCCTTTCCCGCCATTAGGTTGTTTATCCGTTTTTTTTGTTAATGTGACGTGTGCAGCGACCTAATTCCTGGTGTCGCGTGCAGATTTTGTTACCGACCATGTGGTCGGAGATATTGTTCTCTCTTTCATCGTTGGGTTTCGTGACGGACGGACGTAATTCGATTGTTACCACAACCGCGTAAATTGATGGAATAAAGTTTTGCTGTCGTGCCTTCCTCCTTGTGACTGCTAGTTCCCAGCGATTGGGTTCAGTCAGCACGTTATTGCTCAAAGGATCTTATCTTCTACATTGGTGACCCCGACGTGATTTCAAGAAGGAAGAAAGAAGACAGCAAAAGGAAGGAAGAAGGAGCTAAATCATTCACTGATTTTTCAGAAAAAATTTTGACTAATCCCTCCGCGAATTTAAAAGTTAAGTGTTTATTTTTCGTTTGCTTCTGTATATTCTTTTTCACCCAACACTTTTCAGTATGATAGGCCAGAAGTCGGCCTACCGCATGTCCTTAAAACGCCGACGCGCCATAAGGCGGCAGCAGGTGACAAGAGGCTCAAGTGCGCAGCCTTCGGTGTTGCCGAATTCACCGGCAGAGAACCCTGTCGGCGCGTCCTACAATGATGCTGCTGAAGCCGTCCCGGCATTTTGTTCGTCAAGGGCCCCTGAAGTTCTTCCGCCACAGTCAACGGGGCCGCCCATCCGCGTAGGAGCGTCAAATTTTTCTGAACCTTATCCCGCTGTCGCTATGGGTCATATTACCATTAACCCCCCCAAGTTTTGGGAAAATGACGTCAGTCTGTGGTTCCTTATGGTAGAGAACATTTTTTCCATGAGGAAGATTGATTCCGAGTGTCAGAGGCACGAGCTATTGAGTTCTTTAGATCTGCGACATTTACAGCGTGTCGAGCACGTGCTACTTGACTTTGACCCTGTGTTCCCATACTCCTATTTAAAGGCGGCACTTATCAAGATTTTTGACCAAACCGAGGAGCACAAGTTTGATCAGTTGCTGCATGCTTGTGAGTTAGGCGACCGCAAACCTACTGAGCTGCTTGCCGAGATGCGCCAGCTGTTAGGGACTGAGGGCTCCCCTGTTCTGCTAAAAAAGTTATTTATGGATAGACTGCCCTCAAGCGTGAGAAGAGTTCTCGTGGCTGGCCCCATTGACAACTTGGATGACGTAGCACGTCGTGCCGATCGCGTACTTCCAGAAGACCGATCGTCGACCTCTGCACCCCGTTTTGTTGCTGCTCCAGATAAACTCCTTGTGGAGAAGGTTTATCGACTAGCGGAGTCGTTCAATTTATTTTTGCAGCAATGCCCAGCCCCGCAAACAGTCACCTTACAAACTAATTCTTTTGCTACACCCATGGCATCAACCAATCAAAGTAGTAATTTTCAGTGCCCTTCATTTTCACGTCCTAGATTTAGCAGTACTCCTTACCGAGGGCCTCGTAGGGGTCGTTTTTCGTCGGCTCCTCGCCCACCGTTGGGGGATTTATGTTTTTACCACTCAAGGTTTGGCGGCGATGCTTTTCACTGCATATCGCCTTGTGCTTAGAGGGGCCCTGTTGCTCGCCGCCCAGCAAATACCAATGCTACTTTGCCAAAAAACGAGTAGCTCATCCAGGCTTTGTAGTGGGGGTCTGGAAGCTATAGATCGCAAAGCGCTAAGGACGGGAATGTTAATTGTACGCAATCCTAAAACCCACATTGAATTTATGGTGGACAGTGGTAGCCGCCGTTCCGTGATCCCCTACTATAGGCCTGCCACACACCCAAGTGTAACTGGATTTATGTCATGCCTAAACGGGTCTGAAGTACCCACTTTTGAGAGCGTAGAATTGGAATTATCATTAAACTTAGGTTGTTCATTCACTTGGACTTTTGTCAAAGCTGACTTCTTGTTCGCTACATTGGGGATTGATTTTCTAACCCATTTTGGTCTCTTGGTCGACGCCCATTGAGGCAGGTTAGTGCTACCAGACGAGAACCCTGTTAAGCCGCCTTACATTTTTGGAGACACGCGAGGCTGTCGCTGGCACATCCCCTGAGATTGATTGTCCTTCGCCACCTGTTTGCATTGATAGTGAGGTCACGCCCATTCAGGACCCCAAGGAGTTGTTTGATCAATACTCTGAGGTCTTCGATTTAGAGAATTTTAAGAAACCTCCGCGGCATAAGACCAAGCATTTTCCTAATACCCGGCAACCTCCTACCTGTCAAAGAGTGCGACGCCTGTCGCCGGAAAAGTTGGAAATCCTACAAGTGGAGCTGCAGGATTTGAATGTCATTGAGCGGGCTAATTCCCCATACGGGAGCTCTGTTCATCTTGTCCTTAAAAAAGACGGTTCTTACAGAGTCACGGGTGACTTTCGGCTCTTAAATAAACAAACCGTACCGGATAGGTACGCATTGCCGCTACTCACCAATTTTGTGGATTTTATGTCTGGTAGTAAGCACTTTTCGAGTTTGGACTTGTACAAATCATACCATCAGATCGAAATTGCCGAACAAGATATCCCTAAGACTGCCATGGTCACGCCTCTGGGTAGCTTTTGTTTTCGTAAAATGCCCATGGGATTGTGCAATGCTGGCGCCTCGTTTCAGCGCTTCGTTAATGAAGTTTTAGGGGGACTTACCTTCGTATTTGTGTATATTGACGATGTTTTAATTTTTTCCAAGTCACGAGAAGAACATAGAGGCACCTTACCCTTGCGTTTGATAGATTAAAGTATTTTGGTCTCATTTTAAATAAGGACAAGTGCATTTTTGACGTGGAAGAAATTGTGTTTCTCGGTCACAAGGTGAACCGAGAGGGAGTGGCGCCCCTTGAATTCAAGGTAACCGCCATTCAAAACTTGCCGAGGCCCAGTAACATGAAACAGTTGCGTAGATTTTTGGGCATGTTACATTATTACCGGAGATTTATCCCTGCGGCTGCAGCCACTTTGCAACCTTTGAATAAAATACTATCCCCGCGTAAGTACAGCCCACAAACCTTACGTTGGAACGAGGAGGCAAATCAAGCTTTTTCTGCCATTAAAACTAAGTTCGCCAATGCGACCTTACTCGCTTTTCCGGTGTTGGTGCGGAGACACAGGTAGTGGTAGACGCCTCGACATCTGCAATTGGCGGGGTCCTGCAGCAAGTTATTGATGGTCATGCTAAACCATTGGCCTTCTTTTCTAAGGCTCTTAACTCTGCTCAAGTTAACTATTCTGTGTTCGACCGGGAATTGCTTGCCATGTACTTGTCATTGCGACATTTTAGGTACTTTTTGGAGGGTCGCGCTTTTACTCTTTTTACCGATCACAAGCCATTAGTCAGTGCTGTGACATCTCCCATGAAACAAGCTACTGCCTGGCAGCTGCGCCAGCTTCCTTATGTAGCCCAACTGACCGCTGATGTGAGATATATTTCCGGTGAAAATAATGTGGTCGCCGATTGTTTGAGCCGACCACCGGATTTAATCCTTGGATTGCCATGGGGTCCAATGGACCCCAAAACCATTTTTAATTTGATGGATCTTCTACATCTGCTATCGGCCGGGTATGGTACTCCTTGACTTTTAGTGTATATATGAGGTGTTTATGATAGTATAAGCCCATTGCCCTAGCTCGACCCTAAGATGCTCTCAGAAAAAAAGCAGCACCTTTTACCACTGGGGTCTATTGGACCCCAATCTGATTTTGATTGAAACTCAATGCACACAGTTATTTTTTACTTGCAGTAGTAATGTGACATCACACAGGGGATTCTTCTTGAACTGTGTGACATCATAAAGTATACAAAGGTTGTAACTAGATTATCAGTCAAAGGTTGCAACTGAACAAATTTGTTTGTCAGACCTGGTTAACGTCTTCATACCATTTTAGACAATTTGTACTTGGAGGTAATTATCTTAGCTTTTGAGGTAGTGGTTTCTATGCCATGTAGTAGTGTTTGAAAGATGCTGCGCACAGTTTGACCACATGTTGAACTTGCTATTGTTTTGTCAAGAGCTAAGTTTTGCTAGAATTGAGGTATAGGGCCAAGATACAAGTCACACTTTTGAGCATAAGCTTGTAGGCATAGGAATTTTTGATTGCAGAAAGTCAACAACTGCAACACAGTTTACGCCAGCTGTAGACTTGAAACCAAAAGCATTCAAGATTCTTGCAAAAAGCAATGAAAAATAATAATCAACATAGAGAAAAAGAAAAAGGAAGCAACTGACAGTCTAGGCTATTGTTTACTCAACTGTCTTCTACTGGATGTAAATCCTGCTATAGTATAGGCCACCTATAGATCACTGTGATCAAAAACAAGAGACCACATTCTATCAAATATAGTTTAGTTGGGGTGGTGATTCAACCGCAATGATATTGGTCTTTTTGTCTGTAGACGTGCTTAGATTTCAAGAGTAAAATTAATCTTTGAGGTAAACAAAATGGCTAATCAAACTTTGTCTAATGAAGAGATCCTTGAGCTGCTGGAAGAAGATAATGACATGGACGTAAGTGACTACGAGTCATCCGACGATGAAGGAGAGATAGATCATGTTAGTGACGTTTCTATGTCGGATTCAGAGTTATCTGTAGATGATGTTGGTGCGGGCGTTGCCCAGGTGACACCAACAATATCAACCCCAACCAACTTGCTTTCCAAAAACAAACTGGAAAATTGGAATGTTCATCCTCCCACCTCCCCTGCAGGAAGAACTGCCAATCACAACATCGTTACAACGAGACCAGGACCTACTAGATATGCTAGATCATGTTGCTCTTCTGTGATCGATTCTTTTATGTTATATCTACGGCAAAATTTGCTGGATACGATTCGAAAGTGGACAAATCAAGAAGGACAGTTGGTATATGAAGACAGATGGAAAGAAATAGAAGATACAGAGTTCAAAAAATTTATTGGAATCATGATCCTCATCGGCGTTTACAAGTCCAAAAATGAAAGCATTCTGCAACTGTGGAATAAAGATCATGGTAGACCTATTTTCAACCAGATCATGAGCCGAAATCGGTATCTAACAATACTTCAAGTCTTGCGCTTTGACAATGCGCAGAGGCGTAGAGCACACAGGTCTTTGGACAAGCTCCAGCCCATAAGAGAGGTATTTGAATCGTGGGTGTCTTACTTGCAGGATTCTTACACCCCTGGAACTTGTATAACTGTTGATGAGCAACTGGTACCTTTTAGAGGACGTTGTCCTTTTAGACAATACATTCCATCAAAGCCGGGCAAGTACGGGATGAAGATCTGGACAATATGTGATGCTGCATCATATTATACCTGGAAGATGCAAGTTTACACGGGAAAAGACGAAAGAATTGGAAGAGAAGTCAACCAGGGAACTAGAGTTGTTCTAGATATGGTAAAAGAAATTGAAAAGACTGGTCGAAATATTACGTGTGATAACTTTTTTACTAGTCTCTCACTCGCAAGACAGCTTCTGAGCAAAAAACTAACGCTTGTTGGCACAATGAGAAAAAATAAGCCAGAACTGCCACCAGAGTTTACAAAAACAAGAGGAAGAGAGGTAATGAGCACACTATTTGGATTTCAAAAAAATGCGATGATTGCTTCGTATTGTCCGAAAAAGAATGCTGTTGTGAATATGCTTTCCACCATGCACAATCAACCCGATGTTGATGAAAATTCAGAAAAAAAGAAGCCGGATGTTATTTTGTGTTACAACGAAACTAAAAGCGGAGTCGACATTGTTGACAAGATGGTGAAAACATACAGCACCAAGAGAATGAGTAGACGGTGGCCTCTAACACTTTTTTACAACATGGTTGACGTATCAGCTCTCAATGCTTTCATTGTGTGGCAGGAACTGAACGGCAAGAACAGTCGAGTCACAGTAAAACAAAGAAGGGCTTTTTTACTACAGCTTTCTTCGGAGTTAGCCGAGCTGGTATCAGAAATTCACACTGGAACAAGTTCTGCAAACAATCCCCAACAAAGTAGCAGAAAACGACATGTACCGCCAGAGAGTGGAGATGCTAGTGCTCTGCCACCTAAAAAAGGAAGGTGCTGGATGTGTGACAGATGTAAAGACCGAAAAACCAAAACTATCTGCTGTAAATGTCAGAAGAATGTCTGTGGAGAGCATTCCAACATTGTTTGCAGGCATTGCTTTCAACTGTAAGCAGTAAAATGAACTGAAGTGAATTATTGCCGTGTTCTTTAGGCCTACGTTTCGTGTTGAGTTGATTTTCGTTCATTGAAATCGTAGCAATTACAGCAACCAACAATTGGAAAACACAGATTGGTGTATTTTAAGGCATTTGAACTAGGGAAAAATAAATTTGTAAGTAATCTAGTGATTCAAAGATTACGTAATTGGGGTCCAATGGACCCCAGCGGTAAAAGATGCAAGCATTTTTTTCGGTAAGCTGAGGGTTAAATGCCTTGTTCAAGGAAGTCCAAGCTTTGAATTTCACCGCTATGAGTCGTGCGCAGCAGACCGATGATTCAATTATCACTCTATTAAGAACAGATCATTCTTTGAAGATTGTGAAGGAGTCTGTGCCTGGCTGTGACCAGCCCCTGCTCGGGGACTTCTCGCAAGGAGTTTTTAGACCGCTAGTCCCTGTTGGCTTCCGAAAAAAGGTTTTTGATTCGTTGTATGCTTTGTCACATCCCGGAGTCCGGGCTAGCCAGAAGCTTGTTGACCAGAGGTTTGTTTGGTTTGGAATGAGGTCTGACATCAGAACGTTTGTCCAGACGTGTATTAAATGCCAACAAGCGAAGGTTATAAGACACAATCGAGCACTATTGCATTCATGTAAGGCCCCTAATAAAAGGTTTTCACACATTCATGTTGACATCGTTGGCCCCTTACCGGTTTCCCATGGTTACTCTTACCTTTTGTCCATCATCTGCCGCTTCACCAGACATGTAGAGTTAATCCCCTTGCGTGACGTAACTGCGACGGAGTGTGCTAACGCGTTCCTTTTACACTGTGTTGGACGTTTTGGCTGTCCCACTCCGATGACTACCGATAGAGGTCGGCAATTTACCTCTTACCTATGGAAGGAAATGTGTGGGTTCCTGGGGACGAAGCTGTCACATACCACAGCATACCACCCCGCTGCCAATGGGATGGTTGAACGCGTCCATCGTACGGTTAAAACAGCTCTTAAGTGCAACGATAATCCCACCGCTTGGTATGAAAATCTCGGCCACGTTTTACTTGGTATCCACTCTACGGTCAAGGAAGATATTGGCTGCAGCTCTTCTGAGCTCACCCTTGGCACCACGCTGCGCTTGCCAGGACAATTTTTTTCAAACAGTAACGAAACTGTTTCGCACACAGCATATCGTCGAAGACTTCTAACTTTTATAAAATCACTCAAACCTTCCCTGCCTCGAGAGCCATGTTGTTGTAGTTCCTATTTGGAGAAGCCTCTACGCACTTGCACGCATGTCTTTGTGCGAGACGATGGTTCTGCTACGTCATTGCAACCAGCGTACACCGGACCTTTCCCCGTTCTTGATAAGGAAGACAAATACTTTATTTTAGATCTTGGAGACTGGACTGATTCGCTCTCAGTCGATAGACTTAAGGCCGCACACATGTATATGCCCCAACACCTCAACTGTCAGGAAGACTATGAAGTCCACGACGGGTCGGCGGCCATTGAAATCGCTTCCATCGTCACTAACGTCGGCTTTTCTGCGCACCCTGACGAGGAGCCGGTACCCGAATTTCGTTCGCGCCGAGGTAGAACTATAAGGCTCCCGGTCCGTTACAGGAGATCACTAGACGATTAAGTTTGGCCTTACCCCTTTTTTTTGGTTTAGCCTTGCAGCTATGTTTCATGCTTCATTTCTTGTTGGGATCATATTGTTTTCATTATTAGGCCTAGTTAGGACTTTAAAATTTGCATGATCGCTGCCACGCCTCGCTAATTTGTGTTGCATTGATGCGTGTTTATATTTTATTTTCTAGCTTCTCGTACACTGATCCTGTGCTGCTGCTCTCTGATCCTTTTCACCTTTTGGACGTCTGGAAGACAAGCCCGAGATCGACAACGATATCTACCTCTCTCATTTCGCACGTCTCCGCTGGCTGCGCGTGCTTAAGGGGGGGAGTTGTGTAGCGTGTCGCTCTTCATCAAGCTGCCATGCCAATCTTTTTGTCCTTTTTTTATTTTTTTTTGTTAGTTTGCTTTCGGCTGTTGTGTGTGATTCTAGTTTTTACTATGTGCATTCGTGTGTTATTATTGTATGCGTCTAAAATCACACACACATATTTTATTTTTTTTATTAGGGATAGATAATGTTTATTTTTGTCTTCTCTTGGTAGCTCGGTAATCGGCTTGCCTTTCCCGCCATTAGGTTGTTTATCCGTTTTTTTTTTGTTAATGTGACGTGTGCGGTGTCCTGTTTACATAGACGTGTGCAGCGACCTAAGTTTTGCTGTCGTGCCTTCCTCCTTGTGACTGCTAGTTCCCAGCGATTGGGTTCAGTCAGCACGTTATTGCTCAAAGGATCTTATCTTCTACATTGAGATTAACTAAATTGCTGACCCACACTGTTTGAACAACAGATCGCAGGCGTCAAAATTTCATATTGAACTTGAACAAAATTCCGAACAATTTGATTACCTTTTTGAAAAGGATTGTCATCAATTGCTTTTACTTGTAACGAACAAGTTCCATTCCCACAATTTAAACTGAACAAGTTTCATAACATCGCTAATGACAACCTACGCTACCAAAACGCAAGTTGTGTTTCTTTATGGATGACTTCTGTAGATCTACGTACGGTAACGTGGCAATCAATCTCAACAATAACCTCAACCGCGTTTTGTGTTCGAAGAATGTTGGAAATTCACGGGCGGCCTGTCTTGTTTTCAATAGTTTTATATAAGAGAAGGGGAGTTAAATAAGAGAAGATGGGGCTGAAGCTTTAGCTTGATGGGATCAAACAAAAGGGTGGTCTCACTTTTGCCCAGATTGTCAACATAAAGAGAGCAGCTGATAGAAGTAGAGACGTAAACAGATAATGAATGAAAAAGAGAATAGAACAGAACGGATTCTTGTGGAGCTCCTCCACAGAATCGAAGAGCGACGTTTGTGATTTAAAAACAATACCAGCGCGCCTATCAGACGAAAAATCAACTTCATCAAAAAAAGAACGGAGGAAGGCATCCGAAACAAGTTTGTGGAAAAGAGCAGAATGCCACATTGAACAAAGATGGTACAAGGAATGTCCGACGCCCCCGGCTTTGGTTTGCTAAACTCATCCGAAATGAAATAAGAAAGATAGAGAATTTGATCCCAAGTAGACCCACCAGGGCGGAAACCGGCCTGACAGGGAAAGAGAATGGAAGTAGACTCCAGAAAGAGTATGACAGAATAGAATAATACGCTTAAACAGCTTGAGGCAAAAGAGATAAGCCGGAAAAAAGCGAGTTGTGTGGCAGTCCCATTTTGGGGATGCAAATAGACAAAATCTTTCAGATGGAAGGAAAAAAATGCAAAAACCAAGAAAGATTAAACATTTGAAAGAAGATCTATGCCAGAGCGAGGGAGGTGCTTCAGCATAACTTAGGCAAGTCTTGTCTGAAACAGTTGCTGTGCAAGTGGAAAGGTTAGCGGTAGCCGCAATAAATTCAATGGAGGTGAACGGAGAGTCAAGAGAAATAGTATTCTTTGGGGCAAGAGAGGCCCGACGAAGGTTGCCTTTGGCGCTCTACTACTCAGAGCATTCGGATGAGGCAGGAAAGTAAAATCTCAGGTAATTGCCAATAAAGTGACGCCGTCTTCTTGCGCGAAGAGCAGATGAGAAAAACGAAAAGAGGTGGAAGCTAATCAGAACCCAGGTTCTGAAACACCGCTTACGAGGAAATATCAGAAAAAGAGAGCGATAGCCAGAAAAATCATGAAGAAAAGGAACGTCAGTGTCATTGAGGGGAAGGTGGGAGAGGACCCAATCAAATGCTTCTTTCATATGACGGTGTAAAGTAATCAAACTATCCGGCAAGAAGAGCGAATAGGTGCTTTACAAAAAAAGTAGGTACTTAATGCTCCTTGTGTAATCAAACGATAACAAATGTAACCGTCATTAACTTGTTGCCAGACTTATTGTCTTAACACGGAAGGCTACTTTGAAATGTACACACATTTTTTTGACCTTAATTATTGTTGAAAAGCTGAGGAAATACTGTCACGTGATTAGTTTTTAATAAGCAGCCAAAACTTGATCGTTCAAGATATTTTGCGAGAAACTTCAAAACCCTTTTATGGTTGTTAAAAATCCTTATCAAAACATCTGGTAAAGTGCAAGAGGAGCCACCACTGAATCGAATTGCGAAATCTTTTTTTTTACGCAATTTAATGTTAGAACGCCAACAAAACTTTGACTCAATTTTGAAAGCCAAGCTTTGCTCCATGCTCTGTTTTCCTTATTCAGTTGCCGTGCAAATACGACGAGGTCACCATCCAGAGCTAGTACAATTGATACAAATCACTATGACGTTGATTAAAGCAAGTCAGTAAACAACCCTTGACGACTCAACAAATTGCACCCTGGGGAAAGAGAACACCAAAACCCTATTTCGTCGCAAAGCGCTTTTCGCTCGAGGATCCTACATGTTTCAACTGTCACAATCTCAGCCTCAACAGGACAACAATTAAGCAGAAACCACAACTTGGGGAAGAAAACCACCGACCTGCAGTTGTGGATGCAGGAAACGTGCCCAAAAACTATTCAGCCCAGTCCACCTTACTTCCACATGGAAACGGCCGTCTAGATTTTCTAAAATAAACGCTTAGCCGACTGCTTATAACTGTCACCATAACCATACAGAAATCAGTTCAAATTTAATTATAGTATTACTCAGAAAGGAAAAATTTAATCGGCGACAGCGCTTTGCAAAACAATGCACTCTTATCACGGCAAGCCGATTGTTCAAAACTAAGGCCAAAACAAAACACTTAAAAATGCAAAAGCAAGAAAAAAGGAGAAAATCCAGTTTGCTACAACATATCGAGGGTTGAAAACCAGAAAGGTATATGTCCAAAAATATTCAAATTTGAGTTATTGCACCCATTGCCATTTAAATCATGTGAACTTTGTTAAGAAACAGGCATATGTCTATAACTTCAGTCAAAGCATCTCGATTTAGAAAAACCAGAAGGGCATATGTCCAATTTTTTACTGGTTCACAATAAAAACTTCAAAAATGTTTGGACATAAATCTTTCTGGTTTTTTAACCCACGATATATTAACGAGTTGGTGATTGCCGTTCCCAAAATTCCACCCCCAAAGCGGCTCCCACTCAAGGCGCTTTTACAAAAATAAAAAATAAAAAGGGAACGACAATGTTACGCATGCACTACATTCGCTGTTATACAACTGCATAAGCAATCACAATTCTACAATATAAACACCTACACATAGGGCAATGAGTGGTAAAACTAAACTTGTCTTTAAAAGGAAAATAAGACATTAAAAGAGATATAAATCGAAACAGGAAACAACACACAAAAAGACATTGAGTGGAGCAAATAAAAACAGTGAGGTTAGTCCATTCTTTTTTCCAGCTAGCAGTTTCCAAATGTCTTTCGTTAGTGCAAAGCCATCAGCAGTTCGCTTGCGCACTCGTCTCACAAAGCCAGTTTTGACCAGGAATACTGCCAAAACGATGAATACTTCCATACTCTTTCCAGGTGACTTTATTACTACTTCTGGTTCACTTTTGAAGGCGGCAAATACCGATTAAAACTTATCTGCAAGATGCTGAGTCAAACTACGCATCATCAGAGAGTGAGCCACTCACAATTTTACTCAGCCTTAGTGCAGCCGCATCAGTTAAAGATGAGGGTAGGTCCATGAGTGAACGGTCATTAACTATTAGCTCAATTTCTGGTGCATATGCAAGCAGGTCAAACTGTCCCAGCTTACCCTCGATGACAATTGAGCAAAAGAGTTCTCGAAGAATCTTGAAATATACCTTAATTAGGCTTGATGGGAGGCTCGAGATTGATTAAAATGCCAGATGACGTTTTGCCACTGGGTGATGCCAAGAAGTTTTAGTTGTCATCGTTGTAAATTTCTTTTCTACAGCATATCTGGGGCTACAGAATCGATGGCAGTTTTCAAGAAATCCATTTTTATTCATAAACGAAACTACTTCCAGATGGACAAGTCTAATAGCCAACCACTTAAAAAAGCAAGCATAACTCTTCACTTGATGTCGGCCTATAGTCACCATCAGGCCTGCACAAATAATCTTGAAAAAAGGCGATCTTGCGACATGATTGGGAGAAAATAGGCCATTTTCTGATTTTTTGTTTTCAATTCAGTAGGACTGGTTCACAGCAGCTAAGACATGACCAACCGCCATGCGGCCTTCATTTTCGTGATGCGAAAATCACCAGATCTCTTAACTGATGTTAATAGAGCAGAAAACTTTTTTCCTTTTAAGGCATCGCAGTCTCCCGTGGGGTCCTCCCTCCACCTAAATCTCGCTCCGGCAGTTCGTCCAACATCTTCGAGAGAGCATGCCGCTAGGTTGGTTGCTTTTATTCTTTTCACAAAGGCCTCCTCTAACTCGACCAAAACTCTAACTTCAATAGAAGGTTGACTGGCATCATTGCGGCACTTTCATTAGAAGTAAGCCACGAATCACTTCATTCAAGAAATTGCTCTTTGCATGGCAACTAGAGACGAGAAGCGCAAGGAAAGCCGCAGCAATGGGTCCCTTGCATCTGGAATCTTCGTGATACAGCAAATTTTCGTGCATGCTTTGGTATCTTGGTCTATGAGCGAACATTTCAACGACAAAATGTAGCTATTTAGGCCTCTTCTCCTCAGGTGCACGCAAAAATGAAACACAGTAAAACCACGTGTGGGCGCTTTCCAACTTACGAGGGCGATACACCACGAGAAGCTGGTTCAGCCTGATTACTTGCGCTCCGCACATGTTTCTTTGCCAAACAGTGAATTACAGAAACAGTGCTATGATCACACCCACACACGACGTAAATACGCACAAGCACCGTAATCACATTCAAGCATCCGAAAACGTATGCAGTTCAATTCTAAAAAGCTTGCCTTCAGACAAATGCATGTGGACAACTGAAAGTCTTCCAACTCCAGGAAGCACGAAGCCCAGTCGTCCTAATCATGCTCCAGGCCTGGCAAAGAACCCTTTATTCCACCCCAACCAAGAAAAACAGGCCTTTAAAAAAGCTGCCTCACAAGTAAAATATAGTCGCAACACTTCTAGTATATCATAAGTTTGCCCACCATCAGTAGTAGTATATAATTTGGTGAGGTTTATAGCGTAGCTGTGTCATAAGCATCCGACGTCCAGTTTGAAGTTAGATTGTGGGACATTGTGTAGGTTTGTCAAATGCTTCATGGCACTAAGAATCGTGATATTAAAAACGATTATGTTCTTGAAAAAAAAAACAGAAAAAGTTATTATTCTCAAAAAAACGCTAATTATTTAAAAAAAACGCAAGTACGTTTATGGGAACAGTACTTTTCCTGTCTGTCTAATCCTCCTCGGTCGGTTCGGCGAGTTTTGGATCGCCGACGAGGAGCTTTTTCGAGACATGGGTGCCAACTTCGATTATTAACATCTAGATTTAGATCATTTTTGGATAATTTAGATTTAGAAACTTGTTATTTAGATTAAGGAATTTTCGATTGTTTTGTGATATTACCGGTAGCTAGATATTTTTAATTACCAGTTACTTGTACAGAAAAAAAAGAAAACCAGCGACAAATTTCATTCTGCCTCGATTTAAGATGCTGCAGTGAGGCTAGAGCGGCTTTGAAGCAAGCTCGTGGGCAATTTCCCACAATCGTCGCGCACGTGCAGTATCAATTGCTAGATTAATTGAGTGTTTTGCGATCGTGGTTTAATTCTTTGAAGAAATATTGGAGATTTACTTCATTTGATAAAATTGCTTAAACATACTTAGAATTATCTATACTTATGTTGCTTTAAATTTTGATATTTAGCTTTTATTTCACATTTACAAAACTTACAGAATTCTTTAGAGTCATCAACTACTGCTGCTATCCAATCTTTTAATAGTTCAACTCGCATCCATTCTTTTCGAAATTTTTGCTCGTATATTTTTAATGGCTTGTACTTGGACATTTTAAGCGGACTAAAAAGCATTAATCTCCATGCCCATTTAAAAACAAAACGTTAGATTCATTTGTGAAAACAGAATGTAACAAAAGTTCTCAGCTTGAAGGTAATATTGCACTGTTTTTGGGTTGTCAATCAGCTATTAGTAACTACAATTATCTGATAAACCTGGTCAAAAATAAAGTGACAGTAAAATAATTACAAATATGAAAATGTATCCAACAAAGTGTACAAATATAATCAAAAACACATTGTGCAGCCATTTTGAAGCTGGTGTGCAGAAGAACATTGGTAAAAATAAATTCAGCCTATTGATCGATGAATTCAATGACATAGTGTATTGAAATTACTCGGCATATCAATAATCTATTACAGTAGCATTCTTAAAAAGGTTGTATCGACTTATTTTGGGCTGATTAAGATTAAAGAATATCATGCTGAGCACATTGTTTTCGCAATTAAAAACCTATTGAGGATGAAGAATCTTATATTAAAGCATTCTTGGACAAAGTTGGCAGTGGATATGAAGACGTAGTATATTTGTCAAAAGTTAGATGGCTCAATAAAGCAGCAACCTTAAAAAGATTTCAGTTATTGTTGCCTGGAATAAAAGTGTTCTTGAAAGAAAAACAAAATGTGGACTTTTTAGAAAATGAAGAATGGTTGAATGATTTATCTTTCTTTGTAGATGTCACCGAAGTATTAGCTGAACTTAATTTGCATTTACAAGGAAAGGACCAGTTATGTTCCTCATGTTTGAGTCGATAACTAATTTCACAAAGAAATTGGAACTTTTTTCTGTAAATCATGAAAAATATACTAAATTACGTGAAAATTTGCTTGGAGAGTTTACAATTAGATTTTCTGACTTTAGAAAGATTGAAATTGAGTTAAAATTGTTTAATGATTCATTTTCATTTGAATATGATAAAGCACCAGTGGAGTACCAACTTGAACTAATTGAGCTGCAAAGACGGAAAGGTTTAAAAACTTTCCATAGGGAGAACACACTTCCTGTATTTTATAAGAAATTGCATTCTCTCGAAAATGAATTCAATCAAATTCTAAATTTATCCCAAAAATTATTATGCATGTGGGGAAGTACATACTCTTGCGAGCAGTTTTTTTCAAGCATGAAAAACATTAAAACTGCAGAAAGAAATAGGTTGACTGACAGACATTTAGCAAACATTCTTAGAATTAAGAATGCATCCTTCGATGCAAATATTGAAAACATTATGGCTGGAAGACAAAGTCAAAAGTCTCATCGAATTAATATTGGTTAATTAAACTTAATGTTTTTTTTTATGAATAGCTACATATAAACATTACAACATTTACAATGTTGTAATAATCTAAATAAACTGTATTCACATGGTTTTGCTTTATATTGTAATTTTTTCATTAAATTGTATTAAGATATTCTGGTGGTTTTGAGGCCCAGTTAAATATTTAAGTTTGCAATGCGGCCCATTAAATTAAAAGGCTGGACATCCCTGCATAACACGATCTAATTAGATCGCTCCGCTGTGTGTCTACCTAATAGTTTAATATGTAATACCATAAAAGTGTTATGTATAGTGCACTGGTCGAAAATTACAAACTCTCGTTAGTATAATTCGTCAAAGTAAAAAAATGTTGTACTGCTGAAATTCTGTACGAAATGTATTCCAATAAAAAAAAATTTGCATTATGTTTTCTTTCTAAATCCTATTCTAATTGAGGACAAACAAACAAATAAGCTGTCTGAGGCGAAAAATTTGTTTTGCCTACATCCAACATTGATATTTTTACAACAAAAATATATGATTTCTTACATCCCAAGCCATATCTTGGATACTGTTTTGAAACAAGTGGCAGAAATGAAATCACAAAGCACTTTCACTGATATTGAAGAAAATGACATTTGAATCAAATGTTCTAATTTTTTGCTAGCCTTACTAAGGCAACTGCGGCAGAGACTGCCAGAAAATATCAAGGTATTGAAAGACATGTCATATTTCTCAGTTAATTATATGCTTTAGCCTGTAAAAGATGCTTCTGCTATTTGCAACGTCATTTTAGGTATAAGGTGTTTATAATTAGGTATTAAAATTTTTAGGTATTAATGAAGATACAGTGGCAAAAACAGATTACCAGTTGCAAAAAATTAATTTAGTTGATTGGATCAACAAAACGAACACAGAAAAGTTTTGGAGTGAAGTAGATGACTACAAAGATGCTTCAGGTTCAAATCCTTTTCTAGAGCTGTATCAGTGTGCAATATCTGTGTTAATATTGCCACATTCAAATGCAGAAATTGAGAGTGAGTTTAGCTGCAACTGCGTAAAATCAAAATTAAGACATTCAATGAGTTAAAAGCTTTTCTATGCTATCCTAACAATTAAATTTGGACTAATTGGAATGGGAAAATGTTGTTCGACTTATGATTTACCATCCCATGTATTAAAATAAATTGAAACCCTTGCTACATATCACTCTCATGATGTCAACCGAGGAGCCTCAACATCTAGTGAAAACAGTCAAAATGATGAAGAAAACTTCGAAGAACTGTTTTGTTTTTAAAGGTAATTATAACAAAATGAAAATTCCAATTTTATTTTTTTTTGTAGTATTGGGTTGTCGCATAAGTTCGTTCGCTTTTTGTTATTGAGATGTTTATGTGTGCTTATCATTTTTTGTGACACTTCTTACGTAAATATTCACATTGTACTAATCATTTATGCATTTTCAAATTTGTTGTCAACCGATTTTGTCTATTCGATAACATTATTCCATTCCCTTTCAGATGGAGTGCCAAGTTGAAAAAAAACTTCATTTCCGACATTTACTTCTTTTTCATTTCAATGGACAGGAAAATGCATCTGAGGCAGCCAGGAATATTTGCAAAGTATATGGAGAAGAAGCGATAACAGAGCGAACTGCACAGAAATGGTTTCAGAAGTTTCGCGAAGGCATTTTCAACCTGGACGATGCACCTCGCTCAGGACGACCATCCGACTTCGACGAAGAGACCTTAAATCTGTTGATTCACGAAAATCCTCGTCAGTCCACAAGAGATCTCGAGCAAGCGACTGGGTATGATCATGCAACAGTTGCTAGACATCTACGGCAGATGGGAAAGGTACAAAAACTCGGCGCATGGGTTCCTCATGCCCTTACAGACAGCCAAAAATGTCTGAGAGTATCGATTTCAGCATCGTTGCTCTCCCGTTATCAGTTAGCAACTGAACATCATCGCCCATTCTTGTCCAGAAGAGTGACTGGAGACGAAAAATGGTGTTTATACGTTAACAAGAAGCAGAAAAAGGCTTGGGTAAGTCCTACCAAACAGCCACGACCTCGTGCAAAATCTGAAATTCATCAAACCAAAGTGATGCTCTCAGTATGGTGGGATCAATCTGGAGTTGTTCATCATGAATGGTTGCCCAAGAACATGACAATCAATGCAGAGCTGTACTGCCAGCAGCTTCAACGTGTCAAGGCAGCTATTGAGGAGAAAAGACCAAGGCTGAATAACGAGGTTTTGCTGCAACACGACAATGCTCGACCGCATGTTGCGAAGATGACAAAGTCTGTCATCGAAGAGCTCGGGTGGGAGATCCTTCCTCATCCGCCATATTTTCCCGATTTGGCTCCAACGGATTTCCATCTTTTTCGTTCGCTGTCAAATCACCTATCTGGCCATATCTTTGAGAGTGATGCAGCCATTTCAGCCTTCATTGACGAATTTTTTGACAAAAAGCCAAAAACTTTTTACCGAGATGGAATTCGAAAATTACCGGAACGATGGAGCAAAATTGTTGAACAAAGTGTAGACTATCTCATTGATTGATTTATTATGGAACATTTCGCTCAATAAACAATGATTATTTGGATACATTTTTTTATACGTGAATGTTATCTTTTTATCAGATACAAATTTGCAAAGATATATTATGTTAATTTTTGAGTGCAATTCCATGTATTAAAGTAACATGTTCCATAAATACGAACGAACTTATGCGACAACCCAGATTATGTTTTATCTTTTACATTTATTTAGCTCCAATTGTAGATTATTCTTGGTATAAAAAGTTGGTAGCCCTGCTTCGAGATTAAGCTTGTAGACTTAAATAATTATGATGTTACTATTATTCGTAACGATCTTACTGGAAATCCTGTATTCAGGGCTACGATGAGTAAAAACAGGTTCAAATTTTTATTTTCCAAAATTTCCTTTGATCACTTGGCAACAAGAACTCAGAGAGGGGTTTATCATAGATTTATTGCCATTAAAGATGTTTTCGAATCATTCAATCACAACTGCAGCAGTTGGGTCGTTCCTGGAGATTTTTTATCTCTTGATGAAACCTTATTTTCAGTAATGGGATTCAGGGGGTTTGCATGGGTTTGTGAGAACCCGTTCTTGGAATGTCGGGATAATCAGCGAACCCGTTCTAGCTTTTTGTTATAGACATATCTTTGTTTCTCAACCGCCTGCCCACCAAAAATATTCCAGCTTACACCTCAATTGCAGAATTTTAAGGCTCATCGATTATTACGAAATAAATCATAAAATTCAAAGCTGGTTGAAAACTGCACGTTCTGTAGTTTGCAGCATTGTGACGTAAGACAAAGCCCGAAATTCTCAGGAAGTGTGGTGCGCAGAACAACGCATTTATGACCAGTTGTCTAGAATGCGAAAGCAGTGTTGCCAGATTGGGCTACTTTTAGGGCAGGGTGCCATTTTATCAATAAATTATGCTTCCTTCACTTACTAAAGTATCTTCTCGCACAGCACGTGCGGCGCAGTAAACGTGGGTCCCCAAAGTGGTCAATGGGATTATCCAAGGGGTCGATAAACACCTGGGGGTCGAAAAGGGGTCGACCAGGAATTTTAAGTATGTGAGGTCGTGCTTGACGTCAGCTTCACCGTAGACAGCGAAGATTACTACTACTGCTTCTTCAGCTTTCATTGATAAAGTCAATATGAATATCGCTATTGTTTATTATTAGTGATGCTACTATCTTATTATCATCTTTATATTTATCATAATGCTATCATAGCCTGTGTAAGTGGGGTCTAGGCTACATGCATACATGAATAAGTTTACATACATACAAGCATGCTAACATGCACATTAGCACAGGGTTTCTCAACCTGGGGGTCGTGACCCCCAAAGGGGTCACGAAGGTGTTTTCTGGGGGTTGCAAACTTTTTCATGAAATATCTCCAAATGCATTGCGTAAGTAGGTGTCGTTTGCAGAAATCGATAACTTTCCAGTTACCACAGGGTTGCATCAAGTGAGACGAAATCGTAGTTTTGTTACGAAGGAGAATGCCCATTGTTTATTCACAATTATGTATATGCCCATTGCTAAGTTACTAAACGCAAGTTTTAGCAGCTCTCTCTGTTTTAGCAGGTTTAGTAAAACTTTTGCAGTGCTTTTTATAATGAACAAGAAACGCAAGTATTTAGAAGAGTATTTAAAATTTGGCTTTACCTCAATTGTCAGCAATGGCACTGAGAAGCCGCAAAGTGTTTTGTGCAATGTAGTGCTCAGTGCTGAATCTATGAAGCCTTCAAAGTTGAAACGCCAGTTGGAGACAAAACATTCCAATCACGCTAAAAAAGATGTAGATTTTTTTCGACGCCATGAGGCCGGTTTGAAACGTCAAAGGCTTGACCGTACAGGAAGTTTCCAACAGCAAAATGAAGCACTAGTACAGGCATCTTATGAGATTGCGTTCGAAATTGCCAAGCAAAAAAAGCCGCACACTACTGGGGAAACTCTGGTAAAACCTTGCCTATTGAAATCAGTCAAAATACTCCTTGGAGAATCTAGCGAAGCTAAAATGAAACAGATACCACTTTCTAACGATACTATTAAGAGGCGAATTTCAGAAATGTCAGAAAACGTGAAGGAGCAGGTAATAGACGAAATACAAGATTCTCCTATGATTTCGTTTCAAGTGGATGAGTCAACAGATATAACTTCGTGTGCTCAGTTACTTGTGTTCGTGAGATATATTCATTCTGCAGACATCAAAGAAGAATTTCTTTTTTGTAGTGATCTGAAAACTACCACAAAAAGTGTAGATATTTTGGAAAAGAAAGGAACCTTTTTTGATTGAGAAAATCTTCATTGGAAAAATGTTTGTGGAGTTTGCACGGATGGAGCTCCAGCTATGTTAGGTGCACAATCAGGATTTCAAAAAAAAGTTAAAGAACTTGCTCCACATGCAACGGGCACGCACTGTTTGATTCACAGATATGCACTTGCTTGCAAAACCTTGCCGCCCTGTTTGCAAAACGTTTTAGATTCCGTGATAAAGATTGTCAACTACATCAAATCTGGAAGCCTTAACACGCGTCTGTGTGTAGCTGTGCGTAGACATAAAGCTGTGCGTAGACATAAATTCGGCACATGAGACTCTCCTATTTCACACATCTGTTCGTTGGCTCTCCAAAGGTAATGTTCTCAACCGCGTCTTTGAGCTGAAGGACGAAATAAAATCATTTACAAAAGAGAAACATGAGGTTTTTTCATCTTATTTTGGTGACGAATGCTGGACAAAAAGCCTTGCTTACTTAGTAAACATTTTTCAAAAACTCAATGGCGTGAACATCAAGATGCAAGGAAGGGGGACAAATATCATTCAACTGCGTGATTACCTGCTGGCTTTTTGCCTAAAATTGCATAACTGGCGCCGAAAAGTAGCAAACGGAAACATCGACATGTCTGAAAATTTGTCCAGTCTTTTTCAAGAGGAGGAAGTGCTTGATGAAAGCTTAAAGACGTCAATTACTCAACATCTTCAATCCCTCGAAAAGGAAATCAAAAGATATTTCCCTGAGCTGAAAGAAAATGAAGCAGCAGTTGTCCGAAATCCTTTCTCTTCTGCTCTGGATGTTGCTGATATACCTGATGTATTACAAGACCAGTTCTGTGATCGTCGAAATGATTAATCTGCACGTAACGTTTTTCATGAAATTCCCCTGTCTCAGTTCTGGTGCACTATGTACAAATCTTATCCTCGATTGTCAGAACTAGCTTTCCGAATATTACTTCCTTTCGCCACTACATACCTCTGCGAGAATGGCTTTTCATCTCTTGTGAGCATCAAATCAAAAGCACGAAATCGAAGAAACGTTGAAGATGACATGAGATTGGCTTTATCCAACACTCAACCAAATATTCCCAAGCTGGCTGCAAAATTGCAAAGTCAACCGTCTCATTAAGTGACCAATAATAAATGTTTCAAAATGTAGGCCTACTTGTGTGCTAATTTTCCAAACTATAAGACAAGAAGAAAGGGGTCGCAGGCTATATTAAGGTTCAAAAATAGGTCGCAAACCTAAAAAGGTTGAGAAACCCTGCATTAGCAAATACATACTTACACACATATGTAGGGGAGACCGGGGCTAGTTGTTACGGGGGCACGTTGTTACAACCGCACTCGCTCCTTTTAGAAATCAAAATAAATTAATATTTGTAGTGTTGTCTATTCCACTGCTTTTAGACTACTATTAGGCCAAATGATTTTCGCGAAATCCAAGAAAGTAAAAAGATATTTAAAAAAAGTTATTTTGGAGTACCTCAAGTAAAAATTTGCAGAAATTTGAAAACTGGTGCTGGAAAATTTTTGCGTTAAAAATCTACACTATTTTAGGTGGTAAGGAAAGCTGAAAAACTGTATTTTTTGTATCTACTTTTGTTTATGACATTAACATAACCAGTTTGTGCACAAAATAAAAAGATTAATACTAAATTAGATGGGGCAAGTTGTTACAGTTATAACTAACAACTTGCCCCAGAACAATAAACCTGGGCAGTTTAGAAGACTAATATCACTGTACTGTATTTTTAAAGGTTAAATTATTAAGCTATTATGGTTAGAGAATATGTTAAAATAACAGCCAGAGGCACCACGTCTTTGGAAGTGATGGAGGAAGCAGCAAGAAGAGTTATCGATAAAAAACAATCTTTGCGGACTGTGGCAGCTGATTTTGATGTAAGTAAGACTTTATTATATCATGTATATTGGCTACCTGTTGTTAGTCTATTTATACAATTATATATATGGCTATGGGAATGGACTGATTTATGGGTGTGTGGAGGAAGACACACTGTATTAGGGTCTTGTTACTTTTAGTCAGTTATGTATGATGTCTATTTTCTGGAGCAGTGCAATACATTCAGCATTCATGGCCTGCCGTTACCAGTTTACCACTATAACTTTAGAATTTAACTATTTAATAAGCTTATTGACCAATTAATACTGACATTTTTTTCTTTGTTTTTTTCAGATAAATTTTATGACTCTACAAAGATTTTGTGTCAAAAAGAAATCAAATCAAAAATGTACAATTGGATATGGAGCTCCGAGGCAGGTGTTTTCGTCTAAAGAAGAATTATTATTGGTTAATTACATCAAACGAGCTTCGGAGCTATATTTTGGATTAACTCCCAATGAAGTGAGAAAACTTGCTTTTGAATTTGCCCATTTAAACAATATTTCATCTCCATCTACTTGGCTGACTAGTGAAAAAGCAGGACCAGATTGGTTTTCTAAATTTTTAAAACGTCACCCCAGTTTATCAATTCGAACACCTGAAGCTACAAGTTTGGGACGAGCGACCAGTTTTAACAAAGAAAATGTGAAAAACTTTTTCACAAATTTGGCTGCAGTTTTAGAAAAATACAATTTTAATGCTCATGACATCTATAACTGTGATGAAACGGGGCTGACAACTGTTCAACGACCAAATAGAATTGTAGCAAAAAAAGGCACCAAACAAATTGGTGCCATAACTTCAGCAGAAAGAGGGGTGTTAGTCACCATGTGCTTTGCTGTAAGTGCAACAGGGTCTTGTGTTCCACCTCAATTTGTGTTTCCTAGAGTGCACTTTAAAGACCACTTCATTAAATGTGGACCATCTTGCTGCATTGGATCGGCTCATCCATCAGGATGGATGACTAGTGACAATTTTTTGGTGTTCATGAAACATTTTGTTCAAGTCGTGAAATGCACCAAAGAACATCCTGTGTTGTTATTGCTGGACAACCATGACTCACACACATCCATTCAAACAATTGATTTTTGCAAAGAAAATGGAGTTGTGCTCTTATCATTCCCTCCACACTGCTCTCACAAGTTACAACCACTGGACCGGAGTGTTTTTGGCCCGTTGAAAAAATATTACAGCTCTGCTTGTGATTCTTTTCTGAAATCCCATCCAGGTAAACCAGTCACAATGTATGATATACCTGAAATTGCAAAGCAAGCTCTCCTTCTGGCAGCTACACCAGGTAATATTCAAAAAGGGTTTTTAGTAACTGGAATTGCTCCATTCAATTCTGATATCTTTACTGATGAAGAATATCTCCCCAGCTTCACCACTGACAGGTCTTTGCCTGACAATGACCAACCATCAGAAGTTGCTGTGCATTCTCAAACTGGTGAGCAAATTGAGTCAACACAGTCTCAGGATTTACGTGCAAGAGAAAACACTCCAGATGTTGGTGAGAATGATAATTCAGAGCCATCATCCAGCTCAGTGCTGCCTGCCATTTCAGCAAAACCAAGTACAAGTGATCAAAATCCATCAACCTATTCTCGGGCTGTTGTGATAAGTCGAGAAGGATTGGATGATCACACATTAACTCCAGAAATAATAAGACCATTCAAAAAGGCAGAACCACGAAAAAACAGAAAAAGTAACCGTAGAAAGCGCACTTCTTGTGTTTTAACATCTACACCTGTGCAGAAAAGGGTCAGAGAAGAAGCTAATTTGAAAGCTCAGAAACCTCCTACTCAAAAACCGAAACGCCGAAAACTGAGTTTTTCCAGGAAAAATGTCTCTGCAAATGACTGGAGATGTTTGGTATGCGACGATACATACCACAATTCAGCATCTGGAGAGGAGTGGGTTCAGTGTGTTAAGTGTAAACAATGGGCTCATTGTGATTGCACTGATGGGAGCCAAAAATATGTCTGTGATTTTTGTTGTGATTAAAATAAAGAGTTTGAATATTTTGAAACAACTTTTTGTTTTGAATGATTTTTTCGGTTTGCCCAACTATTATTTTTTCAATTTGTGTGTCTTTTCTTTCAACAGAACATCAAATAATTAACTCTGTTGTGACATTCATCCGCTCAAAAGAGTGTGTGTGAGTTAAAAAAACGAGTTTTTTTTCTGTTTGGTCTGTAACAACTTGCCCCAAACCCCGGGGTAAATTGTTACACTTGAAGTGTATTAAAAATCGTCTATAAGTCCCATGTTTCAAAGGTTATTAGCAATTTTTTCATACTGTAGTAAGTACACAAGATGGTCGATATTTTGTGTAAGTTTTGACTTTCTAGCTTTAATAGCTTTGAATACAGAGGGCGTAATGATAAAATTGTAACAACTAGCCCCGGTCTCCCCTACAGTATATATACATCATGATTATATATATATGATCGTTCTACAATAATACAGTATATACAATAAACAATGGTGTAACATCAATCTTGGATGTGTGTGTGTACGTATGTATGTATGTATATTTATACACGCACACGTGTACATAAACACACATACATAGGATCGGTCTGACTACTCTGTTAAAAATATAGTGCACCTATATGTGTGTGTGTGTGTGTGTATATATATATATATATATATATGAGAGAGAGAGAGAGAGAGAGAGAGAGAGAGATTTCAAGAAAGCATGCGTTTCTTATTGCCTTTTATTTTTCATTTCGGATGTAAATCTGTCCGAGTTAATTAAAAAAAGGGAGAGAATTAAATCCACTAAATTAACGCAGCAAACCATTTTGACCACTAATCCATGAGATTAATTAAATTATATCCTAATCGGACCCACATGGTCACTTCTGTCAAAATGTATCCAAATTTCATATGCCTCTTTTTATTGGCTATTATAACATGCTTCATATCCATCCGACAAACCTCTTAAATATGCCCAGTTTCATGAATAAATAAGCCAGTTCAAACTCAACCTTCGTCTCATTCACAACTCTGTTCTTTTTCAACAACACATAAACACGCATATGGAACAAAGGATACAAGATAACTTGGAGCTTGCTGTCGTGAACTGAAGGCTCTGCATTAACAGTTTAAGTTTGCCACATTTATTATGGTGAGCATAATAATGGCTGCCCCTAGGAATAAGAAAAAGGGCAGACAGTATTCACAAGAGTACTTGAAATTTGGATTCGTACCTTCGTTTACTAATGAAACAATGCCTATGTGTCTGTTGTGTAAAAAGACTTTCAGTAATAATGCCATGAAACCTGCGAAAATGAGAGACCACCTCGAAAGGATTAACTGTGATAAGAAAAACAAAGATCTTGATTTTTTTAAGGTGCTGAAAGAAAAAATTAGAAATCGGCCAAATTTAAGTATCTCCGTTAATATAGCAAAGAAAGGAAAATCATATACCATAGGTGAAGAGATCATAATTCCAGCAATTAAAGATGTGATTGAAAATGTCATGAAGAAAGACTCTCAAACCGTTCTAAAATGTATTAAATTAAGTGCAAATACAGTGCAACGACGCATTGATGAGATGGCTGATGATTGGAAAAAAACCTTGGCGTCTGAGCTTCAACATTGCAAGTTTTCTATTCAACTTGATGAATCAACTTTTGGCAGTTCAAATCTTCTCATGGTCTATGTGAGGTATAATAGTCCAAGTCTAAAGTGCATTATTAATAAGTTTTTATTTGGTAAATACCTTAAAGGTGATGCAAAAAGCGAGACAATTTTTCAGTGTTTGGTGGATTATTTGAAGGAACACAATATTCCCATCGGTAATATTACTGCAGTGACTACCGATGGTGCCCCAGCAATGGCCAGCCTTTACAAAGGATTTGCGGCCTTACTCAAGCAAAAAGGTTCCCAATGTACGTACTATTCACTGTGTTTTGCACGAAAACTCAGTGGTGAATTGCATGATGCCTTAAAAGTGTGTATCAGGTCAATCAATAAGATTAAAGCACATCCTCTCAATTCGCGACTGTTTGCAATGTTGTGTGAAAAAAAGGATGAAACTTTGAAGCAATTACTTTTGCACACTGAAGTAAGGTGGTTGTCAAGAGGTGATAGCTTGCAAGACTTGTACGACTCAACCGTGGAGTTTCTTACGGATGCAGACCCATCAATTTGTAATCAGTTGAAAATGTGTAAGAACCATCTGTTCTATTTGGCAGACCTATATTCAAAATTTAATGAAGTACAGAAACGTCTGCAAGTTCAAGGTGTGACAATTATTCAAGCCCGAACAATCTTAATGGGCTTCCAAGTCAAAATAGGGTGATTTAAATCTTCACTGGCATGTAAAGATTTTAAATATTTTTCAAACCTAAGGCAACTGGAAGGCGATGAAAACATTTCAGACTGTGATTTGGAGATATACATAAAGCACCTTCAAAAATTAAGAGTAGACTTCAAAGTACGTTTTTGATATGTGTGTAAATCTGGAATCTAAATCACTGTTCAGAAGTAAAAGCCTCTGTGACTATTGGAGAAATGGAAATACCACTTCTAAATACCCAAAGTTTAGTGCAGCAGTTGAGCCATTTTTACTTGCATTCCCAAGTTCGTACATGGTTGAAGCTGGTTTTAGCCACGCAAATGCACATTAAACAAAGCATAGGAACAGACTGAACCTGGAAGAGTGTGGCGACCTACGACTGAAACTCACCAATCTCCCACCAAATGTCAATGCCCTTGCTGAAGCTCATCAAACTCATCCTTCTCATTAATGATGTCAACAAATTCCATAAAAAAAGGTTAATTTTACCCATATTATTTATGAAGTTTCTCTCTCATTGTTATTATTGATTTTAAATTTGGTATTGAAACTAGAAATAAAGCAAATACAGAGCACATGTATAGTATAAGGATCTTAGAAGTTCAGCTATCTACCTGTCTTCCTGCCTGCCATCATTAT
Source organism: Trididemnum clinides (assembly GCA_963675345.1). Lineage (NCBI taxonomy): Eukaryota > Metazoa > Chordata > Ascidiacea > Aplousobranchia > Didemnidae > Trididemnum > Trididemnum clinides. The sequence continues at coordinate 20,901,894 of OY776297.1, forward strand.
TTATCATGAAACTCCTTTGACATTATGTGGCCAATTGCTGCCAAAAGTGGAACATACTGTACATTGAATATTATGTAAAATGAGAGCAAACACATTCTTCTCTCTGTTTATTTCCCAGTACTGCATGTGACATATTCATTTATCATAATGTCTTTCCACATATTTCAAAAAGTTTGAACATTTTTATGTTGAATTCCAGTGTTATATTCAATAATTTGTATATTGCTAATATCATGATTTTCACAATAAAAATAAAAAAGTTTTCTCTTTATGTTTCCCTATTATTTCAAAAAAGATATTCAAAAGGGGGAAGAGATACAGAACAACAGTTCCGCAGGGCTTGGTATGCAGTTTCCCTTACTAATGTATATGGAAACAGCTTATCTATTTAGTTATGATTAATATATATTTTTTTGTACATGCCTGGGGGTCGATGAGAAATCAAGAATTCCATAAAGGGGTCGATGGTCTAAAAAGTTTGGGGACCCCTGGTCTAAACAATAAAGTCTTATTAAGTGGTCACTAGTATTTTTAAATTCAAAGCTGGAAGACAGAAACCCTAAAATGAAGCGGCAACAAAATATTTTACAATGCTTTTGGAAAATTTCAAGAACTGAAGATAGTGTTGATGAAACGTGTACATCACAAAATAAACTAAAAACATTGGATTATGATATAACTACCCAAAATTCGGATGCTTTGAAAAGTAGTGGTAGCAAGACGGGAGAAGTTTCAGACATTCCAGAATGCTGGAGTATAAATCAATTTAAAAGTTTTAAACAAAAATATGATGGCTTAATCCTTCGCGATAAATAAAACTTGGTTGTGATTACTGTGGCAGATTTGCTTCGATATCAGTAGATGCTAAAGGCATTCACTTGTCAATGGAATGGGCTAATTGCAGAATTGTAGCGTCAGAACAAAAATAAACAAGTTCAACAAGCTTCTCTAAGAAAAAGGATAAATTTACACTTCTCGTCATAAGCGCACCATCTTTGCGTTAAGCAGTTACAGGATTGTTCAAATAATATTGTAAAAAGGAGGGGCATATCCAGGGGGGGGGGGGGGTGCTGGGACCGCAGTCCCCCGATGAGAAAGTGTATAATAAATTTTCAAGCGAAAAACTTTTCATCGCTCACGATTTGCCGTTAACTGGAATATTTTGTGAGATTCGTTTAATCAAATTTATCACTATGACGAAGCAAACGAAATCAAACATGCTAAAAGAGAAATAAATGGACAAACTTGTCACGGTTGCAAGTTCTGCAGTGTTCGTACAGCTTTACCGAAGTTGAAACAAAAACTTAGCGTACAGGTCGAGCAGCGATAAGATGGAATAATTAGATAACTGTTACGTGAACTGACAAATAACATCATAGAAAGGAAAAAATCCTAAATTATGAACAAGCGAATAAGGCCAGTGTACAATTCATTTGTAACCGACAAAGATCTAAACGCCTAATTGACGTTCGTGTGTTATTGTGGCTGTAATGCTATGAGTGATTTTAGTGAGCCCGCAGTTCTAATGGAAAACAACTTATCACTTTTAGTTTATTTATTATGACCAAGATCGAATTATAACCTCTTCGTACACAACGTGTACAATTGTACACATAGAACCTCATTGGGTTTTATTTAATTTGCCAAAACAAGTATTGACTCGGTACATCATGTACACATTTGTACACGTTGTTAACTTTACCAGCACCATTACTAAATTGAAAAACTCTTATTTAAAAGTTTGTTTTTTTAGTTGTGTTTACGGTCGTACTTTGTAGTAAAATAGTGGTGCTTTTGAAATTTTTTTAACCCCCCCCCCCTTTATGATCAAAATAGTCAAAAAAAATATGTTAAAGAGGTTCGATATTTTTGTTTGTAAGCTCCATTTCTGATGAAAAAGTGTTTTGCTGGAGGCAATAATTTTTTTAGTTTTTACGTCATCATTTGTACACATGGTGTATCAACCGATAAAAATGGGATTATTTTTATACAATTTTGATTCGCATTATTTGTAAATTGTGCTTTATGTTTTAAGATTTGAGTTGGCAACATCGCACTTTTTATATTTTTCATTCATGTGTGCTTCACATGGACGGCAAAACAAAAGATTAATTGAAACAGAAAGCGTATGAGGTCGGAGCAACAAAACCTCATAAGCAATATTGAGCATCAAGAAAATTGCGGTTTAAGGGTCAGCAGCCTACTAGCCTAGCTCTAGAATAACTATATCACCCTTTAACCTACACCAGCTGTTTTATTCAGTTGCTTACAAAGCAAGCAGTAAACTGTTAATACCACTCTGAGTCATGAGCAACGTAGGTTAGGCTAATGCTGTTAGGGAAGCGTCTTGAGTGTAGGCTGTTGTACCTTGGCCTATTGTGCCTGTGCAACTGGCTTAGGCTACTGATGGCTAACTCATTTGATTCCCAGTTATCGAAATAGCCTGTGGAGGTAAAAATTTCATCTAAAAATCTAGCAAGCAATAAGACAACGGTTGGCAAACTAACACTAGTCTGTTTGAAGTTTAGGTTAAACTTCATGTTTTGCAGCATCATTAACTTGGTGCTCTGCAAAAACATTTGTGTGGATTTGATTCTCAGTTTGATTGTGTTACAGAAAAACTGAAAGTGTACAGCCTAGGCTATTAGCCGATATGAATGTGACCAACAAGTCATTTAAACTACGTTTTCATTGCAGATACAACCTACTGATAAATTGTACTGGTTATTTCACGATTGCATGTTACAAAACGAAATGGCAAATATGTATTGATGATTTGTTGTAAGCTGTAGAGGACTGTATGTGAGATGTTCTATCAAATTTCGAGGTATATTGCAGTTTACACAACACTCAATATCATTCCTAAATTTTTATTGTAAGTTACGGTTTTGAATAGATCTGTAAGTAGAGCTAAAGCTATCGGCAGATAAGGGCATTTTAGATTTGAGTGAAATTTTTTTTCAATGAAGTTACAAACCAGGGTATGTGAGAGCTCCCAAGCCTCCAGACTCTTTTGCTATTTTTATTCCCAAATGTGCTCTTATGTGGATGATTTTCACTAAATATTTGGGCTTACTACGTGATTAATTGTGACATAAGTTTTTAAATGGTATGGTCCAGGCCATAGGGTCAAATCTTGTATTTATAAAAAAAATTTTGCATATGGAAGCAAAAAAATAGTATATTTAAATGTACTTTCCTTCCTTTTGGTGTAAAAATATTAGCAGAGGCCGAATATTTTACCCTAAAATTTGATATAAACTGTTTTGCTGTTTTATTTTATGATTTAAATTTGATATTTTTCAGCACAAAAGCAATGTTTGACTCGCGATGATATCTTGGAACACCTTGGTGATTCAGATTCAGATTGCTAGTCAGATAATGCATTTGATGACAATTTTATGCAAATGAACCCCCCCAACTGGGGGTAGTTGTCTTCGAATATAAAGAGGTACCCTCACCTCAAAGATCACTACAGGATTAATTTTCAACCTATTTTTTAGAAATCGTCGCAAAAGGATGCTAGGAAATAAGCTTTCAAGGTACATCAATCAAAACCTATTCAAGAGCATAGGTTTTCTACAATTTGCAATTTTCTGAGGCCCATGACCATTTTTTTGACCGGTACCAAATTTTGGTAGTTAAATTCAGTACCTAAAATATGATCAGTTATTATCTGCTAGAGGTTTGCCTAAACCATGTAACATTATGTATTTTTGAACAGGGAATTTCTTCAAGATTCAGAAAATATCGAGTTTAAATAGAATATGCTGTCACTGACAATAAAACAGCCGCTTGTTTACACCCTTCCCATTTCTTGAGAAACAAGGGGGATACAGCAAACTTTGATTTAGAGAAGGCAAACTTCTGCTAGCTTTTAAACTTGTATTTCGCTTCTTGTCTCCTTGGAAATTTGATACAAAATGACAACTTTAGTAGTAAAACATTTGCAATTTATTTTATGTTTTATAGGGTGTAGTTTTTTTTAAAATTACAATTTAGTGAAGGTAAGTCAAAAAATTTTGGGGGGTTTTGAACTGACATGATGTACAGTACTCATTTTTGATCAGTAAATATCATATACCACTTAGTCTAAACTATTTAAAGTTATATATTGCTGGAAAGCAAATTTCCTAAGCTTTGAAATGAGACCGGTATTTAGCAACATATCATATTTTTTATGCACTAAATTTACTTTTATCTACTTACCATTCAAATTTGTTTGGGGGGGTTTTGAGACCCCTAAAAATTTGGAAATTCAAAAACGTAAAATTTATTATTATCGCTTGAAATTTTGTCAAATGATGCCCCAAAAGAGTAGTTTTCAGACTGTGTTAATGATAAAGGGTTTGGTTTTGTGGTAAAGATGTAATCTGAATTTGATTTTAGTGTAGTTGGCACGTGCTGAGAATTTGGCCGATTCTGTCGTCTGCAACTGGGTTGTTGGTCATTTTAACCCTTTTCGGGTATAAAAATCGAAGAATTAGGGCACAAATTATACATGTTCTGATGCGTGAGGAAATAAGCGTGATCTTTTGAAAAGTTTATGAAAATCGGATGAAAAATAAAGTCACAAATCGATTTTTTAGTAAACTAATTTTGTAACTCAATTTAACAAAATTTGAGGTAAACACTGAAAACACGAGATCATCAATCGATGATCGCCGGAGCGAAAGAGTTATTGTTGTCTTTAATTTTATACCCAATTTAAAAAACAAATTAACTAGAATAATATACCAATGCGTTCATTAAAAAGTGCAGCCCTCAGCGAGCTTCCGTGGCCACAATGCGGCCCGCAATCCAAAACAATTGCCCACCCCTGTCGTAGAAGATGTGCCGGTTGTGCTCAACGAGAGAGGGAAAAACCTACCAAAATAATGTGGAGTGTAATTCGCCATACTGTCTTGCTTGTTTTACACGAATTTACAAGTAAATTGTATTCGCAATGCAATATTGGATAAAAATAAAATTATTGCATTCAAACATATTTTATTTTTATGCTTGTGCTTATGTCTGATGGGACAAATGTGTGCCACGATAAAAGTCAGATGGGACACATATGTCCCAGCCCCGTTTAGGACCTTCCCCGTGTAATTTTGCAGATGTCTTGATTTCATGTTTCATAAAAGTCACCACTGGCAGCAAACACCATTCTTACTAATCTATTCAACATAACAAAAAATTTCAGTCTTGAAAGGGTTAAGAGGTAAAAATTTTTTGCACATACTTTGTGGTACGCTGGAAAAACCGGACTGCTGCTTTTTGGTTAGATGCTCTGTGATTGATGGTTCGGCTAATAGCCAAAAGATAATCCATGAACTGGATGATGTCATAAAGAAATTTAAGGTAAGGAGGGAAGACGTCAATTTGTTGATATCTGATACTGCATCCTACATGTGCCGTGCAGGCAACGTTTTAAAAGAAATATATCCAAACCTCCTGCATGTTACCTGTCTTGCACATTTAATGCATAACTGTGCTTTGAAGATAAAAAGTTTTTACAAGTAGACGACTTCATTGCTGCTGTAAAAGTAAGCGTTGTGAAGAATAAAACCAGAGCTGCTGATTTTGATGTTTGTGGAAGACCTCCGCAGCCAGTTGTTACTCGTTGGGGGAGTTGGTTGGATGCTGCTAACTACTATGCTGAGAAACTACCACAAGTTCGGGAAATTGTTAATTCATGGAATGGTGAAGGAGTGATTGTGCGAAAGGCCAAAAGTATAGTGGATGAGCAAAAGCTGACCAGTCAGTTGACTGAAATTAGTCAATGCTACAATGGGCTGACAAACCTAATTATGAAAATGGAAAATTCTACATACACAATACAAAAGGCCTATGAAGACATCAACTCTTTTGGTTTTGGAAGTGACCCTCTGCAGCTGAAACAGTACATAAAGAAACGCCTGGAAAAAAATGATGTAATAATCATTGTGGAGCTAAGTAGGCCAGATATTCCACCAGCATTGTATGCAAAATTGTTGCAATGTCAGCCTACTTCAGCATTTGTGGAGCGGTCGTTTTCCCTTTTGAAATCATTCCTTCGTCCAAACAAAAATTTTGCAGATGCTAACATTGTACACTACATGAAACTATATTTCAATGCTTAGCCTATTGATTAAATCCATAAGACATTTGAACTTGAGTGACACTGATGAATTGATGATTTTCAAGTGAAATAGACGTGTTAAAGGGAGGAGACGAAATCACTTGCGCACGTGGGCAGGAGGGGCCAATGAAGCAGAAACATCAGGGAGAGATTTGTCGAGCATAGTTCGCTAAAAGAGTTCTTTAAACAGCATATAATTCTTATGTGGAGTGTGACTCGACAAAAGAGTGCAACGGAAAATCACAAATGTCGAGTCCAGCTCGACAAAAGAGTGGAAAGGGTTAAGACTTAAATGGTGAGCTTCAAAGTAAAGCATTTTTTGACAAAGGTAGACCCTTTAAAAACTTCAAAACATTTTTTTATGGTTAAACGGTTCATTGACACTAAATGTATCAAGTTTTTACAGGCGATAGATGTACAGTACAACTTTTTAAAGATAGGCGCTACTACAATTGAAAATTTTATATTTTCCTTAACAAATTTCAGTATAACTCGACAAGGGGAATAAACCCACGATCTGCCGACTGCGAAGCAGACGCTGTAATCACTACACCATCACGTCAACCACCAAATTTTTGCAAAACCAAGGATTGTACCAACTACGCGCACGCGCGGTTTTAACGAACGCATAACTTTTTGTCGTCTTGATTTTGGGTTACACCTTTATAACTCAATTTGTGTAAAGAAAACAAAATCTTTGTTTAACAAATTAAACTTTTTCTGATTCGTAAAGACCTAAACTTTATATTAAAAAAAAATTTTGAAAATTGGTTGAAAAACAAGCTCACAATTTACTTTTCAAGTAGACTGATATTGCAAATTTCTTTTTGTCGGTATATATACCGTCGCGGGAGCAAACGTATGAAAATCGCTTGGCGGTATTTATACCGGTGCAAGATCGAAAGAGTTAACTCTTTCGCTCCCGCGATCATCGATTGATTGTCTCGTGTTTTCAGTGTTTACCTCAAAGTTTTTTAAATTGAGTTACAAAATGAGTTTACTAAAAAATCGATTTGTGACCTTATTTTTCATCCGATTTTCATAAAATTTTCAAAAGATCACGCTTATTTACTCACGCATCGGAAGATGTATAATTTGTGCCCTAATTCTTGAATTTTTATACCCAAAACGGGTTAAAATGACCAACAACCCAGTTGCGAACCACAAAATCTGCCAAATTCTCAGCACATGTCAACTACACTAAAATCAAATTGAGATTAAAAATCTTTACCACAAAACCAAACCCTTTATCATTAATACAGTTTGAAAACTACTCTTTTGGGGACTTGAGTTTGAAAACTACCCTTTTGGGGACAAAATTTTTTGACTTGCCTTCACTAAATTATAATTTTTAGAAAAACTACACCCTGGAAAACGATAAAATAAATTGCAAATAGTGACACTGTTCCGACCTATCAGGTCTCTTCAGTGCAGTTGGTGACCGACAAGATGTTTCACCAATAAAGTCATTTTGTATCAAGTTTCCAAGGAGACAAGAAGCGAAATACAAGTTTAAAAGCTAGCAGAAGTTTGCCTTTTCTAAATCAAAGTTTGCTGTATCCCCCTTGTTTCTCAAGAAATGGGAAGGGTGTAAACAAGCGGCTGTTTTATTGTCAGTGACAGCATATTCTATTTAAACTCGATATTTTCTGAATCTTGAAGAAATTCCCTGTTCAAAAATACATAATGTTACATGGTTTAGGCAAACCTCTAGCAGATAATAACTGATCATATTTTAGGTACTGAATTTAACTACCAAAATTTGGTACCGGTCAAAAAAATGGTCATGGGCCTCAGAAAATTGCAAATTGTAGAAAACCTAAGCTTTTAGGTAAGTTTTGATTGATGTACCTTGAAAGCTTATTTCCTCAGCATCCTTTTGCGATCATTTCTAAAAAAATAGGTTGAAAATTAATCCTGTAGTGATCTTTGAGGTGAGGGTACCTCTTTAAATTCGAAGACAACTACCCCCAGTTGGGGGGGTTCATTTGCATAAAATTTGCAAATTCAAAAAAAATGTTTTTTTTCCAATTGAAATCCTCAAGAAATGTAGATTTCAACGATATATCACACTTAATGTAGAAGTAGACAGCTGAGTAATGATTTACAAACAAACTTGAGGTACATAATTATGATTAATTATGATTGATTATGACAGTTTTTCGCGCTGCCACCTTACGGACATTTTTTTCGCTTTTCACGCGGGCGCGAAAGAGCAAACTCCACCCCCCCACCCCACCCTTTAAATCCTTCCCCTCCCCTTCCTTTCTTGTAGCTTGTCCTGATTGTTTACATGGAAATGGACAAGAGACGGATGTTTTTAGGTGTAAATTGTAAATAACTTTGAATTAGTCAATGTTTAGTTTGAAAATGGCAGGACCTATGAAACTTGCAAAGCTGATCGATACAAGTATTTCTCGAATTTTAGAGGAATCAGATAGCGACGATTTCGATTTGGAAAGTGTAAATAGCGACGACGAAAATGCGGAAATTGCGAACTTGCATAGTGTATCTGAATCAGAAAGTGAAGCATCATCTCATTCAGATGAGGACGGTGAAGAGAGTGATACAGCTACAAACAAGTGGTATAATGTTGATGGTACCTTTCAGCCAAAAACTTTTCTATTTGCCATAAGTAATCCAGGACCAAGGACGAATTTGAATTCTGATTCAAGTGCTGCCGAATTTTTTCAATTGTTTTTCATGGACGAATTGATAAAGACAATTACACATAATACAAATGCTTATGTGCAAAAGAAATTGGACGAAATGCGTCCATTGCCTGAGCATTTGACTTGGCGTAAATGGACACCTGCATCAGTCGAGGAGATGAGAGCTTTCTTAGGGGTTATTGTGAATATGGGCCTGCACCGTGGTATTCCAATGCTGGAAGAATATTTCAATCAGGCATGGGAATGCCAAATTCCGTTTTTTACTGATGTTTTTTCAAAAGCTCGTTTCTTACAACTGTTTTGGATGCTCCATTCCGGTTCTTTTGACGGAAACTTGGAAGGTACTGGAACTACAAACCTTCAAAAAATTCATAATGTTGCCAAGTACCTGATGACCAAATATCAGCAGTACTATGTTCCTTTCAGGCAAGTCGCTGTTGACGAATCGACTGTGGCTTTCAAGGGGAGAATCTTTTTCAAGACATATAATCCACAAAAACCACACAAGTGGGGATTGCGTGTGTTTGTTTTGTCGGACTCTATAAACGATTATATCTATAACTTCTTGCCATATTATGGCAGCCACACTCGTCAGTTGTTGCAAGAAGTCTCGCAGCTGAGTTATACCGCGAACATAGTGCTTCATTTATGCAAAAGCTTGGTAAGTGTATCGCCTGACAGCAGATACCACGTTTTTACAGACCGCTTTTATTCAGGTGTGTCATTGTCAAAAGCTCTGTGGGAAAAGAAGATTCATCACACAGGAACTATCATGACAAATCGAAAGGGAAATCCAAGTGACTTGAAAAAGCTAAAGCTGAAATCCCATGAGACAAAAACATACAGATGTGGTAATGAAATGGTGTTGGCATGGAAGGACAAGCGACAGGTTACCATGATTTCGAACTACTGTGATAATCATTGCAAAGATGTCAGGCGAAAGACTGCAAAAGGAGAAGAAACTTTTCCAAAACCTGCTGTGGTGTCGGAGTATACTAAATATATGGGTGGCGTTGATCGCAGTGACCACTATTGTGCATCATATGCCTTCTTGCGCAAAACAGTAAAATGGTGGCGCAAACTGTTTTTCTGGCTGATGGAAACGTCCATTGTGAATAGCTATCTATTATACAAGACACTGTGTGAGCAAGAAAACAAAAGGCCAGTATCGCATCTCAAGTTTCAACGGGCACTTTTAGTGCAATTTGTCGGTGAAGTCAGAGGTACTGACAAGGAAAAAGGAAGGCCCAGCACTAAAGATAAAGTGGAACCACTGGATGGTAAACCTCATTTCATTGAGAAACAAGAAGGAGGGAAGCACAAGGATTGTAGTGTTTGCAGCAACAGAAAGGAAAAAGGAGGGCGGAAGGAAAGGGTGTATTTTTGTGCAACTTGTTTCAGAAATCCTGGACTTCACCCTGGGGAATGCTTCAGGAAATATCACACATTGCAGAATTTCAAGTAATAAATTGTAAGTAAACAATTGATTATTTATTACTCATTTTTATCAGTTAGTGCTAAACATAATTCCTTTTCACTCTCAAGACGGGTAACGGTTAAAAAAAAAAAGAGTTGGAGAGCGCAATGGTCAGATTTTAATAGAGTGGAAAGGGTTAAACCGTTTTTGACTGCTACTAAATTCTTAGTATTGGAATAGGATGACAATTTGATTCACCCTCTCTTTTTTGTTAAAGGATTTTGTTCATGTATCTCCGAGGAAATTTGAAACATTTTGAGTCAATGAACACAATCAGGTTAGAGCAGGGCTACTCAATTGGCGGACCGCGGTCCGAGTCCGGACCTTTCAAGTGTTCGTTCCGGACCCTGTCCGGTTGGTGATTTTGGCTGCATTCATTTGCTCCTTTTGTTTACAACTTCGTTAATTCACAATTGTGGTTATTTTTGAAACAGTAGATAACATGCACTGAGAACCATTGCTGAAAACATATTACTGCCTTAGCAAGGCCGCCTGAACTGATTATATATTCAGACAGCCTTAGCCTAAGTGCCTAAGATTCTAGTCTTTGTTCATAATGTTATCTTTGTTATGATTGTTTGTCATCACAATCACTTCCAATGCGTGGTTTTGAAACCTACATTCGCAAACTAGATAGTAGCAAGTGCTAGTTCTGTAGTGTCGTTCTGTTGCGAGGCTAGTTCTGCGGCGTCAATATAAGCTCATTGCTGTTAATACTTTCAGACTAATTTTTATCCAGACTAATCTTATGATGACATCTTCAAAGAGAAGAAAGTTTGATAATGAAAATCGCTTGTTCAAGGAAGAATGGAAAGAGCAATATGCTTTCATTCTTCCCACAGGCAGTTCAAATCCGCACTGCCTCATATGTAGTCAAAGTGTTGCCTTGGTGAAAAGCAGCAACTTAAAGCGCCATTATGAAAGCAGGCATGGTGGATTTGAAAAGATGTATAAGCAAGGAACCGAAGAGAGAAAGAAAAAAATAAGGCTACTTGTTTCGCAGTATGAAAAGTCAACTATGATTCTTGCTAATACCATGACAGCTCAAGAAAAAGCCACTGAATGCTCATTGAGAATAGCTTGGATTTTAGGAAAACATAAAAAACCTTTCACTGATGCAGAAGTCGTCAAAGAATGCATGATACAGACTGCTGAGACTTTGTTTGATGGTAAGCAGAGAGACGAGATTATTGATAAATTAAAGCAGATCCCATTGTCCGATTCTACAGCAATGAGGAGAACTGAATTATTGGCTGAAGATCTTGTACTGCAACTTGATGAAGGACTGAAAAGCGCACCTTGCATTTCATTGGCTATTGACGAGTCAACAGACATGACTGACAATGCTCAACTAATGGTGTTTGCGAGATATTATGATGGAAGTAAGAAAAAATTTATGCAGGAGTTGTTTGGAGTGGCTGCTCTTAAAGGAAGAACACAAGGAGAAGATATATATGATTCCTTGAAAAGTATGATGGAATCGAGAAATATTGAAATGAAGTCGATCATTTCAATGACCACAGACGGAGCTCCAGCAATGCTTGGTAAAGGAAGGGGGCTGATTGGGCGACTACTAAAAGATAATCCTAATTTGATATCTTTCCACTGTATTATCCACCAAGCAGTGTTGTGTGCCAGTCTGGGAGAAGAATATCGTGAAGTTATGGAAACAATTATGAAACTAGTAAACTTTCTTAGATCAACGTCCGCATTACAGCATCGCCTTCTCCGAAATTTTCTTTCCGAAAACAATGCTGTTTATTCAGATTTGCTGGTACACAACAATATCAGATGGCTAAGTAAGGGAAAAGTGTTGGAGAGATTTTGGTCAATAAGGGAGGAGTTAATGGTTTTTTTAGAAGTTCAAAACAACGTGAAGGCAGATGCATTTTTAGCATTTTTAAGAGATGATACAAAAATGGAAATTGTTGGATTTTTAGCTGACATGATGTCGCACCTCAATGAATTATGTCTAAAACTGCAAGGAGAAAAATGCAATATTTTTGATTTGATCAATGCAGTTCACGCATTTCAGAAAAAATTAACAATTTTCAAACATGATATTCAGAATCAACTTAACCATTTTCAAAGGCTTTTGGAGCAGTGTAAAGGGAAAAGAGATGCCAGATACGTCGCATTTATTGAAAAGTTGATCGACAACTTTGCTGTACGGTTTGGCGACTTTTCACTTGGAAAACAGTTGTTACTGTTCATTGAAAACCCGTTTCTAATAACAAATATTGTGAACTTCTCAGCTGAAGCAAAAGAAACCTTCAAATGGGTGGATGTGGCCAAAATTCAACTTGAACTAATCGAATTTCAGGAGAATATAGCAGTGAAAGAAATATTTTGCAATTGTACGCCAGAAACGTTTTGGTCAAAGGAAGGGCTCTTTGGTAATTTTCCTCTTTTGCATCAATTGGCAGTGCAAATCCTCACCTTGTTTGGATCAACATACTGCTGCGAATCTGCATTTTCAACCATGAACTTCATAAAGAATAAATTTCGCATCTGTATGACAAATGAAAACCTTCATGACTGCGTACGAATCGCTATCACTACATTAGAACCCAAATTTAAGGAATTAGCAAGAAACAAGAAATGCCATTTCTCCCACTAGCTGGCTAGTTGAACAATAAATAACTACCGGTACGTGTTTTGTTCGCGTAACATGTGTTGTATTTGTTACCATATATTCTGTGTTGTGTTGTAATTTTTCTCTGGAGTGAACGGACAGCGGCAAGCTTTGAATTTCTGTAAATGGACCTTTGTAAATAGTAATTGAGTAGCCCTGGGTTAGAGCCTAAAACACAATGATTTTTGCGCTGTAGAATGAGTTATTTCCCTAGTTTAAATAAACGTAACGCTCGTAAAATTATTATCCGTGACGACGCAAGAACTGAAGCACATTTTTGCTGCTACAAGCAGGGTTGCCATATTGGCTTTTTCAACGCCCAATTTTATAAATCTGGCTTTTTTAAACACGTTGGTGTCATAATTTCATTTTGGCGTTTTGGCTTTTTTTAGATTTCTATTCTAGTTTCTATAATTATATGAATAAAAATATTTGGTCTGCAACAATATTGCTTAGCCACTCTTACTGTACGTTTTCTGTTGCGACTTGTGTCGGTGTGACCGAAACAGATTGCAATGTATAATGGATTTTAAAATATTGCTGTCCGCATAATATTTCTTTTTCATCAGTTTTTGATTTTTCTATACATTTTTTATACAGATGTCAGTGTTGACTGCATAGCATCAGATGTACATTCTGGTTCTGCCATTCAATAATTACTCCTTACTTTTGAGCCCTTCATTAAGTAGCCATAGGATACCTTGCATAAAAACTAAAGCAAAAATAGACTTCAGTTAGGTTAGACATCCTGATGCATATGGTTTACTACCGGTATATGCATGCAATAGTATGGTATTTGGGAAATGAACCACGGGTCTTTCGACTGCGAAGCGGACACTCCAACCATTACGTCATAGCACAAATAAAAAAGTTATATTCTCATTGAAAACACTATTTTCAAATTCTCAAGATTCATTAAGGTATACCTAAAAAATTGAGCCAAAATTTCAGGTGCGACCTTTACACTGAACGTAAACACAAACCATAGCCTAAATAAATGAACACTTTTTACAAACGCAAGCGATTTTCAATTATTCTAATGCAGATTTTGCAGCATTCAGTGAGAGAAAAAGTAAATAAAGTATTGACTAAGTATGTCCATCAGCAGTCGACGGACCACAAAAAACAAACAGTTTAATATTAACGAATGCACAAATGAAAAGATAATATAAATATCAATACAGAATTCACTAGTCTCTGTTGCTTGTGGAACATCTGCAAGAGTTATTCTTTTTTTGCTAAAAATTCAACAATGCATGGAGCAGCGACATCTACTTCTTGTCGGCAACAGGAATCTCAGATTCCTGTTTGTCACGTTAGCTTGGCGCAATAATTTGCTGTGATGCAATAATTTGCAAGCTCGTCAATAATTCCTGTGATGTCATAAGAACGACTTTCTCTATATTGATTGTTGGATATCTATGTATTAATAAATTGTAGTATAGTGTGGAATCTCCACTCACGGTAGCACCTGAATTCTTGAACAAAAAGTGCAATCCGAAAAACTTGCGGATTTCCAGATTGTCAATTGGCCTCCATTCCGCCATCCCACTCCTTCGGGTTGATCCATTTATGCATTGCGAAGCGTATTCATTAGTGTGAGTCACTACTTCTGAAACCAAATTTCCAGGGTCTTGATTTCTCATATGTTGGTTTGGCATTGAGAATGTTTGCCCTTGCACGAGTTGTGTTGCTTTCTTTCATGCATAGTTGGGTGAAAGCAGTGTACTATCCTGAATAAGAGTTTTGGATTAGAGAGCTCTGCCTACATGTTGATAGATTTCGCTATGCTTTTCACATTTCGAAGCTTTGTTCGATAGATCTGCAGAGATGATATCTTGTTTAGTAGTTAGCCTTTTTCCCACTTAATTATGCTCATTTTGCGGGTAGCATGATGGTTGCGTAGGTGAAATAGACAGAATTGTGTTTTTGCTGGATTGCTTTTTAATCGGTTGTTTTGGTAGTATAAGGTTAAGATTGGTAGTGTCTTTCGAAGATGCTATTCAACCATTTCAAAAGATTTGTTTTGGGCGGTGATGCAAAGGTCATCTGCATAGAGAAATCTTTGTGTACTTTCTGGTACAGGTTGGTCGTTTGTGTAGATGTTGAAGAGTAGTGGGGCTAGAACACTACCCTGGGGTAGGCCATTTTTTTGATTTCTCCATTTACCTCTTTTACCATTTAGAATAACATAGAAGCGCCGATTGCTAAGCATAGTTTGTGTGAATTTAGTCAGAGATGAATCTTTTGTTATCTCTAAAAGGGTACTTACGTATTAACGGGAGGACCTTTAAAAACACGACTCAAAAATTGAAGTAAATTATTTATTGAAACGGTTAAAACAATAAAATACACCCTTCCAGTGTACACTGCCCCGTACATTTACATACCGGGCCTGCCCCTTCAGTGTACACTGCCTTTCTTTTAAATAAAATAACATTAAAAATCAAAGGTCCTCCCGATAATACGTAAGGACCTCTAAAAGTTTGTGTAGAAGTTTTGATGATTTATAGTGTCATAGCCAGCACTGAAATGTACAAAAATAGCACCGGTCACCATTCCTTTCTCAAAACCGTCTTCAATGTGTTGTGTGAGCTTTAATATTTGACCTGTGCAGGATCGACCTGGTCGAAAGCCAGCCTGCTCAGGTATTACTTTTTCATCAATAATAGGCAGGAGGCGATTAAGGATCATTCGTTCCTAGAGCTTGTAAGTGTGATATAGCAAAGAAATTGGTCTACAATTTTGGGGTTCTTAGGGGTTCTTGCCCGGTTTCAAAATGGCTATAGTTTTTGCTTTACACCACACTTTTGGGATGTTGTTTTCTCTGATGCAAGTATGAAACATCTTTAGAAGCCATTTTCGGCAGTTAGGTCCGAGCTGTTTGAGGAGTTTAGTGTTTTATATCATCTATTCCACTTGCTTCGCCATTCACAAGGGTTTTAATTGCTTCATTCAGTTCATGTATAGTAAATTCTTCTGACAGTAAAGATTTGTGTTCGTCTGTGTTGTATTTGAAGTATGGTATTTCGATTTCTGATTGTTTCTTCATTACTTGTGTTTTGCCATTCTTGATAAGTACATGGGCTACCTGGTTTGCAGTTACTTTGTATTGGGAGTTTGGTTTGGTTGGCTCATTGGAGATTTTGCGAATGTTATGCCATGCCTTACGGCTGTAAGGGCCATTACAGGAACCAAAAAAGAGCAATCACATTTGTCGGTGTATTACTTTGCTTTCTCTTTTGCGGCATGTATTTTACCCTTTGGTTGTAAACTAATTGTAGAGGACTTGACGCTTTCTTGTTTACTCTGATCATTAGAGCGGGGCAATGGTCTTTTAGGAGATTGTACGGGTAGGTGCAGAACTTTGGAATGCGTTCCTTGGCAAACCACGAATCTGCTTTTAGTTAAGCAGTCTGCGGACAAGTGCTTACAAAGGCAGTAAAAACATAAGCCGTTTTCCCTGGCAAAGGATCTTAGCTGTTGAACGTCTTTCTCTAAAAACTGCCAGCAGTTTTTGAGGAAGTTTTAGCAAACAAGTAATTCTAAAATAACAAAAACAATTTTCCTATAACCAGAAATATAGTACGGACCAACAAAGAAAACCAATTTACCTTTGGATGACTGTCCAACTTGAAAGTATTGCTGCAAATGTTTCAAAAAGTAACATGGATACATCCCATACTGTTGTGTTATATTATGTATGTAATTGTTTTACGTTGGAAACGCTGCTTTGCACCTTGCACACCTTGCCTTTTCAAATTATGCAAACCCCGTAAGCGAGTGGTTCCCAAACTATGGGTCACGACCCCGAGTGGGGTCGCATAAATGTTTTCTGGGGTCGCCTATTCTTTAACGAATAAAAGATTTTGGAAAAAAATTGTATGTAGCGAAACCTTTCGACATTCAGTGAAATTTCTTTCAGACAGTAACAATGAACTTAATACTTTTATAACTAATCTTTGAAATAATTTGAATTTCGTTACTATAATGAATTACCCGTAACTGGTTCATTGGAAAGTTTTTTTAAATGACAATTGTGACGTGTATCAGCCGATGCGAGATTTTGCTCTTGCTCTAAATATTTTTCTCTTTATTGCTCGGGATATTCTCGAAGACGATTGCGTAATTATTGTTCAGAGCGTGTGACAGTTCACTGAAGAAGAGCTCAGTAAATTGTGCGACACGTGGTTGTCGGTAGTAATTGTCTTATAAGAGTTCAAGGAAGAAAAGTTCAGTAATAAGTTTGCATACAAATAATTGCCTTTCACAAGAGTTCGATTATCGTGTAAGATGGAAGCGAAACAAAATTGGAAGTAAAATTCTAGCGTGTTAGGCGTATATTTATCGTCAAAGCAAATATACAGGGTGCGGACAAAGTTCTTGGACAAAATATAATACTTAATTTAATAACTCTTAAACATATGCATTAACTTCACACTGTTGAATATTAATAATTTCATCACTCCTCTTTCAGATTGTAACAAATATTTGTCAAAATTTAGCTTTAATATCGAGTATGAGCGATAAACGTGCAGCCATCATTGAGCTCTATCGCGCGGGAAAGACAAATTCTGAGATTTTGAAACTTCTTAAAGCTCCGAGATCAACTGTTTACCACACGGTTAGCAGGTGTAAAGAACTTCAAAGTACCGAAGATCGTCCTCGAAGTGGAAGACCACGATCTTCTCGGACGCCAAAGATGATTAATGCTGTCAGAGCCAGAACCCGACGCAATCCCCAAAGATCCATGAGGGCAATGGCCCGAGACATGAATGTCAGTGAGAAGACGATCAGAAACATTGTTAAAACCGATTTGAAGATGTCGTCTTTTAAAATGCAAACTCGTCAGCACCTCACAGACCTCCAAAAAAAAAAAAAGACTGGCTCGAGCGAAGATTCTTCTTAACAAGTTGAAGGCTGGTACGGACACGAGCGAGGCTCGAACGAAGATTCTTCTTAACAAGTTGAAGGCAGGTACGGACACGAGCGAGATCATTTTCTCTGACGAAAAATTGTTCACTGTCGAGGCAATTTGCAACCGACAAAATAACAGAGTCCTAGCGAAGTCTTCTGCAGACATTCCTGACTCTACGCGAAGCGTTTTCAGGCGACAGAAATCTTCTTCTGTCATGATGTGGGCTGCCATTTCAAAAACATGGAAGTCCCCCCTCATTTTTGTTCCACAAGGAGCAAAAGTGAATACAAAAGCGTACATTGAAACAATCTTGACTCCTGCGCTTCAAGCAGCCAAAAAGCACTTCAAAGACAAGCCGTTCATCTTCCAACAAGACGGTGCACCATCACACACGTCCAAGAAGACACAGAAGTGGTGCCAAGACCATTTTCCAGGATTTTGGAGCAAGGAGGTTTGGCCACCCTCATCACCAGATCTCAACCCGATGGACTTTTGTGTTTGGTCCCTTTTGGAGGCAGATGCCTGTGCTTCTTCTCATGTGTCAGTTGGAGCCCTCAAGAGTTCTCTTGAGAAGGCATGGGCGAAAATACCCCAAGAAACCCTGCGTAAAGCAGCAGAGGGCTTTCCGTGGCAGACTTGAGCGTGTAATTCAGGCCAGAGGGGGACATATTGAATGACATTTTGTACTACTGTTCATGAAAATCATGCCAAATAAAAAAAATTAATTGTTTGTAGTCATATTCATGATTTACAGAATTATCAAATTTTTACGTTGTCCAAGGACTTTGTCCGCACCCTGTAGTATAACCCCACAAAAATCGACAGAACTGTAAGAAATAATTTATTTACTAATACGTAATCTGGTATTACAAGATGTTATATATTCTTTTGATAGGAACACTAATTTTTACTGTTTTATATATTTCTAAATTAATTGGAATTAAACTGAATCAAAATGGCTGCTAAAAATACTAGAAAACGAACATATGATGAAGCTTTTTTAAAACTTGGTTTTATGGAGGTCAATGGAAAACCTAAATGTGTTGTCTGTGAAAAAGTTCTTTCTAAAGAATCGTTGAAGAAGAATAAACTTCTTCGTCACTTGGAAACAAACCATCCAGCTTGTGTCGATAAACCAATAGAGTATTTTCGAAGTAAATTACAAGCACTCTCATCACAAGCAAACGTTATGAAAGCATTCACAAAAGTAAATAAAGCTGCTGTCTATGTTTCCTATCTCGCATCTTACAAAATAGCAAAGCAAAAGAAAGCACATGCAATTGGAGAAAAGCTAATACTCCCCGTAATAAAAGAAGTCGTAAAAGTAATCATAGGACATAGAGAAAGTGAAAAATTAAATTCTATTTCTTTGTCAGACAATACCGTAAAGCGAAGGATTGAAGATATGTCGAGTGATGTCCTCAACCAAATTGTGAAGCAAGTAAAAGCTTCTCCATTCTATGCAATTCAATTAGATGAATCTACAGATGTTGCTAGCCAACCGCAGCTATCTGTATTTATTCGATACGTTAATAATGAGGAAATATCAGAAGATATGTTGTTTTGTAAAGCTCTGCCTTTACATACTAAAGGAGAGGACATTTTTCAATGCCTTGACACTTTCTTTAACGAGCATAAAATTCCTTGGGATAAATGTGCTGGAATTTGTACAGATGGAGCAGCAGCAAATAACGGTGTCAACTGTGGAGTGGTGAAACGTGTTAAAGACAAAGTGCCAGGTATAACATGGACGCATTGCTTTCTACACAGACAAGCACTAGCAGCAAAAGCTTTGTCGGAGACGTTGCATGATACGCTAGATTCCGTTCTTAAATGCGTGAACTACATAAAAGCAAGACCTCTTAATCAACGTTTGTTTTCTTGCTTATGCAAGGAGATTGGCGCCAACCACACCAGTTTGCTGTTGCATACAGAGATGCGTTGGTTATCACGTGGTCATGTTTTAAAGCGAGTTGTTGAACTACAAGAAGAAATAATCACCTTTTTGAAGAAACAGAAAAAAATGGCTTTGGCGGAAAAATTTAGTCAAGAAAAGTTTATGGCAAACGTTACATAATTAGCGGACATATTTGACTCACTGAACTCTCTTAATCAATCTATGCAAGGCCCTGGATTCACAGTCATTGACCACAACGCAAAAATTAATGTTTATTACAAGAAGTTGATCCTGTGGCAAAGTTAGGTGAAAAAAAATAAATATGATGTTTCCTCAACTAAAGGCCTACCTTTCCGAGAGAAATGTTAATGTACAAGGTATCATAACTCAACATCTTGAACAACTTATCAAAAAGCTTAAACACTATTACAATGACGCTCTAATACCCACCAACAAACAAGATTGGATGATTAATCCTTTTGCATCTTCTAATTTTCCTGATCTACCTCTACAAGTTGAAGAAGAACTCATAGAAATGACAGCTGAAGCATCAAACCGTATATCCTTCGAATCATTCAAGAAGAAACATCCAAATTTACAAGCAAATATTTATTTTTGGGTTTCAATTTACCCAGTTTATCCTACCATGGCAAAATATGTCATTAGGCAACTGACTCCATTTGCAACAACGTACCTTTGCGAAGCAGGTTTCAGTGCAATGAGTGTGCTAAAATCAAAGCATAGAAATCGATTGAATATAGAACGTGACATGCGGTTATGCCTGAGCAAAATCACACCAAGATTTCAAAAACTTACTGACAACATACAGGCGCATTCTTCTCACTGAATAAATTTAAATACATTGTGTTTGTGTTGAAATATCTATTGTACTGTACTACAATATTTTTATATTGCGGGGTCGCCAACGTTTGTAAATTTTAATTTTACGAAAATTGGGGTCGCCGAAAAAAAAATTTGGGAACCACTGCCCAACGCCATACTGACAAGCGCTCATGCTTCTGGTGCAATGCAAACAACCGGTCCAAATTACGCAATTTCAATTAGATTTACACTTTATATCAAGCAGGTGCCTGAGCATTTTATATTCTACTGCGTTCTTAAATTCAGATGTATTGTTGTGAGTTGAACAGAAACCTTGTGTGGAAAATTATCATCAATCCTCGTATATATTCAAAAATACAACAAAGTGGCGACCAGGATGGCGGAGAGTTCACGCGTTGAGGGTTCAAAACCAACAACAGTCGAAGATTTAATTCAACTGCTTACTACGCAGCAGCAGCAGCAGCAGCGTTTCCAACATAAAATAATGTTGGAAACATTGGAAACGCAGCAGCGCTCGCAACAGGAGAAATTTTTCGAAATGATGAGCACATTTTCAACTGCTTTGCAAGCAAGCGTTGCGGTCAGACAACAGGAAGAAACAGCTTTGCCTCAAACTACGCCGACGTTTGAAGCATTTGATTCTACTACAGAACTGTGGACAGATTACTGGTCCCGTTTCTCTACATTTACGAAGGCAAATTCAGTGCCTGATGTTCGAGTTGCTAAAGTTTTTCTTACAAATCAAACGGCAACTATCTACAAGCTGCTTTCCACTCTTGCTGCTCAGGAAACCCCGCCAAGAACTGTAAATGATCTCACGATGAACGAAATTCAACAGTAGATGATGAATCAATTCCACCCAAAAAGGTTTGTCGTACGTGAACGTTTTCGCTACTGGAGTGATATGAAAAGAAGCCCTGGTGAAACCGTTCAAAAATTGGCTGCTCGCATTAGACAAGCCGCGGCTACGTGCGACTTCGCTAACATTGAAAACCCTTTGGATGAAGCCTTACGAACTCGCTTTATTTGTTCAATCAATAATGAAGCAGTGTTGAAAGCATTATTCAAAATCAATGATGACGAGTTGAATTTTGAAAAGGCAGTTCAAGTCGCAACGGAGACCGAAGAGGCTGCTATGGTCGCCAAAGAAACTGTAAACGGCACTTCATCCAACGTATATTCTTCAACAGTGGCTCAAGTTTCCGAGAAATGCAACTTCGTGAAAAAGCCTGCTACGAACTCTGCTACAAGTAACAACAATGCACGCAAGTGTTACAGATGTGGTAATTCTAATCATTTAGCACCGGCCTGCAAACACAAATTTACTACCTGCCGCTATTGTAACATTGTCGGACATTTAGAAATTGTGTGTCGAAAATAAGCTAAGGTTACTGCACAGCGCAACGTTCAGTGCATACAAGTTAACAATTTACTGAATTCTATTGACTGGTCGCCAAAAGTGAAATGCACAGTTTCGATAAATTCTCAATCAGTACGATTGGAGTTGGATACGGCGACATCTGGCAATTTCATTACAACGCATGTTTGGTCGGAATTGGGCGAGCCCGAGTTGAGCGATCAGTAGATGCAATATCAATCCGCTTCAGGACATGATATGCCCATTAAAGGCTCATTTATTGCTAATGTATTTTATCCAGCCAGCGGCAAGCATGCTGATTGCACATTTTTGGTTAGCAACAGCCCTGAACTTAATTTACTAGGCCGTACAACAATAAAAACACTTGATATTTCTGTGGATAATCTTTTGTTTTCTTCGCAAGTTAACACTATTTCTATTTCTGGAGAAGCAAAATCAAATTTGCAATGGCTACAGAAGAAATGCGAGACCTTATGTCAACAATACAGTGACGTCTTCAAACAAGAACTTGGAGTGCATCGGGACTACGAGCTAGAAATTGAATTCAAACCTGATGCAAAACCAGTTTTCAAAAAACCAAGGTCGGTACCGTTTGCCATGCTTGAGGATTTATCACATGCTCTTGATGCAGGTATAACCAAAGGAATCTGGACACCTACACAATTCTGCGATTGAGGTACACCAGTGGTACCTGTACGAAAGACTCCACGTCCAGATGGTACCGCTTCAATACGGGTATGTGGCGATTATTCCGTTACGGTCAATCCACAATTGGAAGTACATCGACATCCCTTGCCTTCACCCGAGGACTTAATGCGCCGTTTAGGTGGTGGGGCAGGCTTCACTAAAATCGATCTGGCTGATGCGTATAACAAGATACGACTGGCCCCAGAGAGCCGCAAGCGTTTCGCCCTAAGTACACACCGAGGTGTACTGCTTCAAAACGTAATGCCTTTTGATATTTCTTCAGCGCCAGGTCATTTCCTGCAGATCATGGATGAGTTGACTCGCGATCTTCCAGGAGTGGCAGTATACTTGGATGACATCTTGGTCAGCGGATCTACGGTTGAAGAACATTTTCGGAATCTGCAGCACTTATTAAAACAGTTGAAAAATAAAGGCTTGCGTTGTCCCAAGATTTTCGGAATCTGCAGCACTTATCAAAACAGTTGGAAAATTAAGGCTTGCGTTGTCGCAAGAGTAAATGTTTGTTTGCACAACCACGTATTGAATACCTTGGGCATGTTCTAACATCCAACAGCATTGCCACCCCCTACGGACGTAGCATCATTGCGTTTATTTCTGGGTTCTGCGCAATTTCATTCGAAATTCTTACCGTCCAATTTTTCTACTTTTGCAGAACCGTTGTACAGGTTGGTACAATCCGGCGTCGCATGGACCTGGAGTAAACTAGAGAACGATGCTTTTACAAAGTTAAAATCCCTGCTTTCAACTGACACTGTTCTGGCTCATTTTGAGGCGTCTGTTCCAATTGGAATTGCATGTGATGCATCGAATGTTGGAATTGGAGCAACCTTGTTTCATCGATATCCAGACGAAAGCGAACGACCCATCGCTTATGTCTCAAAAATATTGTCTAAATCGCAGCGTAATTACAGCCAAATACAAAAAGCGTTGGCTATAATATTTGCATTAAAAAATTTTTACCAGTTTCTATTTGGCAGAAAATTCATCTTGGTGACGGACCACAAACCACTGATTGCAATGTTCGGTCCGCACAAAAAAATCCCGAGTCTAGCTGTGAATCGTCTTGCTCGGTGGGCGTTGTTTTCGAGTCAGTTCGAGTACGATATTGAATATCGGAAGACGAAAGACCACGCCAATGCTGATGCTCTTAGCAGATTACTGTCGGGAGGTGATGTAAAATATGACAAGGAGGAAAGTGAGCAAGACGTTGACATTGTTTGTACCAGGGTTGTCCAAAGTCTGGCCCGCGGGCCGCATGCGGCCCGCCGCCTCTTCTAGAAAACTTCTAAAATTAGTATTATTTCGACATCTATTGAGTTATTTCGAAAAAAGTTGTTATTTACTAAACTTTATTTAAGTTTGAATTGGAATATTATTTGTTCTTTATGAGCAAAATGGTTGGAACATTTAAATATTCTCAGCATAAAGCACACAGCCAATATTGCAGAAAACATTTTATTTACAAATGCCTGACGTTTCGAGATAAACTTTTCTCATTTTCAAAGGCTACATTGTACCGGTTAGGCTAAACTGTTGAAAACTAGCATAAAACGTACGAGGCAGAATAACAACCAAGTATGAATACAATGGGATTTAAACATTAAACAGGTAAAGAGGCGTTGTTATTGTTTATTACGTAACTTAAATTTCTGCCTCGTACGTTTTATGCTAGTTTTCAACAGTTTGGGGCTTTAGCCTAACCGGTACAATGTAGCCTTTGAAAATGAGAAAAGTTTATCTCGAAACGTCAGGCATTTGTAAATAAAATGTTTTCTGCAATATTGGCTGTGTGCTTTATGCTGAGATTATTCTTTATAATTTCAGTTTTACTTAATCCTCCATTACATTCTGTTTTATTTTTTCTTTTCAGACTTAGTGCCACATTTTTTACGATGGCTCAGAAAAGAAAAATCTCTGATGAAAAGCGTCAATTCAAGGATAATTGGGAATTGAGATTCCTGGTGAAAGAACAAAGTGGTCGAGTTTTATGTTTAACTTGTAATGAAATGATATCTGTTATGAAAGAGTACAATGTACAACGACACTACAGCACTCTTCATGTCACTGGCTATGATAAATACACTGGTGAGGCGCGGCGAGCCTTACTCAATGATCTCAAATCAAACCTGCGTAATCGTCAAGAAAAGATGTTTCAATTAGTGAAGCCTTCGTCCTCTACAACCATTGCCTCTTATGATGTATCACTTTTGATGGCTAAATCCAAAAAGGCATTCTCTGACGGTGATCTCATTAAGCGATGTGCAATAGCTATGGGAAAGGCCATGGGCTTTAACGATGCAGCTCGTGGGTTTGAAAAAATTCCACTCTCGCATCAAACTGTTGCTAGACGTGTTGAAGAGCTTAGAAATTTCATTCAGGAGAAGGTCATGAATCAAATTCAGCAGTGTGTTTATTTTTCTCTCGCTCTTGATGAAAGCACAGATATAAGGGATGTCAGCCAGTTGCTTGTCTTCGTTAGAAGTATTGACTCATAGTTTAATGTCAGTGAGGAGTTACTCGGCTTACTCCCACTTTTTACCACTACGAAAGGATCTGATATTTATGAAGCGCTGAATTCTTTAGTGAGCAAGTATGGTGGATTTCAGAAATGCTCTTGCATCGTTACAGATGGTGCCAAATCAATGACTGGAGCTAAGAGAGGGGTTACAGCGTACTTGAGAGATGCTGGAGTCGACTGCCCAATGTTTCATTGCATTATTCATCAAGAATCGTTATCTAGTCGCTGTATACGTTTATCTGATGTGATGCAGCATGTAATGAAAATTATTAATTTCATTAGAGGCGGTAATAAAGCGTTGAGACATCGTCTATTTGTTGATTTCTTGAAAGATTTGGACACAGAATTTTCTGACGTTTCACTCCATTCTACTGTTCGTTGGCTTAATGCTGGGAAATGTTTGCAGCAGTTCTTCAGTCTGCGTAATGAGATTCTAAACTTTTTAGAAGAACTGAATGCAGACACTGATGGATTTAAAGGTTTATTGCAAGACGTCAACTTTCTGAAAGGTCTAGCATTCCTCACGGATATTACTCAGCATCTGAATAAGCTCAATTTAAGTTTACAGGGTAGGAATCAAACAATTGCTTCTCTGTATGGTTTCATAGATGGCTTCCGCAAAAAATTATGTCTCTTCAAAAGCAATCTGCAAAGTAACATTCTGATTCACTTTCCAAGTTGTGATGTTATTTCTAAAGAAATAGAGGACAATAACTTCTGCTGCTTTGTTGAAACTCTTGATACACTGATTGAAGACTTCAACAAGCGATTTCAAGATTTCCGGCACCTTGAGAAAAACTTCAATGTATTCAATGCTCCGCTGACTATAACTATATCAGAAGCCGATGAAGATTTGCAGCTTGAATTGTGTGACTTGCTAAGTGACCAGTTTTTATTAAGCAAAGCTACACTGCCAATCACTCAATTTTGGCCTCTTTTTTCTGAAGAGCATTATCCTAATTTACGCCGTTTTGGATTGCACTTGCTGTCAATGTTTGGCAGTACCTACCTTTGTGAAGCAGCATTTTCGGCAATGAAGTCGATTAAATCCAAAGAGAGGAATATACTTAAACAAACATCTCTCGAAGCCTGCCTTAGTTTAGCCTTAACCTCAGTTGACATTGACACAAAGGAGCTGGCTTCCAAAATACAGGCACACCCATCTCACTGAATTTTAAGTAAACTGTACTGTTTTACGTACTTCCTTAAATATTTTTTACGAATAAATTTATGGCTTATTCTTATTCATACTTGTCAGTTATTTTTAAGGTTTCCTGGTCTACTGACGTTGCTCAAAATTTCCAAAACTCTCTTATTCGTAGTATTCACATCTTAGCTTCTTTAATCTATTCCCCGGGAATATGTTTTTATGATAAATATAAAGATTCATTTACACATGTACGTGTTTTACTTTACATCTGGTACGGTGAGACAGTGCATAAGAGGAAAAATGTCAACCGCGGCCCGCGATCTAATTTCCTTGCCGAATGCGTCCCGCGTCCCATAAAGTTTGGACAACCCTGGACAACACTCCGCAAGGAGACTGCTAAAGGTCCTGTTCTTTCTCAGGTGGTTCGATTTGTTCGTGAAGGTTGGCCAGTTCGTGCTGCTGATGACGCGGTCGAAGATTTTCAAAAACTTTCATCCTCTATTACAACTTCTTACGGATGCCTTCTCTACGGCGCACGAGTGGTTATTCCTGAAAGTTTGAGGAAAAACATTCTGCTTCTTCTTCATGAAGGACATTTTGGCATTGAGAGAATGAAGCAGCTGGTTCGCACCGTAGTTTATTGGCCGAATATGCATTCAGACATTTCAAAGATGTGCCTGCAATGTGGAACATGTGGTCAACACCAGTCGGCAACTACTCAAGCTCCTGTACATCTGTGGATGATGCCAGAGAAGCCATAGAGCAGAATTCACGTGGATTATGCTATCGATTTTCTGGGCAAATACTGGTTGGTTATGATTCATGCCTACTCGAAGTACCCGTGTATTTACCCAACAACGTTTGTCTCAACCCAGACAACAATCAATCTTCTCGGGGACAGTTTCACACATTTCGGATATTCGCATACCATTGTTTCGAACAATGCAACCACTTTTACTTCCGAAGTGTTCCAACAGTACTGCAAGGAGAGAGGCATTGTTCACCTTACTGGTGCACCTTACCATCCTGCGACGAATGGGGCAGCGGAATGCTTGATTAGAACTTTCAAAGAAGCCTTACGCAAATCTTCAAAACCTCCAAAGCAGGCCTTGCAAGAATTCCTACTAATGTACCGCCGGACGCCTACTCATTGCGGTTACTCTCCCAGTGAGTTACTGAATGGTCGTCAGATCCGTACGAAGATTGAGACTTTGATTCCGGTACCCATGCAACTACCTCTTCCAAAAAAATCTATAAAAAAAATTCGTTCTTTTAAAGTTGGTGATCCGGTTTATGCTCTATACTACAGTCCAAGAAACCGCGATCCACGCTGGGTTTCCAGGGTTATCGTACAAGCCAGAGGCACCCGCCATTTTCACATACGCATTGTTCCAAATGGACCAATATGGAAACGCCACATTGACCAGATTCGTTGGCGTTATGCTTTACCTGAGGATGACCAGCCGGGCGATCTTCCTACACGTAAATTGCCGGTTACTGATAATGTGCCAGTCGCTCAACCTCACGTTTCCTCATCTGATCCCATGCCGGAATATGGACGTCATAACCCAAGGAAATCTCAACGAAACCGAAGATCTCCACTTCGCTACGGACAATTTGGACAGTAACGTATTTTCCCCATCATCTATTTTACCGGGGAGGTGTTGTGTTATATTATGTATGTAATTGTTTTATGTTGGAAACGCTGCTTTGCACCTTGCACGCCTTGCCTTTTCAAATTATGCAAACCCCGTAAACCATACCGACAAGCGCTCATGCTTCTGGCGCAATGCAAACAACCGGTCCAAATTACGCAATTTCAATTAGATTTACACTTCCTATTAAGCAGGTGCCTGAGCATTTTATATTCTACTACGTTCTTAAATTCAGATGTATTGTTGTGAGTTGAATTGAAACCTTGCGTGGAAAATTACCATCAATCTATGTAATCAAAAATACAACACATACAAACAAAGAAATAAAGCCTATTTTTTTTGGTTTCTTTTCTTTCTACTTTCATGTTCATACTTTCATTTTCTTTCACTGCTGAGTCAATAAAGTATTTATGAGTTCGATTTACCGATGCGCAACTATTCAACTTGAAACCCAGATTTTCTACCTAGCATAGCCGGAGCACCGTCAGTGGTACTACCAGCTAGCTTAGTCATTCGACACCATTTTTTTAGAAAAAGTTATCAACAAGCTTGAACACGCTTTTCCTTTCGTTGTAGTTCTCATTTCATTGATCAATAGTAATTCACTTCGAATTGCATCTTTAGTGGTATAACCATAACGCATATAGACCAGAAGCTGTGCGTAGTTTGACACGTCGGTTGATTCGACCAGTTGTATGGTAAATCCATCTTTTGAGTCCTGTACTTCTGTAATTACTTGTTCTTTGATATCAGTAGACATTTCTGTAATACGCAGCTGTATTTGTATTATTTGACACCGAAACACTGTTTAATTTTACACTGCTTCATCGCCGATCACATGCTTCACTAGCACTTTTGCTGCAGGCATGATAAGTTCCTCAGCTATTATGTGAGGCTTTTTATTCTTCGCCACAAGAACTGCGATTTCATAGGAGGCTGTCACTATCCTCACAGACTGCTGATATTGCTTCTCCGTTTTGTCTGGTTCTTTTTTCGCATTTTCTCCAAGTCGCTTAAAATATTTACAATCGCGGTCCTTCTTGTCCGGATGATTAATTTGAAGGCAATCTACTTTGAATTCGGGCATCATATACATGTGGAATTTGTTTTTGCCACAAAGAGTTTTAAAATTTTTGTCAGCTTTTTGCAGAAACAAGATTTTAATTATTTTCCAAGAAAACAAAAAATGCAAAATCGAGAAAAAAAATAAGAAAACCCAAGCAAAGCAATGATTTTCAACCTGGGGTTCAAGGGCCCCTAGGGGATACGTTATTGCATTGATAAGTTTTGATAAAGCTAAAAACACTTAATGTACTTGATACTTTCTAATATTTTTCATCATCCCCTTGATAACACAGCAAATACAACTGTGAACACAAAAATATAGATTATTTACAATAAGCAATGATTATGACAGTAGTCTACACTAAAAAAAGAGTGTAAGAAACAGTTTAACCCTATTTGGCCCAGGGGGGGGGGGGGGTCGACTCGACCCACAGCAAATTAAAACTGCTGTAACTTAGCGACCGCTTGAGAGAAAAGTTTGAAATTTTTTGACTTTTCCTAAAATTTATTTGGCTTTTGGTTGGTCATAAACCGACAAAGACAATCATCGCAGTTTCGAAGTAAATATAGCAATTTCGAAACCCACTCGAGCAAATTTCCTTATCGATTGCTTTCATATAATAAAGAAAAAAAAGAGAAAGAGTGCACACGCAAAACCGTGACGCGTTGCGTAAACCGCAGAATGTTTGTGAAGTGACGCAATGACTCTAAAGCTCTACTGTTTCTCAGAAATCTTTTTTCTCCAAACCTTCTGGCTGTGAACAGCGACTATTAATTTGACAAGCCAAAAACATCAAAGTTTTCAAACACACAACTATTTTGTAACTTTTTGTCAAATAAATCTTCTTGACGCTAAGCCATTACCCACGAATAAAGTAAAGCTAAATTTTATTTTGTAATTTTGATACTTGACAAACGCAACTACGTAAATACTGTAGAATTTTTCCCAAGTGCAAAGCCAGAAAAACTTTTGGAAGGGTGATAATATAGTTTTCGCTTTTCATGGCGTTGTGCTAATGTTGACGCCAGTTAAAATTGGGGATTGGTAGGTGGTAAGGTAACAAGCGCATTTGCTATTCTCATTGGATTGAAAATACGCAACAGTGGCTGTTACGTGAACTGACAAATAACAACATAGTAAGAAGAAAATCCTGAAATTATGAGAGAAGTAAATAGCAGCTACTTACTATTCATTTGTAACTGACATAGATTTAAACGGCCAACTGACATTCATGTTTGCATGTGGCTGCAATATTCATGAGTACGCAATTCTGATGAAAAAAACTTAACACACCGGAAAGGGCACAATACCATTTTTAGTTTATTCATTATGACTAAGATCGACTCGTACCTGCAAAACAAGTCGTGGATGCTGCTTTCTCCTATGACTACAATCGGCTCATACTCTAATAACAAATTATTAATGCCACTTTCTCCAATTCATAAAAACAACCCCAAAATCATTACAAATAACGGCCCCAATAGTGCTACTTCAGCAGATGTAGAGGAAAGCACTGTTTACAAAGCCATGCTGCAGTCTACGTTGGTTTTGATAAAGCATTAAGTACGCTTAATGAATGCTGCTCTGTATGAATGAACAGATTCAGCGCAAATACTTTGAATGTGAAATAATAATTGATTTTTTGCATTTGTAGCAGTCAGATAACTCAAATTTAACATCATCATCAGTATCTCACTCTTTGCGCTCACCTCTATCTGTTCTTAAGGCCCATGGAATGTGTATTTTATTTAGATTCTGTGGTAAATAAATGAATTTTTTGCTTGCTGCTGGGCCATCAATTACCGGTAGACGGGAAGAGTGAAGTTAAAATACATATCCGTACTTGCTCAAATAGAATAACTTCGGTTTGTCAAGGCTCTTGAAGGGATCAGAAAATACAAATCCAAAACGCAAGAAGCCAAACTTCAATCAAAAAAATTATTTCTTTTGAGGGAAAGGGACCTGTGGAACATTTTCTAAGTTTGTGATTAACCTCAAAATTTTTTCTGTTGATCGCGTGACAAAAGCCAGGTGTTCGTGTTCTTTAAAAGCAAATGAAAACCTTTATTTTCCGTAGTATTTTATCCACTTTCATAAAGACGCGACTGGTAAAAGCATAGTATTTGAAATTGTGCGGTGTTCTATTATTTGAAAATAAAAAAAAAAAAAAAAACAATGTACAGTCTGGCTCTATGGAAGTAAAAAGGGCGTCGAAAGTTTAATCGAAATATTAAGAGTGAAGTGATTGGTACGTTGCCTGCTGCATGACTAAGCAGAATCGCAGTTGCATTGAAGCTTGCGGCAACTTCCATATCATTATAAGGGTGTCTGCTAACTCAAATATCGTCTTGTCCTTTCCAATCTTCTAAACTACGTTGATCTTACGTTTGATAAAATGATTTCTAAGTGTTTTACTTCAACTTAGGAACAACTACGAAGTCAAAAACAGCGTCGAAGGTGCATGGCTGCGTAACTGAGAAACGGCGACTTGTTTTTATTATGATGAGCAAATACGAACTTAGGATATCGATGATTTTTAATTGATGTTGTTATATCGGCAATGCAGCCGCTACATTTTAGTTCTATGTTTGAAATGTTCAAATTGCTATTTTTAACTAAATCTTAAATTTTCTGACCGGTGTATAAGATTATAATGATTTTATGATATATAATGGTCTATACATAATTTTCTTTTATCAGATATACAAAAATTGCAAATAAAAGTTATATAAAATGGCCCATGCCAATGTAACTCCTGAAGAAGTGTTACATAAAATTTTGAATGAAGTATCTGACGAAGAAAACGATGATATTGAAGACATAGCCTCTTCAGCTTCTGGTGACGAAATAGATCTTGCGCTATCAACATCTTTTAATTTTGATAATCCTGACGATGTAAACGGTGCTGACCAAAATGTCACAGGTAATCAGGACAATGCAAGTAATACCGCTGGAACCACACAGCGACGTCAGCTTACCCGTAATAGATTAATTCATGATCTGGAAAGTGCTCTTGATGAACAAAATTACATCCCAATAAGTTTGCCAACTACTGAAAAAACTTTTACTAGTTATCTGGAAAACCCAAAGCTTCCAAATAATTTGCGGGTACAAATAAAATGGTCAAATGTTTGTTCAAGCCGCGGTCGTCAGACGCAGTTAAACATTATTAAAGATAAGACCGGTGTTCGAGAAGAAGTGAAAGACAAAAAATCGCCTTTGCAAGCTTGGATGCTTTTTTTCACAAAAACAATGCTGGACATAATAGTTATAGAAACTAATCGAAAAATAGAAGAGACAATGATGCAACTTCAGAGTATGCTTGCGGCAGATAGCAGCAGCAGATATGGATATATACGACTGACCAATCCTTCGGAAGTATTGGCACTGATTGGAATAACTTACATGCGAGGCTTACTAGGATAAGCGCATCAAGGCACTAATGCGATGTTTCACAAAATATTTGGCAATCCAGTTTTTAATGCAACTATGTCCAGGAACAGATTTAAATTTTTGATTGCTCACATATCGTTTGATGACCATGCATCGCGTCCTACTCCTTGGCAACATGATAGATTTGCAGCTTTTCGCGAAATTTTCGAAGAATTTAACGAAAACTGCGGGAAATTTCTGGTTCCTGATGATTATTTGTCGCTGGATGAAACTCTTTATCCAATGAGAACGCAAATCAGTTTCAAACAATTTAATCCGAGCAAACCAGCCAAGTATGGAATGCTGTACAAATCAATAAACGCTTGTCGCTATCCATTTACCTTTTCAACTGCTGTGTATTCTGGTAAGCCAAAAGCAGAGCCGACATCTTACAACACTCCTGGGACGTCACAAACAATAAAATACCTTATTCAAAATTTGGAATGCCACACAAATTTAGTGGGAAGAAACATATCATATGACAGATTGTATACTTCAATACCAATGGCGCAGTGGCTGCTTGACCGCGGAATAACTTCTGTAGGAACTTTACGATCAAATCGAAAAGGAATTCCAGCTGAAATTAAAGAAATCAAAGACCGAAAAACAAACTCATACGAGGTTTATTGGGAAAAGGATAACGGCATACTAAATCTGCACTCGTATGTAGTAAAAACCAAAAGTTCAGGAAAGCAAAATGTTCTATTATTGTCAACAGTGCCACCGCTTCTTGGAATTACAAAAGATGACAACAAAAGCAAGCCCACTATTTACAAACTATACGACTTTTCAAAAGGCGGAACAGACATTATTGATCAAAGAATGGGGTTCTACAGCTGTAAATCGAAATCAAAGCGCTGGACTATGAATGCATTTTTGTACGTTTTGGACACATGTCGAGTGAACGCTAGCACGATATATGCAATGAACAATGATCTGCAGCCTCGAAACATAAAATCTGTAGATTTTGGATTTGAACTAGCTATGTCTTTGATTCGCCCACATATAGAACAACGAAGTTTAATTGGCATAAATTCTTCTGTAGTTCGCAAAATTGAGATAGTGCTGGGGAAAAAAATATCCTCCAAACATGTAAAAACATCAAGTGGCTTTTTTCCTCATCAAAGTGAAATACGAAGGCGATGCGATGCATGTATCAGTAAGATCAAAGGAGAAGGAGCAAAAGAAAAAAAAAACAAAATTTCTAAGCAATTGAGCCAGTGCCAAAAATGCGCAAAGCCTTTGTGTAATAAGCATCTTATTCGAATTTGTGGTTCTTGCTTGCAAGACTAAACTGTTGTAAGGCTTACATTTACGGATAAAATTGCACTGCGTTAGTTGTTTTTGAAACATACGAGCGTATTGCTGCTTTTTTCGATGATATATGTATTGTTGATATTACCCGTAGATTTAATGTAGTGTTCCCGTATTTTTATATTACACGACAAATTATAAGCAGAAACAGCATGGCGTATGACTGCAATACAACTGCTAGTCCAGAAATAGCCTATTTTGTTTCACATTTGTAATGTATTCTGTTAATTGCAAGTGATTATTTAATTAATAGCTCTAAATTCACTAACGCCTCAAAGCACAAGTTACGAAGATAAAGCTCAAATTGATGACATTATAATTAATCCTGATTGGATATAAAAACTGTAAGGATCGTTTAAATATCATATGGCACCTCCAGAGGGAAACAAAACTGCCGTATTGGTGTTATTATGGTGGGAGGGATAAAAGATAGGCTACATAGACCTATCGTTGTAGGACAAACTTGCTATTAAAAAGAATCAAAGTTTACATTCGTTTGACACAGGTTTTTGTAGCAAATTCAAAACTTTGAACTCAAGCTTGCTTGAGTACTTTTTTCATTCAACTCGTCACATACGCAGACTTGGACAACTGATTAATTCTAACTGGCTAATTCGGTGAATTACAGCAAAAAGACGCTAATTGTAATCTAATTTGAAAAAACTAAGTCTCTTATTCCAGTGCAATTTGAAAAATCCCTAATTCCAATCACAATCTAATTTCGGAAAAGTTCCTGACCGAAGAGTCAAATCTGAAAAATGACAAGACCTTTTTTTATTAGGGATCACCTGCATTTTCGAAAAGTTAGGCCAAAAATCAAGATGGAAATTAGGTGATCTCTAAAAAGAAAAAAGGCCTTCACAATAATTTGGTGGCAAAAATGAAAGAGTCTTAGAATTGTCGCAAATACAAAGTGGTTTTGCGAAGGTGTTCAAATGGCATCAAAATTCGCTGAATAATGAAAATTTCAAACTAATTTCAGAAAAACTAGAAAGCTCTAATTCCAATTCTACTTTAATTTGTGGTAATCAGAAATGCTTTAGTTTTATTTTACTTTAATTTGAGAAAAGCATTAATGCTCTAATTCTAAGTGTTATTTAATTTAAAAATGCTAAAAAAATTCTAATCGTCCAAGTTTGCACACAAGGATGGAGAGGCTTACAAAAATGTCGTATTGCGTCGCATAAGGTAGAAAAAAAATAAACGAGTCATATGATTCGTGAGCATTTCTTAATTTGAATGAGATTTATGTTTTGATCGATAAAAATATTTATCCGTGATGAACAAGCATAGCTTGCATAATTAAAAGAGTAATAATTTCATAAAGTTAAGAAATTTTTGTCATTGAAATGCAATTTTACAGCCTGTTTCACATTTACTAACAATCAATTCAAATTACAAAAATCTATCTATAGAGTAGACACTCGCTCTTGTCCAACACAAGAAATGTTATACAAACATCACGGCTGGTAAATTCCTCATAAAAGACTAAATGGCAAATTGATGATGAAGTGTTGAACTTTTTACCTGGTAGCTGACATTGATAAACTGCGCTTAGCCGATCGCAAAACCATAACGTCGAAGAGTAAACACCACGAAAAAAGAAAATTCGCCGGCCGTTTCTTTATTTTAAATTATAGTCAAAAATCGAAAATTTAATGCTGTGCATTTAATTTGCAATAACTTGAACGC
Source organism: Trididemnum clinides (assembly GCA_963675345.1). Classification (NCBI taxonomy): domain Eukaryota; kingdom Metazoa; phylum Chordata; class Ascidiacea; order Aplousobranchia; family Didemnidae; genus Trididemnum; species Trididemnum clinides. The sequence continues at coordinate 20,937,355 of OY776297.1, forward strand.
TATTAATCTGATCATAACAAAAAGTATATAATCAAATTGAAAAATAAATTCTGCATCTATCTAAGTAAATACGGAATCTCTAGTGTGAGCAGTTTAAAAGTTATTACCTGACAAAGTGCTCCGGTCGAATCGACCCCCCCCCCCCCCGGAAATAGAAAGCAAAAAAAGCCCGGCCTTAATAGGGTTAAAAATGATTGAAACTTTTTTCGTCTTCAATGGTTCTGTAGCTTTATGGCAGCCTAAAACATAACGGTTTATTGTGGTTCAAAATATTTAGCCGTCCAGCACTATTAATTACATCTCTGAATTTTTAAAAAGACAAGTGCTATTAACTTCTTCAAATTACAAAACAGAATATACTTCCCAATTTCAACAGCTTCATTGTGTGCATTACGGTCAACGCCAACATAGAACGCGTCAACAAACTATTATAAAAACACATTGCATTTACTTTAAAACTGCAACGATTCTGCTCAGTCACAGTACATTGAATTACATAGCACCTAATCATTACCACCATTCACTGAGAGCCACTACTTTAATATTATGTTATCAATGTAATCAGTGTTGCCAGTTTATGCTTTCTGAAGCTACATTTCGCCTATTTTTGATCGTTCAGCATTGAAAACCTAGCCTCCAGCTTGCTGGTTTGCGGGAGCATAAAGTTCTTTCAGTTTAAATGAGTTTCAAAACGTTTTTCTTAGCACTACTGTAAAATAAAGTCAAGTGGCAATGCAACGAAATCATACGCAACACCTCATGGAACTCAGCTTTCAATACAATTGTATTATTGTTGAATTTTATTATCAATACAATTATCTGGTACCAGCCATTCAATGCATTTGCGAATTAATTACTTTTTAGTTATTTCCACAGCAGTGCCAATTTCTGAAACACCCAAAAATGCAATTCATAGAGAATAACTTAAACTTTCAGTAATTCTCTTTTGTGTGGTATGCTTCAAAGCAACCGACACCGCATAAGGGAACTTTGCAAACTCTGCACCTGAACACGGTCATTTTCCGGGATGAGCCTTCAGAGGATCCTCCTTCAGTAGTAGTCAGCCTTCTTTTTTTTCAGCAAACCTTACATTCAAGTTGGGCATGGCTATTAGCCACAAGATATTTTATCAATACCATTTAATGTAATTAGCACATGTCTGCAGTGCCTCAAATGCTTACCTTCAAAAACAAATTTTTTGCCCATAAATATAATTTATGTTTTTGCCCATAAATATAATTTATTCACCCTTGTTGACACACTTTTGATCGAATTTGCATAAATCAAAACTTACATTGTAGAGCTATCCAGTACCAACATTTTGAGTGGTCACTTGTGCATTTGTGATTTGTTCGGTGATCTTTTCCAAAATATGCCACATTCTCGAATTTCTTAATCAATAAAACTTTACATATGTAATATTTAAAAACAATATGTTACGACTCAACAAACATATGCAGAGATGAATCATGATTTGCTCTTCCCCAAGCACATGATCTAAGCCAAATTTTTGTTCGATTGCTGTTTATTGTGTTGTCTTTTTGATTGATTTGCTTTTCCTGTTTTTTTGGGTACTTTGTGTCATACGTCATAAGCCAGGTAATTAGTAGTGCGATTTTTGTCATTAAAGAGTTCTTAATTGTGCAAAAAAGCATAAAAAGATAGCAATGTAATCTTTATAAAAACATAATTACTGTGATTACTGTGGTATTGTTGGCACTAATCAATAGTACATTTTGCGTAATTTAACGATAATTTTATGTCATTTTTTTTAAGAAAGGCAGTAAACAAGTAGGTTCTTTTGATTACACGAAAATGAAGTAAACCGTTTTTATGATTTTGTTATTTACAATTTTTAGTTGTCGCAATGTTGAACTACTTTTTGCAATGTTTACAAACCATTTCATATTTTGCGTGTTGTGCCAAATTTTAATATTAACTGAGAAACTTTGCTCTGGTAGCTTTAAGATCAGATTTTTTAAATGCTTAGCGAGAACAAATTTTTGTTATGTCTTTAGTCCTTTATTGTTGAATACATTCTTGATTTTTTGTAACCAATCAATTTTTCAGTATATGACACAATAACGATATTATTCTATTGCGTCGTAATAATGCTTATGAAAAAATGTGTATTTATTGCTTCCAGACACCTAAGCTTGCTGCAAATGGTCAGCTATTACAAAAGATGTTAAATATAGGTGTACAAATGGATATCTGCTGTAGCCTAATGCCGTTCATATTCGTTCGTAATTAGCTTTAAATTCATGTACGCAGATATACGTGTCATTGTTTTTCATAATATTTTACGAATATGCGAGTCAGTAGCAATGAAATAAAATGTTTATGAAATATTCTTTGTGCAGAGTTGAAACGTTTGTACAATAATTTATTATATAGTAAAAACTTTTGTAAATGGCAAACTTTGTTGTAATGGCAAACTTTGATAAATTGCAAACGTTGTCTCCAAAGATGATGAAGCCAGTACATTATGTTTTTGTCCTCATCAGATAGTTGTCATGAAGAAGAGAGGTGACAATATACGGGCCCAAATGAAGACTACAGCATCAATAAGTTTTTTTCAAAACAATTCTTCCCTTCAATTATAAGACTTTGGTCAAATATAGGTACACTGTGGTATAATAAAGGCTGATTCTTGTACAGGGCTTCTTAGCGAAATCTTTACTACGTGTTGGGCCGCTTCATTATTATAATTTTCATTTCATTTTTGCCTAAATCAGCATGAAACGACAACACTGAATGACTACTTTCATCGTTTTAAAGGATGTAGTTTTTCTACAAATTATAATTTAGTGAAGGTAAGTCAAAAAAATGTTGCGGGTTTTGAACTGATATGATGTACAGTACCCATTAAAAATGATTCATTAGGAGACTGGCAAAACGCTTTCATTAACAAGTAGCGGTAAGTCTAGTTTATGATAAACTCATCAGAGAGTTATATTGTAGTCAGTGGCAATAGAATTACAGGGAGTCTTCGGGTTACGACAGTCTCGACTTACGCTGTTTCGAGGTTACGAACGCGCCCCATAAAAATATAAAAAATAATATGGAATAGAGCTGTTGGAATCTCATGGAGAGGAGTTATCTGCTGGGGACTTGATACAACTGTAGAAGCAGATTATAGAGGAGGAAGAAGAAACCCCCTACCCCAGAGCCTAAGGCTTTCACAAGGCAGGGCTTGACAAAAGGTTTTGCTGAGATACAACAAGCGTTGGCAACTTTTGAGGCTCAGGATCTTAGCATGAAAAGGTTCACTAGGGTATCCAGAAACATCATAGATTTACTGCAGTGTTACAAAGAGATCTTGGATGGAGAGGATCCTGTCTGTCCAGTCTAGGCTGGAGCAGTATTTTAAGAAAGTAAAGAGATCTGCATCCTCTGCATCAGCTGCCTCTACTGCTACAGAGCCTCTACCGTCTATCTCAGCTGCCTCTACTACTCCAGCTTCTCCACCATCTTATTAATGTTTCATTTAATTCATGTGGTATGGAATTGTTTTCTCTTTTTCAAATAAAATACGTTTTTTACAATAATTGTTACATTTTATTATAGTACAATACTGTACAGTACAGTGCGTGTAGAGTAATTTAATTATGATGTTCCGACTTACACTGAAGTTCGGGTTACACCGTGCCTGAAGAACGGATCAACGTCGTAAGTCGAGGACCCCCTGTATATGAAATATGCCTTGAGCATTATCATAAAGTTTGTAAGCAGTAACAACTTAGATATTACAGTTTACATCAGGGGTTCTTAACCGGGGGTACCTGTACCCCTTGGGGGTACGAACAACCAAATCAGGGGGTACGAGATGAGGAGTCAGAATACCAGTTATTTTGAACTATTTGCTAAAAATTAATGTTTAATATTTTAAACTTGGACCAATTGTGTAAAAACGGGCCGTATTGATGCTGACGATGACGTAAGTCTCCAAATATTTACTGTTTAACACACATGGTATATTTTACAAGTTTTATAATGAGTAGAATTTCCGAAGCCTTCTTTCACATATGTGCAGTGTGCATTTCTGAAGGTTTTTTGTCATAAGAGAGAGCTATGGTGACATAATAAATAGCTTCTTGTTTGTCCCAACAGAAATGGTTTTGAACTGTGATTTCATACTAAGGCTTGGTAGGCTAACTAAGCAATACTATTTTTGTTGTTCTGTTAAGAGTTCAAGCTCAATTAATATTTAGATTTGCAGTTGAATTGAGTTATCGTATAATTGACTAAACAATTTAACCAAAAATAGTTATGTCTAAAAAACGTAAGTGGAGCGAAGACTATGTCAAGCATGGTTTCACCTGCTTGACAAAAACAGATGGAACTGAAAGACCGCAGTGTATATTGTGCAGCAAAGTATTTTCGAATGCTAACCTGAAACCTTCAAGACTTAAGGAACATTTCGATAATCGTCACGGGGGTGCAAAGTCGGGAAATGATTTAAATACTTTGAAAATCAAAAGGATACGCTTTGATCAGAGAGGTACCTTAGAAAAGCATGGATTTTCGCCAATAGGTAAACCACTTTTGCATGCATCTTATAAAGTTGCTTTTCTGTGTGCCAGAAAAAACAAGCCACACACAGTAGCAGAAGAGTTGGTGAAACCTTGCGCAATGGAAATGGCAAAATTATTACTCGGGGTAGAAGCGGAAAAAAAGCTAAGTTTAGTGCCGTTATCAAATGACATCATAAGCTCCAGGATTCGTGATATGAGTGAAGACATCTTGCAACAGGTCGTTGCAGATGTCAAAGCCAGTCCTATTAAAGTTAGTCTTCAGTTGGATGAGTCAACAGACGTCAGTTCGTGCAGTCAGTTATTGGTATTTGTACGATATGTGAAAGAAAAAGAAGTGGTGGAAGAGTTTTTATTTTGTACACCACTGAAAACAACCACAAAAGCAGTGGATGTATTTAATATTGTAAAGGAGTTCTTTTTAAACCACGAAATGTCTCTTGACATGGTTGGCTCACTTTGCACCGATGGAGCGCCCGCCATGCTTGGAAATAAATCCGGCTTTGCTTCCCGTGTAAAAGAGGAGGTTCCTCACATTACAGTCACACATTGTATGCTACATCGCCATGCTCTTGTAGCCAAGTCATTGCCAGAAAAATTGAAGAAGGTGTTATCGATTGCTGTGAGTGTAGTCAACTACATCAGAGGAAATGCCCTGAATCATCGTCTGTTTAAAGCTTTTTGTAACGAAGTTGGAGCTAAGCACAGCATACTTCTCTATCATACCGAGGTGAGATGGCTTTCCCAAGGCCGAGTTCTCACTCGTGTTTTTGAACTGCGCAAAGAAATTGAGATGTTTCTCAAACAGCGGGGTAGCAGTCTAGTAGTGCATTTTGAAAGTGAGGATTTCATTTTGTCCCTGGCCTACTTGTCAGATATATTCACCCACTTAAACGACTTGAACACTTCCATCCAGGGTAAAGGAATAAACATGATCACTGGCAGAGAAAAGATATCCGCCTTTACTAGCAAACTTTCAATCTGGAAAAATCGTATTGATTGTGGAAACTACGCGAATTTTCCTAAACTTGATGAAGTTTCCGCTTCTACGACATCACTGCCGGAGCATACTATGATGCAAATAAAAGAACATTTGCAGGTGCTTAGTCAGTCTTTCGAAGGAAACTCTTGTTAGCATAAAAACCAAGCCAAGAAATCGTTTGGACCCGGAAGATGATATGCGTGTGGCTATCACAAAAAAGGAACCACGTTTCAAGCTGATCATTGAAAAAATGCAACAACAAAAAAGCCATTAGCAATAAATATTTCAATGCCTAATTTCGTTTTTCGTTGTGAGCAACATTACGATTAATAAAAATCAGACGGTTAATAACGGTCAATTTACGTTGGACTCTTATACACCGATAACATGCTACATTGTGTTTTACTTTATTGTTAGATTGGATAAGCCTTATCCGATAAGTGGTACGAAAACGTTTCACAAAATTTTGAGGGGTACGAGCGCCAAAAAGGTTAAGAAACACTGGTTTACATAAAAGTCATGCTGTGCCGCTACACACTCTTTGATGAAAATGAAGCTATGTCATTAAGAGTGTGTTGCGACAGCAGTGCGATTTTGGCTTCATCAAAGAGTTCTTAATTGTGCAAAAGATTGTAGTACCTTGAAATTATGTGTGGGAATGAGTTTAATTAAAAGTTCTTTTGATAAGCACGACGAATGAATTAGATGAAACAAAAGTTAATTTCCATATACGTACAGTATTGAAACGTGTACAACGTGATAACCACGTGCGTAGAATGAGTTTGGTGAAAAGTAAAAGCAAAAAAGCAAAATAAGAGTGTGCGGTATCGGAACATTGACTTTAGCAATTTATAGACAGTTTTCTATTTAGGCTGCTGTAGTCAATGCTTTTAAATGCCACAGAAAGCAACTGCTTTTAATAGTTGTTGGCCATAAGAGACCGTAACACTTGTACAGGGTGGATTGTGAGTGCATGGAATGAATTTAATGTAATGTAGAGATAGTGGCATAAAGTTTGTAACAAACTATATATTACAATTTATATAATTGTCATACTGTGGTCACAACGCGCTTTCTGACTGCAGTACGATATTTAAATCACCAAAGAGCATAAAAAGACAGCAAAATGTGACAACATAAAAAGGAGACGAACAAAAGAATGTAGTAGGCTACCGGAGTGCGATTATTGTCTTCATGAAAGAGTTCTTAATTGTGCAAAAAAGCATAAAAACACAGCAATCTAATCAGCAAAAAAATACTGCATGGTCTAACAAACAATCCTCACAACATGTTTAGTGGCATGTCCATTTTCCGGACACCTTTGAATTTCAATTCTTGATGATGAATAGTAGTTATCTAAATTAAATTAGTGCTGTGACTTTGAAGGAATGCGAGATTCTCGATGCATAGTAATGCCACAAATTGACAATTTGATAGCCACAGTGTGTAGACAATTTTATAATGGTTGTAGCAGTCAATCCTTGCAATGCTGTAATAACAGTTGGCAGTAACAACGAAGAAGTATCATTGAGAAGTTTTTGTACACTGATAGATTAATGAGCGTGGAATGAGTTTGGTGAAAAATAAAAGCAAAATAAATTTGTGCAGTATTGGAACATCATTTCAGCAATTCATAGACAGTTTTCTATGACCAGCTGTAGTGAATGCTCTAAATTGGCACAGAAAGCAACTGCTTTTAATAGTTCTTGGCGAGAAGAAACCGTAAGATTTGTACAGGGTGGATTGTGAGCGCATGGAATGAATTTAATGTAATGTAAAGATAGTGGCGAAGCATGTATAGATATTAGGTTTGGTTTCATGACCCATCAAAGAAGTATGGTCAAGTAACTCTATCGCTTCGATGGGGCATTAAAGCAGTGCCTGCTTACATCATGCCATAAAGTGTTTTGTATTCAATTTGTTGATAATAATGAGAATTTTCCTTTGCCAAAAGTAAACATTTTATGGTCGACTGTATCATATCTTCAGCAGTGTAATCTTAACAACAAAGCTTTCTTTCATGTTAATTGTTTTTAATATTACCTTTTTTAATCTATGTATTCATGTTTATATCACGTGATACTTGAGTGAGTCATTTAACCGAATCACATTGTGTTGGGAATTACGTCATTGGTCTCACATCTAGACTAATGACATTATTTACCTAAGTTTGTAATTGACTAGAACATACTATAATTACTGTGGTATTGTTGGCACTAATCAATAGTACATTTTGCGTAATTTAAGAACTTTTATTTTATTTTTTTTTAAGAAAGGCAGTAACAAGTAGGTATTTTGATTGCACGAAAATGAAGTAAACCGTTTTTATGATTTTGTTATTTACAATTGTTAGTTGTCGCAATATTGAACTACTTTTTGCAATGTTTACAAACCATTTCATATTTTGCGTGTTGTGCCAAATTTTAATATTAACTGAGAAACTTTGCTCTGGTAGCTTTAATATCAATTTTTTTTAACGTTTGCAAATTAATTTAATTATATACTAAAAACTTTTTTAAATGGCAAACTGTGCCCACAACGTTGTTTCCGATGAGGATAAAGACAGTACATTTTTGTTTTCGTCTTCATCAGATAGTTGTCATGAAGAAGAGAGGTGACAATATACGGGCCCAAATGAAGGCTACAGTATCGGTAAGTTATTTTTTTCAAAACAATTCTTCACTTCAATTATAACTTTTTGGTCAAATATAGGTACACTGTGGTATAATAAAGGCTGATTCTTGTACAGGGCTTCTTAGCGAAATCTTTACTACGTGTTGGGCCGCTTCATTATTATAATTATTGTTACGTCATAAATCGTTTTTGTTGGAAGTTCTTTTCGATGTGCGCGAGTTTTGAGCTTGCGACCTCTTTGCTATGAAATTTTGCGTAGCTGACCTGTCCCATAAGGTCAAATACCTAATTAGCGTATTCTCGTTTGTGTGTGTTTTCAATTATCGTAACCGCAGGGCGATGCTTTGTTCTGCCGCATTGTTATTTTTAGCTAAGCTTGTTAACAGAATTCAATTCCGCTGCATTGCTCTAAGTCTGATTGATTGATATTAGTTGAAATTTCTACTCAAAACCTTTCATCATTGCATTGTTTACCATAGTAGCAACAGCAGCAGCAGCAACTAAAGTTCGTTAGTGTAAGGCAATATCAATTATCAAATCAACCAGCATCTTATATTGTATCATTTTTCAGCTGTAAGAATTTGTAATTAAACTAATAAAAATTGTTGGATGTTCTATCGAAAAACAAGTTGGTAAGTTTCGCATATCAGTCATTTACGCAAGTAACATTATATTGTATTTGTCGCTTTTGTTACAGAAACCAGTTTGCTGTAAATTTGTGGCATCTATTTCATTCGGTTTATTGATTTCTTATCGAATTTTCATTGAATAAACTGTGTTTCAACGACGACATCTCGTCCTTCTCTTGTTCGCCGCAGCGTGAGGCAGACACGCGTGTTGCGACGTAACAATTATAATTATTGTGACTCATCTGCAAATATCACTTTTCATTACAATCCTTAAAACCTTACATATGCCAACAAAAGAGCTTGCTGAGCACCAAGCAGGAAAGCTGTTTTTGACTTTTATTTTTTCACATAAAAGAATGCAAAAGCATGGAATGGAAAAATCGCATGCATGGAATGAGTTTGGTGAAAAGTAAAGAATTAATGCAGTATTCAGAGCATTACACAAGCAATATGTAGACATTTCTCTAAATATGGCGGGGGCAATTAATACCAAAAGTAAACATTTTATGGTCGACTGTATCATATCTTCAGCAGCGTAATCTTAACAACAAAGCTTTCTTTCATGTTAATTGTTTTTATTATTACCTTTTTTAATCTGTGTATTCATGTTTATATCACGTGATACTTGAGTGAGTCATTCAACCGAGTCACATTGTGTTGGGAATTACGTCATTGGTCTCACACCTAGACCAATGACAGTATTTACCTAAGTTTGTAATTGACTAGAACATTTTATAATTACTGTGGAATTGTTGGCACTAATCAACAATACAAATTGCGTATTTTAAGGAGAACTTTTATTTTATTTTTTTCAAGAAAGGCAGTGACAAGTAGGTTTAAACTTTTTTACGCACACCCTTAACTTCCTCCCAACTTGCCATTCCATTAAAACTCTTGTTGCTATCGAAACTGTACTGCAGATTCTATGGACATGAATGAATGCGTTGCAAATGGAAGCGCTTTTCCATCAACGAGTAGAGGTGAGTTTATTTTATTTTTTTAATATTACCTTTTTTAATCTTTGTATTCATGTAACAAGCGTAACTGCCACATTTTTTTGTACTAGTGTTGTTACTTTATAATATTATATTACCTAACCATTTACCATAAGTAGTTATGTAGAGTAAACAGCCATTTCAGTTGGAGAGATGCTTACACAAGGTTTCGAAAAATTTACTTAGTGGTTTCGCATACCCTCGACTTCACTCTCTCTGTCAACATTTAACACATTTCATATTTTCCAAACTGTGTTACAGACTTTTATGGAGATCAAGACCATTATCCATTGACGAGCAACGGTAAGCTTTATTTTCTGATGATCTACCCTAAATGATAGACTTGGCAAAAAGGTGCTTCCCGACTCGAAAAAATTAATTAGCTACCTCTCTGAGCTCCGCCGAGCCACGTGCTCGGAGGAGTCTCACTCGTCCTTTTGCTCTCCACTCTCACTCGCTGAATTTCTTGCGGCTGCCTCCAACCTCTCCTCGTCCACCGCCACTGGTCCACACCAAGTTGCCTATCCCATGCTAAAGCATCTTCCTCGCTCTGGCATGGATTTTCTTCTTCACAGCTTTAAACTCTCCTGGTCTTAGCATTCCTTTCCTTCCATCTGGAAGACATCTTCCATTACTCCCATACACAAGATGGGAATACCTCTCGACTCTCCTGCTTCCTTCCGGCCTATCTCTCTAACTCCTGCGTGTCAAAGCTGTTTGAACGCATCATTCTATCCCGTTTACTCTTCTTTCTGAAATCTAATTCCATTTTCCTATAATCTAATTCCACCATAAAGTTTTAAAAATGCTGCATTCTCCAATATTGATACCAAAATAAAGATCATGCGCAGGATTTGTGGTAAAACCGACGCGATGGCGTAGTGGTTAGGGCGTCCGCTTTGCAGTCGGTAAACCTGGGATTTATTCCCTTTTTCGAGTCATACAAAAAGAAATTTTAAAATGGTGTCTATAGCTTCCCTGCTAGGCGCTAGGCATTTATGGGAGGTTGTGGAGAACAACCCGGCAAGTTCGCTCTTTGTGTTTTTAAGAATTCATTTAAAACAAATTTGATTCGTTAGAAGCAAAAATTGTGAGAGATCTCTTAAATTTCGATGCGGCCCAGCTGTAACTATTGCTCTACTTATAAGGGCTGCAATGATAAAAAGATTTCCCACTCCTACTTTGAAGTCAAAAACATTTCATGGGGACGGGCTGAATTGAGGCCTTGACAATGTTTATTATATAGCGCACTGCCTCTCACCTTCCCTGAACGATTTGTCGATTCTTATTGTTTTCATTTTAATTATAGACGACGACGACTACGAAGTTAGTTTCTTTACTATGCGTCGGTTCGCTGCAGTTCACACGGTTTTAGAGGATTCGATCTCTAGTAAGTGTTGGTAATAGATCAATGTTGTATACATTTATTGCACATTCGGACGAATCTGTTTATATACGGTTTTTATTGCCAAAGTTTAATCCTTTTGTCAAGTAATAGTAGTTAGACCCCAAGCGAGTGTGGATGTCTCGTCCTAAATATAGCGATGCAATTTGCTTTCTCGTAAATGGAGGATAAATATCGCAAATAAAATTAAAAACAAATAATAGTTTATGTTCGTATTATGGTGTTTTGGAAGCTCATTCGCCAGTTAGACTGTTGGATTTTTATGTTTGCCGCATTATTTTGCCACATCGTCATTAGCTAGTAACTAATAAACAAGAGTTATTTTGAGGAATGTGACTCATTACTGATAGCCTCCTTTCTATTATCTCACAAATTGTTTTAGATTGCGTGAAACCCTTGCTGGAAAGAAAACGTAAAATCTTGTTTAATGAAAAAAGGATGTACATCATTTTCCTTTCTTAAAAATGTGTTGTAGTTCCCACTGCAGCAATTACATTTTTTTGCTTAAATTTAGAGGTGTCTTTAGTTTATGCTGGCCAAAAAATACAAATATTTAATTAACAAATGTGAAATTGAACTTGCTGGGTACTGGTATCAATCTTCCAAAAAGGCATTATTTGGAACCCTTGTCAAAATACATCTTGATAAAGCAGGCGCTCCAGAATCAATGCAGGGTGCTCGATCGTTGCAGTGCTGGTAGGCTTGTAAAGAAGTGATCCAAGATATATTGCTAGAACTTAATGTAAAATTTGTGTTGCAGGTGATGAGGAAGTTTCGGTTCCCACTACAGCAAGTGTGCCAAGCCAACCACCATCCAGGCCAGGAACCGGAGGTAGTCGTTCAAAGCAGCTGGGTGCGCTGTCATCCCCCGCCACTGTTAACGATTCATCCTCACGTTCGAATGTGGTATCACCTCCGCTGCAGTGGCAGGATGACATCGACTCAGCACCATCGGTTCCTCACTTCATTGGCCGTCGCCGACATTTTTTGCCGGCGACTAATATGAAGCCTGTGGATGTTGTCAAGCGCTTTCTCGATGACGAGTTTTTTGATGAAGTGGTTGCCGAAACGAATCGGTATGCATCGCAGTGCCTGAAAGGCATTACCAGAAAGAGGAGTGGCATGGCAGACTGGAAGCCGGTGGATGGAGCTGAAAAGGAGTTTCGCATCCCAGTACTGCAAGCGTGCCAAGCCATTCGCCATCCAGGCCAGAAACAGCAGGTAGTGGATCAAAACAGCTGGGTGCGCCGTCAGCCCCCGCCACTGCTAACGATTCATCCACACGTTCCAATGTGGTATCACCTCCACTGCAGTGGCAGCATGATGTCGACTCAGCACCACCTGCTTATTACTTCATTGGCTGTCGCCAACATTACTTGCCAGCGACTGATATGAAGCCGGTGAATGTTATCCACCTGATTCTCGACGAGGAGTTTTTTGAAAAAGTTGGCGTCGAAACTAATCGGTACGCTTCGCAGTGCCTGGAAGGCATCAGCAGAAAGAGACATGGAATGGCAGAGTGGACGCCGGTGGATGTAGCCGAAAAGAGAAAGTTTTTTGATTTGCTATTTTTGATGGGGTTAAACGATAGACCTGCAATTAGACTTTATTAATCGACACATCGGCTATTGCCAAGTTTTCATGGGAAGGTTATGTCTTGCAACCGATACCAAGATATCCTGAGATATTTGCATGTTGTTGACAACAGATCTTCTCAGGATTCTTCAGCGACTCAAGACCCCCTGTGGAAGCTTAGGCCGTTTATAGATCGATTGCTGTCGAGATTCAAGGCTTCGTTCGAACAGGGAAAAGATCTCAGTCTTGACGAGGCCACCTGTCCGTTTAAGGGTCAGCTTGGTTTCCGCATATACAACCCAAAAAAGCCTCATAAGTGGGGAATCCGTCTGTATGAACTGTGCGATGCTCTTACAGGGTTTTGTCTTTCTTTCAAGATTAGTTCAGGGGAATCAGGTTCAGTGAGCAGTATAGTTCTCGAGCTCATGCAAAACTACCTTCATAAGGGTCATGAACTGTATGTAGATCGTTATTATACTTCGATTCCTCTGTTTCTAGAATTGCATCGAAAGCATACTTTGGCAGTTGGAACATGTCAGATTAACCCTAGAAATACCAGATATTTTTTCTTCAAGAACTACCAAAGGGGTCAATTGACCCTAGCACTTAATATTGCTTGAAAACATTTTCCTGTACACTTTGTTTTTGAAATAATCCTGATTTAATGGTATCTGAAATCTGTTTGTAACAAAGGAATTCAATTGCGTGATAAAACGGTATTTAATTAGCCCTTTAGACGGAATTGCTAGTTGACATCTTATTGAAAAAAAAGTTATTAAAAGAAGGTTTGTAAGCCGTGCTTTTGGCTATAGGTCGTACTCAGGGAAAAAATTACTGAAAAACAGAATAAGATGCTTGCAATTACCTGCTGGAAGTGCTACAGATTGATTCTTAGATAAGACAATTGATTCTCAGATAAAACAGGAAAGAAAGCATTCAGGATTGTCACAAAGTAGTTAACTCGCATCGACCATGTCAAAAGCTATTGTGTAGCATTGTGGCAGTATTCATTCATTTTAGGTTAGACCATGTTGGTAGAGATAGGCGTATAAGCTAAACAAAAACCTTTGTAAAAATTGGCATAAAGAATAACCTAGTCTAATTTGAACATAAATTGATATTTCTTTAGCTTTTAGAAACTGTTGCAGCACAACCAAGGCCAGCATGTCGAATATATTTCAAGTTCGCAAAACTTATGACCCTAGAGAAGTTTTGACATTACTTGCAGCAGATGTTGATTCTGGCGAAAAAGATTTTGATGAAAGCAACTTTATTATAACAGAACAGGAGAACAGCTCTCAAGATGATGAGGATGAGTGTGCTGAAAATGAATCTCTGGAAAACGAAAATCTTCACCCACCAAACAGTAACAGCGAAAGTATATTGAGCAGGGACGGAACCATTTGGGAAAAACGACCGCCGAATGCCAATGGCAGAACCAGCAGGCGTAACATTATTCGAACCAGACCAGAAACAAAACAATTTATTCTTGATAGAGTTGATACGGCGCTGGATGCTTTCAAAGAACTGTGGGGTCACCAAAACTTCGAATGCATTTTACGGTTCACAAAGGCAGAAGCTCTAGGCAGGGAAATACTACATTTTCTATCTCTAAGCAAGAATTAGATGCATGTTTTGGGCTTTGTCTTCTTCCTGGGGTATTCAAAGGAAGAAACGAGCCACTATCAAGCTTTTGGGAATCAGATCATGGACGACCCATCTTTCGTGAAACAATGTCAAGAAATAAGTTTCAATCTATTCTTAGATACATTCGATTTGATGATAAAAATTCCAGACCAATTCACCGAAGAATAGACAAGTTTGCTGCAATTCGAAAATTATGGAATTCAGTGATGGATAATTGCCAGAAGTCGTATTTTCCTCATGCTGATGTAACAGTAAATGAGCAACTTTTTCCATGTCGATCGAGGTTAGTCCGTATTTTTGATAAACAATATTTATTATTATTATTATTATCATCTCCACATAGTCATTCATTTTAATTTATTGACAAAAACAACTTGAAATACCCAGTCACATACTTTAAACAAATGTCTTTTTTATATACGAAAACAATTTTTATGATGCTATTTGATTTTTAGGTGTCCGTTTATTCAGTATATACCCCAAAAACCAGCAAAATTTGGGATAAAATTCTGGATGCTCTGTGATGCCACAACGTACTACGTTTTACGAGCTTTCCCTTACGTCGGCAAAGAAGAAAATCGAGCTTCGACTGGGCTTGGTGAATTTGTGACATTGTCGTTATTGGAGCCTTACCAAAATGCAGGTCTGAATGTAACTTGTGACAATTTTTTTACATCCTTGTCTCTTGCAAAAAAACTTTTGCAACAACATACAACAATAGTGGGTACCATCAGAGGACATCGAAGAGAAATTCCGAATGAAATCCGCTTTGAAAAAGATGCTGCTCTTTATTCATTCAATTTTTTCTTTACATTGCCACCAGAGAGCATCATGATACTCAGCTACAAAGCAAAGAAAAACAAGGTAGTATTCTTGCTTTTCTCTGAACATAAGACAGTAGAAGTTCATGCAGGGGAGAAGAGAAAGCCAAAAGCAATTTTGGACTACAACAAAAACAAAGGTGGAGTTGACACTGCAGATGAAATGCTTCGGTTATATTCTAGTAAAGCTTCATCTAGGAGATGGCCTTTGGCAGCATTTTTCAATCTGCTGGATATTGCGTCACTAAATACGTACTTGATATGTAAGAATATTACCTTGTCTGCCCAAAACCGACGTCAATTTTTAATCAAGTTGGGAGAAGAGCTTTGTGCTTCAGAACGGAGTCGCCGGCATGAAATGCCCCATTTGCTTCGATTCAAACGAATTCGCGATAGAGCTGATGAAGATTTACCACCGACTAAAAGAACGAAGTGCAATATTTGCAATTCTAACAAAACTCGCACGAAGTGTGGAAACTGCTCTCGCTATGTTTGCGGCACATGCTCAACACCAATGTGCAAAGACTGCATCAATCTGGAACAAGAATAAACTTTTTGGGAGTTTTGTGCAAGAAAGTAGCCGTGAGGGTCAATTGACCCCTTTGGTAGTTGGCGTAAAACTGGATATAAATGCACTGTTTTTTCGTCGAATTTTTGTGTTTTTCAATTGGGGTGTGTAATAACCCAAATAAAGAAAAGTCAAAAAATCTCAGCCTCCTATGTTATCTATGTTTTGTTTATTTTAGAAAAAATAAAGCAAAAAGGATCAATTGACCCCTTTGGGAGTTCTAGGGTTAACAGACGGGGTATGCCGAAGACTTTTTTGAATCAGAATATTCCCCAAGGCGATGTATTAGCTTGTAGGCAGGGGCCTATCCTTGCGCTAAAGTGGCATGATAAACGCGATGTTGTCGTGCTTTCTACGAAGCATACGTCAGAAATGACCACGGTTTTGGTGAGAGTACGGGGAGGTCGCGTATTGAAGAAAAAGCCTGTTGCCGTGGTGGGGTACAACAAACACATGGGTGGCATTGACAACAGTGACCAGATGTTAGGGTACTATTCCTTCAACCGCAAAGGGGTGAAATGGTGTAAGAAACTGTATTTCCATTTGATAAGTCTAGCCCTGGTCAACGCCCATAAGCTCTACAATATGCAGAATGAACGCAACAATCAATCGATGCCCCTGTGCGATTTCGTGTCGGCGGCGATTGATGACCTTATTGGTAGCAGTCCTCGCTTTTTGGTGGAAGGTGTTTCCCCCTCACCCGTTCAAGCCAGCAACCAACACTTCCCAGAGCGCACCGAGGCTACTACCAGTAAGCGCCATGCTCAACTGAAATGCAAGGTTTGTCCAAAAAAAAGGAAGCTGGCTCTTCAAGAAGACCCACCGCGGAAAATAAGCTCAAAAACGACAACGGCCAGGTGCAAACAATGCAAAGTTCCCTTGTGTGTTTTTGGTTGCTTTGAAGCATATCATACAAAAGAAAATTACTGGGAGTAGTGTTCTCATAACTTACACTGGTACCAGTACTTTCTCTTACGTGTGACATGTTTTTAGTCTTCCAAATTTATTTTCATTTTTTGGTTTCATCTTATCCCTCCAAAACGTTCCTTATCTACTGATGTAGTCCCATTGTAAATACCAAACTAAGGGTCATTCAAGCATCATGGTCTTAAATCGATCAAACTTTTTAATGTCGCTTGGTTCTAGATAACTTAAATTGGCTCAAGATTTTTTTCTGTTGTAAGATGTTTGAGTGACCTTTGTTACCAATGCTAGTTACATGTTTTCGTTTAGCGGTTGAGCTATATTAACTGACGATGCCTCTTGCATTATTGTTGACCATAATAATATTTGAAAAATCGATAAATTTTGTGTTGTTATATATGGGTCATAAACGTAATCAACCTATTAAGGTTAACTTGTATTGTTGTTATTTTTAATGTATCTTGCGACATTTTGTACATACTGTATATGCTTTTCTTCGTGTGTGTTTTCTTTATTGCTATGTTATAGGTGCGATGGCCATTCCACTACCTTCAAATTTAATCTAGATTCTTTTCATGTGCATGTATTAACGTATATCGTTTTGCCATCCTCTCCTTTTCTTGTCCACTGCTGTCAAATTTATTTTCTATATATGCTGATTTGGGCAAAAATAAAACGATTGATTGATTACAGTATAACGATAGCTCGGATATTCCAACCCTGTACCAAAAAAATATTTGTATCTACGTCACTTTTATATTGTTGTTCCCCTGTTCAGTAGTGATGTGTGTGACCGTTTTGAGCGATCGCCATAAATATTGCCATTATACTTTTTTTGTCTAAAAACGATGCAGTGCAACAATGTGGTTACCTCAACTAGTTAATAAACAGGCTGTTATTGCTTCTTGAGCTGCAGTGCTGGCAAATAATAGCGAATAACAGCAAACAGTCGTTTACATCAGTGTGTGACGTAGTACTGTAAAAATAAGGTGGCCTTCTTGACCGACTAGTAGCACCACACAATTCGTCTCGATAGGCTCCCAAAACGCTATCATTGAAACAGCTTTCATTCGCGTCTGACAGACAAGCTGTAATAGTAGTAGCGGCTGTAAGCTGTAATACGTTTTTAATAAGCTGTAATACGCTAATACGCTCTGTAAGCTGTAATACATTTTTCCTACACGTCGCTGCGTGTTGATGTGTTACGAAAGAGCAACATGAAACAAAAGCAAAGCAAACAACAAACCACTATTTATTTTAGCTGCGCATATGACGTCGTAGTACGAGTTAAAATGAAAAATGGCAGAGCTTTCCATAGAAGGTTTTACAGCATATTTTAATTGCACAACAGTAGCTAAAAAAGCAACTTCCATTTTTACCAAGCAAACTGATCACCTTCCTTTTTATTAGAGATGGAGTCACATACTTCCCTGGGCTGTGGTGGAGAGGAGGCATAGTTAACCAAAACCTGTTCTGTTATGCTTTTGCGACCATCTAGCAAGATTTTCCAAGAAATGCTAGTACAAGTGAGGTTGGAATACACGAGCCTATGTCATTTTCCAAACCTACCAAAAGGTTAGATGCTTGGACCCTGCAACTTGCAGTTGATGAAAGGCCTGCACTTATAAGAGTTTTTGCATCACTTTTTCAGCAATAAATGGTTTATTGACTGGGGATGCAACAAGTATCCAAGTACATACATGGAAAAAGAACATTAATCATAAAGAAATGTCTTTTTCAAAGACAATAAAATGACACAATTTGAGCCATGGTTTTTTATCATTACTGATCAAATTGTCATCCAAAATCCAATGCTAAGAATTTAGTAACAGTCAAAAACGGTTCAAGACTTGAATGGAGGGCTTCAAAACAAAACATTTGTGGAAAAAGTAGACCCTCAAGAAACTTCAAAACATTTTTTGTGGTTAAACGGTTCATTGACTTTAAATGTATCAAGTTTCCTAGGCGATAGATGTACAGTACAATTTTTTAAAGAATTTGAAAGGTAGGCTACTAGAATTGAAAATTTGTTATATTCCTCAACAAATAGGAGAAAGGTAAAGATGGTTCTGTTAGATCATCAGCAAGAACATAATTTCTCAAAAATACACATCACATGAATCTTAAAGAATTTCCTTTTTCAAAAACAATAATATGGCACATTTTGAGTCATGACTATTTTTATCATTACCGGTACTGATTAAATTGTCATCCTAAAGCCAATACATGTACAAAGAATTTAGTAGCAGTCAAAAACTGTTCAAGACTTGAATGGTGGGCTTCAAAACAAAACATTTGTGCAAAAAGTAGACCCTTAACACATTGGCTGCCAAGGCAAAAATTGCCGATCGGCTCACCAGGCCACAAATTTTATTGCATTTTTATATGCCAGAATAGGACTTAGGTGGTCTTAGACCCAATTCGAAAAATGAACGTGAGATATTGAACCTTTAAAAAAATATAAAGAGCAGTTGTTCGTATAATATATGAATGTGAATCATTTTTATTGATAGACTTACACAATTTTTATGTATATGTCTTGGGCATATAGATAGTTCAAACACGGAAAAAAAACATCTCTTCGTGTGTGCCATGTATCCACATATGTGGATACATTTTTTTTATGACAAATGTAATTTTAGATGATAGAATATCAAAATAAATTATCTTTCTTCTTTGCAGGAAATATAAAAGTATAATTTTCAATAATATTTAGTAAACATTTTGTCATATTATTATTAAAAATGGATAAAGGTGCTAGGAAAAAAATTTTAACTCCCAGAAAAATGACAAGATTTTTTGATACAGAGGAGGAGGTGGAAAAATTTAGTGACAGTGACAGTATAAGTATAGCCAGTGACGATTCTGTGAAAGACCCTGACTTCGAATACTTCTCTGGCTTTAGTGACAATGAATTAGAAGGTGAACTACATGACTTATGTTTGGAAGAGGAAAACCTTTCATCCTCTGACGATGATGAAGTTCCTGCTGCTGGAGAAACAAGTGCAGAGGGGCCGCGGTGGTCAGATTTTGTCGGCCGACAGAAGACTTTTCAATTCACTGGTGCTCACGGGATCCAGGTTCCAGTATCAGAAGAAGTAACGCCATATGAAGTATGGAACATGTTCTTTGATACTAATATTATGAAGCACTTAGTAGAACAAACAAATTTATATGCAAGGCAGCAGAAGGAGAAACGAATGCAACCTAATTCTCGAAGGCCCCTTACTCCAAATTCAAGACCGCAAAAGTGGGTAGATACTAACGAGGCAGAATTGAAAAAGTTTCTAGGTATAATTCTGTGGATGGGATTGAATAAGAGAGGGCGTATGGAGGAGTATTGGTCAACTGACCCACTCTTCGTAACCCCCATAACATCAAAAGGAAATACACTTTCTAGAAATCGATTTCAGTTATTGCTAAATTGCTTTCATTTTGCCGACAATGAATTGGTAGAAGAATCCAATCGATTGGCAAAGATTTAGCCACTAATAGATCTACTCACTAGAAACTTTCAGGAAATTTATGTCCCTGGCGAGAATTTTGTCATTGATGAAACTCTCATCCCATGGAGAGGGCGAGTCATCTTTCGCCAATACATACCCAACAAGACACATAGATATGGTATTAAGCTCTTCAAGCTCTGCTCAGAGAAAGGGTACACATACAATTTGTCTGTGTATTCTGGACAGAGAGTACTAGGCGAAAGGGATGTTGGCTTGACGGAACAAGTTTGTGAGCAATTGTCCACAAACCTGCTCAACGAAGGCAGAACTTTGTATGTAGACAACTTCTACACAAATTACAACCTTGCTCACAAGTTCCTACAGAAGAAAACCCACGTAGTTGGGACAGTGCGGAGTGGAAGAAAGAAATTGGCCAAAGAAGTGCATGTTGCGAACCTCAAGAGGGGAGAGGTAATTGCCAGAGAGGACCAGAACGGAATAACATTCCTGAAATGGAAAGATAAAAGGGATGTGCGCATGCTCTCCACAAAACACACGCCCGAATTATGCGCCATCCCCAGAACATTTAGAAGAGACAGAAGGCAAGCAGAAGAACAGAGGAGAACTGAGCAGGAAAACCCTCATGCTGGAGAAGAGAGAGGAAATGAAGAACAAGAAGAGCAAGAAGCAGCGGAAGAAGAGAGAGAAGATGATGGACAGCCTCGAAGAAAGAAAAGAAGAATAGAACCTTTGACCCAGAAACCGATGATGATTCTTGCTTATAACAAATGCAAAGCAGGAATAGACATTTCCGACCAGTTTGCTTCATATGTTACCACTTTGCGAAAAGGAGTGAAGTGGTTCCGGAAATTGGGGATAGAGTTACTGTTGGGCGTGGCAATAGTAAATGCCCTACTTATTTATAAGAAAGTGACAGGCTCAAGAATCAACATTAGATCATTCCGAAGTAGTATTGCTCGAGCTCTTCTTGGAGTTAGTCTTGAGCAAAGACGCTCTCCCAAGCAAACCCACATGTTCACAAGAAGAGTAGATGAGCAAGGAAAAAGGAAAACTCTTACTTGCAAGCATTGCTATAAAAAACTGAGTAACGAACAAGGGAGAGAAACAGCAAAGAAAAAAAATAAAAAAACTATATACTATTGCCCTGCCTGTGATGAACAGCCCCAAATGTGCATTCCGTGTTTCAATAGAATCCACTGCGTGGGCAATGCTGAAGGGGGACATCAAGATGAATAACAAAGAAATAAAAGAATAAACATAAATTTAAGTTGTTAAGTTAAGTTATTGTATAAGACATATTCATAAGGAACATTATGACATTAACAAGGAACATTTAATTATATTGAGGGTACATGATATTTTTTCTAATTATTATTTTTGTAAAAATTTTTCGAAGTAATTTTGTTTTATTTTGTAATAATTTTTGTTGTAACAATTTTGTAATAATTAGCTTAATTAGTTGGTGAATATTCTAATATTATATATGTATTCTAATATGTTTGTGTATAATTAGCCTAAATAAACTAGTAACACACTCAAAAAAACAAAGATAAGAAAAAATCAAATGCGCTAGTGTGAGCCATGTATCCACTTTTATGGATACAATTTATACTGAAAATCTTCCCCAGAGGCCACAGATATTAAAGGCCATAGAAAATTCCATTTAAATGTATCCACATATGTGGAGAGGCATTCTTAATCAGAAAAAATCTGTATCCACATTTGTGGATATGTGGCACATATAGATTGTACCATGTCTCCACAAATGTGGAGACGTGGCAGCCAATGTGTTAAGAAACTTCAAAACATTTTTTGTGGTTAAACGGTTCATTGACTTTAAATGTACCGAATTTCCAAGGCGATAGATGTACAGTACAATTTTTTAATGAATTTGAAAGATAGGCTATTCAAAGATATCTTGCCCAATGTAGTAAAATATAAAATTTACTAAATATTGGCCAATGAAAAACACAGTTCCAAATATCCAATTTGACCATAGATTAGAACAGGGGTGTGCAAACTGCGGCCCGCGTCTGAAAATTGTGCGGCCCGCGGAGAGTTGCGGTTTTTGAATAGAGTGCGGCCCGCGAACGTTTCACACGTTTTTTGGAGGTGCTTAATAAAATCAATGTCAGAAATAAACCCAGAATAAAGTTAAATAATTTAACAGTTAACCGCTTTGCAAGAATATATTCCAATTAAAGGTTGCTCTCTGCACAGCAAAGATCATAAAGAAACAAGTTTTTTAGCTAAATATTGTTCGCTTGTGACGTTATAGACATATACTATTGCGTATGTTTTTGCTAGAACGTTCCATGTATTGTAATTGGTTAATTTTGCTCAATTTTTGTTCTTCTCACCTCTTGGGAAAAATTTCAGAATCTAGTGAGATTTGTAGAGATACGACGAAGAAAATTATTAGTTAATCGTAGAGATATGTCCTTTTGACGATTTGCTAATTTAGTTTAGAATTAGAATCATTCATATCGTGGCTTGAGGAATTAGCGCGTAGCTAATTTATGGTTGAGAGTTGTTACGTGAACTGAAAAACAACATCAGAGAAAGGAGAAAATCCTAAATTATGAGCAAGCTAATAAGGCCAGTGTACAATTCATTTATATCTGACATAAAACTAAACGCCTAATTGACATTCGTGTGTTTATGTGGCCGTATTGTTATGAGCCATTTTGGTGAGTTCGCAGTTCTAATGAAAAACAACTTTACACTACGGAAGGGGGTTGATATCACGTTTAGTTTATTTATTATGACCACGATCAAATTGTGCCTGAAAAACATGTTATGGATACTGCTTTCTCCTATGACTACTACCGGTTCGTACTCAGAAAACAAATTATTCATTCCACTTTCTCCAATTCGAAGAAATTACCCCAAGATCATTATAAATAACGGCCCCAAGTTCTACTGTGGCAGATTAAAGAAAGCATTGGTTACAAAGCAATGCTGCAGTATCTATCAGCTTTAATAAAGCATTATGTACGGTACGTTTACTGAATGCTGCTCTATACGAGTGTGTAGATGTAGAAATAGTAATATGATTCTTTGTATTTGTAGAAGTAAGATAACCCGAATTTAACATCATAATCACTATCTCGCGCTTAACGCTTCCCTCTAATTGTTCTTATGGCCCATGAAACGTGTATTATATTTTAAATCTTCGAGAAATAAATGAATTGCTTGATCATTGTTGGGCCATCGAGTACCGGGAGACGAGAAAGTGAAGTTGAAATTCATATCCGAACTTATTCAGATAGCATCACTTCGGTTCATAGAGGCGCTGAAAGGATCGAAGATTACAATAGTTGTGCTAGTGAATGAAGAGGTGATTCGTAGCGAAGATATTGAGTCTAGCCAGTTAGCTAATATTGAGTCTAGCGAGTCCAGCCAGTTATCAATGACCAGTCAGCTAAGCTAACTTGAAATCTCGAAAGGAAGGCCGGTCCGTTAATTAGTTTTATCAGTTGATTATTTTTGAAAAATACGGGACAAATTAGGTAAAAATTATGCGTTTAACATGCTATACCAATTAATTAACCACGGTTTAATCACAATTAAACTATGGCTACAGCCTAGTTTAGCAAAGATGTCCCTCGTTCGTTTTTTGTCCATTCTGTTTGCATACTTTTTAACTTCGTGAATTTTGGTTTCAGCATATCTATTGATATTGTCTGATTCTAATAAACTTATATACAAGAGTTTAGCAAATTTAAAACTTGGTTTCAATTAATTCATCACTCCGCAATGGCAAATTTCGCAAATTCGAAAGAGACAAGAAACAGGGAAGTAGAGGAAGAGATGCGAAAATTTAATGACAAATGGACTTCTGAATATTTTTTTATCGAAAATGCAGACAGTAGACCCTTGTGTTTGATTTGCAATCAAACTGTAAATGTTAATAAAGAGTACAACATTAAACGACATTATGACTCAAAACATGCTGACTGTATTTATGGAAAGCTGAAAGGACGTGAGAGAGAGCTGAAAGTTAAGCAATTGAAGGAACAATTGAAGAGCCAGCGTTTGATGTTTCAAAAAATGCAAACTGATAATGAAAAAATAGTTCGATGCAGTTTCTTAATTGCACAGAGAATAGCTCAAACTATGAAGCCGTATTCTGAAGGTGATTTTGTGAAAAAGTGCCTTATTGATGTCGCAGAAGAAATGTGTCCTAAAATGGTACAGGAGTTCGAGAAAATAAGTTTGTCACGTTGGACGATAGCAAGGCGCATTGACGAACTTGCTGGTGATGTTTGTGACACGCTTAAAGATAAAGTGAAAAACTTTGTGTCATGGAGCTTCGCAATCGATGAAAGCACCGATGCAAAGGACACGGCACAGTTGGCTGTGTTTATAAAAGGAGTGGACAAGGAGTTGAACGAAACAGAAGAACTTCTGTCACTACAGTGTATGAAGGATACTACTACTGGTGCTAATATTTTTTGTGAAGTTCTCAAATGCTTTTGATAAGTTTGGTTTGGACCTATCCACTTTATGCGGAATCGCAACTGATGGTGCTCGAGCCATGTCCGGAACTGGCATTGGATTTGTAGGTCTCTTGAAATCTGCTTTGAAAGAGAAAAATATCAGTGACGACATAGCAATTTTCCACTGTATTATTCATCAACAAAATCTATGCGCAAAATCCTTGAAATTCAAACATGTCTTGAGCCCGGTCAATGAGGCAGTAAATTTCATTCGAGCTCGAGGACTAAATCACCGGCAGTTTCAAAAGTTTCTGAATGATCTCGACACCAAACATCAAGATCTAACTTATTCTTCCGAGGTACGTTGGCTAAGCAAGGGTGGTATGTTGCGACGATTTTACGAACTGCGAAACGAAGTCGCACTATTTTTAAAAAATAAAGGGCGACTAATGGCTGAAATGGAAGACGAAAGTTGGTTGTGTGATCTGGCTTTCTTGGTCGATATTACTACTCGCATGAATGAACTCAATACAAAGCTGCAACGAAAAGCCCAGTATGCGAGTGAAATGTATGGTCACATAAAAGGCTTTATGAACAAGTTGAGACTTTGGCACGCACACATAAAAAATGCGGATCTCTCTCACTTTCCAACTTTAAAAGAAATGGGAATGCTTCCAGAGAAGAAAACCGAATTTGCAGATCAACTTGAAAAATTGCTTAATGAATTTTCGGCTCGCTTTAAAGACTTCAGATCCCATGAACATTTATTTGAAATATTTTCTTCACCATTTCACACAGAAATTGACAAAGCCCCCACTGATATCCAAATGGAACTGATTGATCTTCAGGAGAGTACTGACTTGAAGGCCAAGTATGTGGAAATGAATCTTGGTGATTTTTACCGGAAATTTCTTGACCAAGACAAGTTCCCAAATTTAAGAAAATTTGTGGCTTCCAAAATGGCACTTTTTGGCTCAACTTATTTGTGTGAACAATTTTTTTCTAAAATGGGTTTTATGAAATCTCCCTATCGATCAGTAATGACAGACGAACACGTGGAAAATGGGCTTAGAGTTGCAAGCACCTCAATTAAAGTAAATTTGAATAGAGTGGTTCAGAAAAAAAGCCAGCTGCATAATTCTCACTGAAATTGTTTGCACAAAGATTAAATCGTATTGCCATGTTCTGATTATACAATTACATATTTTTGTTTTTTAACTAGTTACTAAACGAATTTTTTTTCGAATAATACTGGTATTACTGTTTTTGATATTATTGCAGTTTTATTTTTATCGCTGGCAATATTGTTTTTGATATTCGGTAAAATATTATCCTATTTGAAGGTGCGGCCAGCAGAATATTGTGCTTATTGGTATTTGGCCCACCATTAAAAAAGATTGCACACCCCTGGATTAGAACATAGCGGGAAAAAAATCCTAAAAGAATTTGCAAGGTAGGCTACAACAATTGAAAATTGATATTTCTCAATCAAAAGGTCACTGTGTAGAACAAGGGGAGGCATTTGACAGTAACCCGGGTACAAATTAAATGTCCTCTGTATGGTGACTAAGCTCTTCGATGATGATAGTACGATGGCTTTTCACATATAAACCCAAGTGATTTTGTAACTTTCTGCTTGTGGTTTGTAGTTGATGTCTGTGAAGGTAGCTTTATACGCATGCGCGCCAAAGTTTGCGTGCCGCTCGCGCAAGAGAAAACGTTTCATATATAAAGCCAACTGTTCTTTGTAACTTTTAGCTTGTGGTTTGTAGTTAAAGTTTTTCGCATGTTTGCATGCACGACAATGTTCGCGTACGGCTCCCGGGATCGAAAGAGTTGATACATCATTGATCGACGGCGTTTTTCTTCAAAATATACCCAAAACACTTGCATTCGACTTGCTAATTATGAGATTAGCAAAATATGATGCTCTAAAATTAGGGTCATATATTGTCATATATTTCAAAAAATAAAGTCATATTTTTCGATTTTTTAGGTCATAAAAAAATGGCCCTAGTAATTATATATGGTCGTATGGACATTTTCATCATTTCTCTTTTCGCTATTTGCGTATTACCGTAATAGCAAGTTCATGACATTTAGTTCTGCGTAAAAGCGCGAAAAATAGCGATGATTATTGACGGATGCGGGACTATCTACCCATGTTTTTCTGATTTCTTGTAGAGCGTTTTCAATTTTGCTGTGACACATAAAGCGTTGATTTTCAAAGATACTTTCAACTGTGCTATCCTGTTTAGGGTTTTTAAGGATAGCGGACGATGATTTCATAATTTATTCTTATTTAGCAAAACCTGTATCAAGTCTTTAAAAATTTAGCGACTTACTAATGTCAAGGCGTGAGACACTAATCAAATTACAATTGATGGTTAATGTGTTAACTGCATAATTCTTTTGAGCATGATTGCATATCTCCACTTGTTGATGATGTTGCCATGCCTCCATGTACATTCATAAAATAGTGGTAGCAACCAACATACTTGGATATCTTTTTCCTTTCCCTTTGGTTTTTTTATTGATTCAGTATCAAATAATTCCGCCCCTATTGATCCAAAATCTTCATCAATAACAACAAGTTAAATCTATTTGAAGCTACCACTGCAGATCAAAGATACAGTGCCGCTGCAGACTAAGAGGAGT
Organism: Trididemnum clinides; assembly: GCA_963675345.1. Classification (NCBI taxonomy): domain Eukaryota; kingdom Metazoa; phylum Chordata; class Ascidiacea; order Aplousobranchia; family Didemnidae; genus Trididemnum; species Trididemnum clinides. Next base: position 20,964,637 of record OY776297.1, read on the forward strand.
CAGCGAACGATAACCAAGCCTTTGAGACAAATGAGTACGAAAATCTTCATGTTTAATTCTTTTCTTTTCGAGGGCAAATGTTTAAATTCATTAGAGACAAAACAGGAGTCCTGACATGCGCGCCAACCCACTACTTGCCACCAACGTTCCCGCTAATTTTTGATAATGCTGCGCGGAAAAACTAATGTCTGCGCTGAATCAGAAATTCACTAGACAGAAACTATAGAAACTTTTTTAGCCAGCAGTGGCACAGCAAGAGCCGTCTTCAGATAGACAGATTATCACGCGCGGACTTGGTGGTCTCCAAAAAAAAAAAAGGGTCAACGTCCACATGTTGTCGTGAACACGTTGCTCGTTGGTGTGCAGAATTACAGCTTTCACCTTGTGTTGGGCACTGCGCGGTGCCTTGTCTTTACTGCGCGGAGGGATCAAAACAACTGCGCGGCCGCGCACCTTAGAGGGAACATTGCTTGCCACTCAATCAACTTGGGTTCTATTATCGGACATGCAGTCAAGCAAACACACAGAACGACTCCGTTTTATATGATATTCAGCATCATCACAATGGAAAACAGTTTTTCGTTCATCGGACTTTGAAAAGCACCACATATCTTAACCAGCAATATGCAATTCAGTGGTTCTGCAACATAAATGAAATCAGGAAGTTTTTTGACGCTTGTCAACAATGGCGCTTATTTAGCACCAACGGTTTCGTATTTCATTCTCAACGCTACTCCTATTGCAGAAAGCAAATGCAAACGAATGTTTCTTGCAACAGTTCCATTGCAACTTTGTTGTACCAAAAAATACTTTTTCTCAAAAGATAAAAGTAGCTTGACATCTGATTAGATATATCAACTACTAGTTTGCATTCATTGTAATGTCATATTGCATCTACTTTTTTTATAATTTTGTTTTATCTGTTTTTCTTTCTAGTGCTATTTCTCCTTTAAGCTTTGTTGTTAAAAACATAACTTCGCTCTTGTCCTTCCAAGATTTAGTGACAAATTCATCTTGCTCTTGACGTGCATCTCTCTTTTCAAAGGACGAGTTGACTTCAAACTCCTTTTGGAATGTCTTTCGAGGTTTTTCTTAGCGTTCAAACCAGATGAGTTTTTTGTGAAGCAATTTTTTAGCTATCGCTGCATTGGTGCAACAGTTGTCAACAACCAAAGTTCTTTCTTCATCGAGGTACTCATCACTGAAGCTCAAAACAACCCCATCAGAAGCTCGCACATCATTTTCGGAAGCACATTTCTATTTTCAGTGTAAACCATCACTTTGTAATAATCATCAGGATCACATATTTTTAAAAGTTTTATGACATATTTGGAACTTTTTCCAGGATTATATTTCCTGAATATCAGTGTCTCATCAATTGCTAACATTTCATCAGGACCTCGAAGACCGCAAAATTTCTTTCATTACTTCTTCACAAAGGGCCTTAGTTTTTAAAGTCTATCTACTTGATCAGCAGTTTCATTATCGGCAAAATGGATAAACCTCAGCAGTTGCTGGAATCTGTACCTTGCCATTATTAATGGAATAACTGCATTTTTGTAAATCTTTTTTTTATACCAATAGCCAGATATTTTGGGGTACGTAACGAGTCCCATGTAACATACTATCCCCAAAAATTTCATTAGTTCATCACCCGTTGTTGCTTTCCATTTGCGACGCCAGAGTTTCTGTTCACTAAACCTATTGGTTTCCAACCTCTTGATCAACAATTGCATTATAACATCCAATTGGTGTTGGCTCTCCTACAAAGTTGATTGCACGTTTTCCAGGAAAAGAAAAAGATCTTAGGGTAGTTCCACTTACATCAGTCCAGTTACATACTGGTAAGGAATTACTTTGTGGTATACCAACATCGTCTCCATCAGAATCAACAGCACTCTTGCTTTCATTATCATTATTTTCCGATCACAATTGGATGTGTAAATGGTTGCAACTTCTCATTGCTATGTGGCTTTCATCGGAGTCAAGCTTAGCTAAAATTATTTACTGTACTGTGGATCACCAGTGAGTCCCATGGTACACAAGAAATAAAAAAAATCATTAACTATGTTTACTTTTATCATACACTGGTTTTAAGCCATTGCCTATTATATCGATTATGTTATATCGCTGAAAAGGAAATTTCATTGCGACTTAAAATATGTTGACCGCCAAAATAAATTTTTTTGCTCATAACTATAATTTATGCAAATTACTTTCAAAATAAGGTACTGTAGCTTTAAAAAATTCTAGAGACTTCATTTTTCGATGTATCCTTTCGAAAATTTAGACACATCATGCTAAAAAACCATGCTTTCGTGGAAAAATTTCCAAAATGGACCAAGTTACTTAGTTTTCCTACACTTGTTACTGTTCTCAGACCCAGAGCCTCAGATATTTCAAGATCTTTTTGGGCTACAGCAAAAACATGTGCATTGAAAGTGCGTTTTTGATTGATCAAAATGAAATCAAGATTAAATCAAACTACGTAGTGTAATATATTTTTGTAAAGGAAATTTCATCCCAGTCAGCGTGATGTGCATTTTTAAAACAGCTTTGTGACTCAATATGAAACAAAACACCTTTACCCCCTCATTTTTTGGTGAGGGAAACCAATGTTACTCCAACTTCAAAAGATATTACAGGCCTCGCGTGTGGATAAATTTTTTTGAAAATGACTGCTAGATGATGAAAAAAATTCTACTTTTAAGGTAAAATGTCAAAAATTACCATACGACAAACTTTTTCTACTATTTTCAATTTTTTTGAAGTCCATCAGCCAAGTTTTGGCCTTTTTGGGGAGTCCTGGAGTGTACTGCAACTACCCTTTTCATCAGTCGTTACATAATAGCTCTTTGCTTATACCACCTAATATTGCCTATCGTTGAAAAAACTGGTTCTTCCTGATTCAAATGATATGCAGTTTTAAAAGATTATCTTGTTGCTTAAGGTGAAACATAAGCTACTCTTTCCCTCCCCCTTTTTGCTGGGAGAAAGCTAATTTTGATTGATTATATCCCATCTGTCAAAGTAAATAAAAAGTGCTTTGTTTGCAAAACTACAGACAGTGGCACTGTTTCGACCTATTAGGTCTCTTCAGTGCAGTTGGTGACCAACAAGAAGCTAGAGGCTTTTAATAAAGCATAGCTTAGACCGCCACACTTGCCGGATCTATACTAGAATCACTTGGTGGATGGTCTGTCAGTGCATTTTCTCCTTGGTAACTTGATACCACGTGATAAAAGAACTGTGCTATTTTTTAAAAATGTTTTAAGATTTTTAAAAGGGTGGTTTTCTTCAAAAGTTTGCAATTTTATAAGGTGTAGCACCAAAATTGGAGGATTTTTGGCCGGTACCAAAGATAATTTAGGGTTTATCATGTAGGCTAGCCTTTTTACCAATCAAAACTTAGCCTAAAAAATGTATTATACAGGGTGGTCGCTAGAAAAGCGGGAAATTTGTCATCAACGATTTATTTCAAAGACAAATGTTATATTATACTCAAAGATATTCAAAATGTCGTCCGTGCACTTCATTGCAATGTCTTAATCTAGAAATCCAAGCTCGTGTGGCGTTTTGAAGGGTAACTTGTGAGATATCACTCCAAGCTCTTGCCAAGCACGTTTTCAGATCATCAATGGAGTCTATGTCACGTCGATAGTTCTGAGTCTCAGCTAACAACAAGCTCCAAACACAGTAATCCATAACATTTAAGTCTGGACTTTTTGAGGGTTAGTCTTCCGGTGCAATGAAATCAGGAGTAGATTGCCGAAGAAACTAAATTGAAGCCCTTCCTGTGTGAGCCTTGGCACCATCCTGCTGCAATGTCCATGTTTGGTTATCCATTACATTTCGTATATCGCTAAACATCTGTGGACACATCTCCTCACAATAAACTTGTTGGTTTACTGTTTTCTTCCAGAACTAATAAAATGAATAATACACACCCCTTCGATAACAAAAGAACCGATCAGAAAACGACAATCACGCATTTTATTCATAATCTAATCTGATTTTCAAATTTCCCGCTTTTCTAGCGAGTACCCTGTAATATATTTTTAAAAACGAAATTTCTTCAACTTTCACATAATATAAAACTTAAAACTAATGTTTCATTGCTATAGATGAAACAGGACCATTTTTACACGCCTTCTTTTTTGTTGGAGGAACCAGATTGTCACCGGAAGTACCCTACCTTGCAAAATGTATAAAAAGTGTTTGATGTACACCAGCTCCGTGAAAATTTAATACAGGGCACAAAAATGAGTTATGTAAACGCATAAACATGATTTCAAATTTGGAAAGATAGTACTTTTTGTGTGATTTGCATTATCTGAGGTCCAGCTATCAAATTTAGAGTGTTTTGGGCCGGTACTAAAGATAACTATAAGTATCATGCTTGATCAATCATTATAGAATAACTCTTAGCCTAAGCCATGCAACAGTATGTATTTTTGAAAAGGAAATCCACCTGCCCCCCCCCCCCCCAACAAAAATGCGCGCTAACGTGCATTCCCTTTGTTTGTTGAGGGGGCCAGATGGTTTGGAACCAGATCCATGAGCCATAACAGTAGAATGATGGGTATGATAATGTACTACAAAAACGAGCCAGAACAAAGATCCACATTTACATTTCACAATATGTGGATCTAGATCATAAAAGGCAAACACCCAACAAAAAAACATCACAATGGGATACAGATTCTCAAGAACAAATACGCCTTGGGATGAACCAAAAGATGAACCTAAAAAAAGCAATCCAAGTTGCAAAACAAATTCATGACGAAATAGAAAAAGGGACAGAAATAGCACGTGCAGCCTATCACGAAAGTTCAGGGGAGATTCATGACGGAGAACTGTCATGAACAGACATATGGAACGCATTCACAGAAAGAGGAGACAGAGAGCTTGATCTGGATTACCAACGACTATACAACAGTGGACAAACACTATATACAGCAGGAGAGCACAACAGGTCACAAAATCCAAACTGGGTGGACCCAAATGACAAAGAACCATCAGATAGATCACCAGAAGGACCAAGACAAAGTATCCTAGAACAAATATCACCACAACAATGGCTCCAACTGGGACAACAATCATCAGCAAAAGTGGGATCAATGATAGGAAAACAAATCTGGAGAGACGTAATCCAAAGAGCAGCAAAAGGAAAATCAGCACGAATACCAAACGCACTGAAACTATACCAAACCTATGAAAGAGGAAAAGAAGTAATCGGCGACTTTAAAACACTGCACAGAGCAGAAAACGCAACAGTTGACCAACACGAGCACGTGAGAGCAACGACAAGGAATGACACACAACAAATCAACAACCAACCTGAAACAACTACTAAACGAACTGTCGGATTGGTCACAAGAAGACCTTCTGACGAAGCAAACGTATCTATGTCCGGACGACCAAGGAAGAATTGGGGACAAATACACAACATTAACCAAAGTAGAAAGAGAAACTTGGAACAATCGGGTGGTCCTAGTAATAAAAGACAAAGAATTGGAACAAATTCAAACGCTAGCACATCCACTCAGACTAATAATAGAAGTCAAAATGAAGGGACACAAACAAATGCACTGCGAACAACTCATACATCGACTCAAACAGACCTCAACACGATCGACACAAACACATGGGAAGGATTTAGAGCCTACAGAGCAGGAGGACAACAAAACGTCCGGAACCTCACACCATTCCAAAGGAGACATATTAGAGGAGAATGGCAAAGAAACAACAGAAGACAAAGAGAAAAAGACAGAAAGGAAACAGAAAGAAGGAGAGAAAAGATCATCCAAAGAGCACAACAACGACGTCAACAAAAAAAGGCACAAAAACAATTAAATAAGAACGACAAGCAAAGCGACCTGTCAAACCTACAGGGAACAAGCGTGAGCAAACCAAAACCAACACCATAGTAATCAAGACAAGCTGGAGATATTACAAACACTACAATCAATCGCGCTATGGCTGCTAATACTAATCAAATTGATCCGCTCGAAAACGATAACGATCACGAACTCAACGAAAACGAACCTACTCTCCTCAATACTGGAAGCTCTACAGGGCTCAACTACCTGGGACAGGGCGACGGAGACTCAGCATGGGTACCAGCCAAAAAAATCAAGACCAACTTCGCATCAAAATTCAACAACGTCATAAAGGTCCATGCCAAAAGAAACACAACAATGATGTTCAAGACGCATGGAACCGGGATAGGAAACGAAAAAAACAGCATATCACTGACGGTACCAACAAACGATCAAAACTTGGATCGGTGCGGCCCGTGGCACTTCTGGACAAATACAGAAGTATTCCAATCAAACAAACACCACGTGCCACTGCGCATGATCGCCGACTTTGCGCCAATGTTTTGCAGCAAACAGGTAATAATGTGGGAATTATATGACAACACCGCACCAGCAACTGACGACGGAAAATCGTACGGCTACGAGAGATGGGCATTCTACAACGGCTGGGGAAAACTATCAAAAAATATGCTAACAGTTGGCGTCACAAGCATCAGGGGGAGCAGAATTTCAATTCATAAGAATCGGAAATTTCAGAATCAAAGGAATGCCATACCAAAACCAAGCAATATCAAGCACACCAGCGGGAACGCCAGCACTAGCGCCAACACCAAGAATGATCATGGCCTGGAAGTACATTGAAAGCTCAAAACACCAATTAGTGGCGAGACAAGGAGAAGCAGGTAAAAGCCCAACACCAGAAGCGGTGTCATACAACAAAGCGGGTCAAGATGCGGTTCTACAACCTATACGCGGACAAGCAGCCGCAAAAGAACTAGCAATAGGAAGTGAAACACGGGAAATGAACCTAGATGTGGAATGGATACGCAAATTCACAAGCGTAGCAGACAACCACACATTCGACATGACCAATGGACACCATGGTTCAAATACAACGCAAACTTCAAAGTGAGAACGTCACCCATTATAACACAAATGATGGCGTACAGATCCACACTTGGTCAAAAGCTAAGGAACAGAACACTGGCGACAGACGAAAACGAGTGTAGTCTACACAACGCAGCACTCACAACAGAAGGATCAACAGAACCAGCTTATGCAGCGTGGCTGTCAGTATACGAGCAAAACGTTATCCATTTACCGATTCAAATAACATATGACTTTGAGTTCCGCGGCAGACTGGAGAGCGGCTACTTTTGAAAAAACCGTTGAAAACCGTTAATGAGTCAAAAACAACTTCAAAAACAACTCCTTATATGGAGATGAACCGACACGACCGCGACAACGAAACGAGACAGGAAAGCATTGGCGTGTCTTTATTCAAAGGTGACCTTTGGTTAGCGCGCGCGTACGTTACATACATAATAAACAACTTCGAAGTGGAAAATCAGTTTCACAAAAATTCGCTACAGCTTCAGTTGGAAAGAAGTATAATAGAAAACTACGATGCAGAACTTCGAAAGCGAAGAGAAGGACTTGAGCGATATGACAACGACATCTGTGCAACGTTCTCGGCGTTGGGCATTTACGATTGTCAATGCAGAAGCACAAGACAAATACCAACTAGGAAATGCGACGCTATACTTAGGGCCCACAGAGAGGGACTCCTTACAGGTATCGCATCTTCATGGTATTGCCTTCGGGAATGTTCGAGAGTGGCAGGGAAGCTTCTATAAGGAAGCTTTCATTGCTTAAGAAAATGGAAGCAGCAGGATTGAAAGTCACCTATCTCGCCAGCATTAAAAACCTCGCGGGATACATCCATTACGCGTTCAAAGAGGGAAACATCCCAGAAGAACTAAAAGCTATAACAAAAAACAGCGTAAAAACTCGAGGACAAAACTACTTCCAAGACCTGGCAAAAGAAGTAGCAGCGGAATTTAGCGATAAACCGAGCGCCAACCTATTCAAACACCGGATCTTAGAAAAATGCTTTGCTTATCCAAAATCATTGCTAAAAAGAGCGCACGAGCAATGCACATTTGGGGAAGAAAGCAGACTGCAGAGAAAAATATGAAAAAAAACAAAAGCATTAGAACCAGAGCCGTTCACAGCAGAAGAATAGAGATCGGCTTTCTGGAGAATTACAGAGAACTTCGAATCAGGAACATGGAACGGACTAAGCCTGACCTTGTTCCAAATGCGGCTCATATTAATATCGGCGGCGCTAGAAGCACGCAGCAGGGTCGACGGCATGCAACTGGCGCCACATTTCATAATAAAGGGCGATGCCGCTAGCGGAAAAACTTTAATAAGTAATCTACTATTTACGACAAAGGAGGCATCAACACTAACGACCGACAGCGAAGGAGTGGGACAGATGACCTTACGCATAGGCCACAAAGTCCTCAAGGTAGATGACGCAGGCCAAACAACATTAACATCCAAAAGAATGGTCGATACATTCACAACATGTTACCATAACAATTGGTCGGCAAAGGAACACGGATACAGGCAGGATAACACATCCACCTGCATATGGATAACAACGAACGTCAAACACCCACTAACATTAATGGCCTTCGACGGAGACGTGGTTCCACTAAAGCGGTGCTTCTTAGTAATAACAGTAATGAACAAAAAGCTAAACCTACCAAAAAGAGGAAAAATTAACAAAAAAACGGTCGATGACGCAATCGAACTAACGACCGAACTGCTTTTAACCCAAGCATCACTAATGGAAGACCAGATAGGAAACAAAATCGAGGACACATCACAGAGCCACATAGCAAAAGAACTTTAAAAAGTTGAGAACTACAATGGCTTAAAGAAATACACTTGAAAAGCGACAGCGAAGAGGAATGTTCGTACGCTGCGTTTGTGCGCGGTGTATACGACATAGATGCGAACCAAACAGCGACCTCCTCTCCAGTGCCTACAGCGGCCACTGCCCACGTGACGCATGCAGAAAAGAAAGAAGAGAACAACGAAGATCCAGAACCAGAGAACATAACACTGCAGATGACGAAGGATACAGAACCGGAAACGAGTCCCATGAACCAGGGGTTGAACAATACCTTGGCCAGGGAAGAAACAGAAGTGGCTCGAGGAAAATTAGGAAGTTTGGTTGAAGAAACCACATCTGGTACCACTCTTAGACTCCTCGAAAGAGTGGGAAGCATTCTCCCTGACGAAAATCATGGAGGGGGAGACATCACACGGGAACATTTGAACAATCAATTAGCAACTGCAGTTGCACGTATTGTTTGTAAATATTATCGTAATGTGTAACTTGTACCAGATCCACATTTGTAAATAGTAATATGTGGATCATGGATCAGGATCGTGTTTGTTATGCGCAGTACATCGTCATACCCTACAATGTACTCGAATAAAAAAAACAAAAAAAAATAAAAAACTTTCAACACCCTAGGGTGGTAGTGAAATAAAATTTTTTATATTGCTTTAATTTTTTTAAAGTTTTCTCTTTTTTTATGTTTTTTTTTATTTATTCTACATTTTTTAAAAACTTTCAGATGATATGTACTTCTGCACTGGTTTGGGAGTTAAAATAACTTGACAAAAGGACTAAACTTTGGCAATAAAAATCGTATATAAACACATTCGTCCAAATGTACGCAACATTGATCTATTACTAATACTTACTTGACATCGAGTGCTGTGAAATAGCACTAACCGCAACGAACAAACTAACTTCATCGTCGTCGTCTATAATCAAAATAAAAACAATAAGAACTGACAAATCATTCAGGGAAGGTGAGAAGCAGGACGCTAAATAATGAACATTTCAAGGCTTCTTTTCAGCTTGTCCCCATAAAATGCTTTTGACTTCACAATAGGAGTGGGAGATAAAATTGATAAAACCTCTTTTTAGCATGTCTCCAAATAAAATGGCTTCCAACTGTACACAATTACCTATCCAAAAAATAATGTGTCTCCTGTCAGCACTATACCAAGCATTGCTTTGTGGAGGCAACCAACAACTTCTTGCCGTCTTAAGTCTTTGACTTAAGACGGTTTTGTAATACCGCCACTTGTTGATGATGCTGCCATGGCTCCACGTACATCCTTATCTGCAATACATATTTCAAGGTCAAAAATCTGTCAATACACCCATTCACATGTGATCATGCTGCAGTTTGTGAGTGTAAATGAACTTAGTAATGCTGATAGATAGCAGTACGCTAATAATAATAAACATTGCCAAGGCTTTGTTTTATCCCATCCCCATAAAATGCTTTTGACTTCACAATAGAAGTGGGAATTCTTTTTACCATTGCAGCCCATAGAATTATGGCAATAGTTGCAGATGGCCACATCAAAATTTTCAAAAGCGGTCTTTACACAATTTTTCCTTCTAATGAAGGAAATTTGTTTTAAATGAATATTTTGAAGCGCGATCTTTTCAAAATATTTACCATAAATTCTGTGCATGATCTTTTTTTTGAGTCGAGCAAAACTTTTTTCCAAGTTTTTCATTTGGGATAGATCCTACTGCTTAATGCTATAAAATAGAACTTACCGCTGCTCATCAATGGAGTATGGACTTCATGTCTACTAGTTGATGGAATCATATTTCCAACTCCACCAGATTTCATACCCCTCAAATCTGCAATACAGTTTCGATAACAACAAGGGTTTCAAAGGAATGGCAAATGGGATGGAAATGAATGGTGTGGGAAAGCATTAAGCAACTATAAAAATTGTTAAAACCTCTTTTCAGCATGTCTCCAAATAAAATGGCTTCCAACTGTACACAATTACCTATCCAAAAATGTGTGTCTGATCAGTACTATACCAAGCTTTGCTTTGTGGAGGCAACCAACAACTTCTTGCAAAGTCTTCAGATCGTTTTGTGATATAGCATACCTCCACTTGTTGATGGGGGCGTCATGGCTCCACATACATCTTCATCTGCAATACATATTTCAAGGTCAAAAATCTGTCAATATACCAATTCGCATGTGATCATGCTGGAGTTTGTGAGTGTAAATGAACTTAGTAATACTGTGTCGGAACCACTTTCTTGGATTTTTTGTTCGTTAATAATTTATCGGCTGTTTTGTTTAAATTCATTCATGCGTTAATTTTGTATTTTACCTTTAAGTTGTGCTACATCACCTCATTTTAATTTCCTTAGCTTATTATTTTGCCTTTTTAATCACTTCGCAGTTTTTGTGCTCCGTCGGCAAATTAGTAGGTGATGTAGTTTAGTTTTGCATTTTTTAAATTAATTCGAGATACTACTCTCAATCAACCTGACTAACAGAGCAGTCTATTGAGTAACTGAAGGATGCTTGTCAGGAACCCCACGAAAGCTTACAACAATCCATAATTAACTTCCCATTGAAATTCGATCCGTTTGTCATGTTCAATAATACATGCATACTGGTGCGATGGTGTAGTGGTTTGAGCATCCGATTCGTAAGCAGTGGATCTGCGTTTCATTTCCCAGGTCCAGTAACATCAAAAGACTTTAAAAAAATGGTATTCACAGCTTTCCTGCTTGGTGCTCAGCAACCTTTTTTGTTGGCATATATACCCAGCCAGCAAGCCCATCTGCGGCCTATGCTTGTTTGAAATGGGCTGGTGGGCTCGCAGTATGATTTGGTCAAATTTTGTTGAATGACTCTGGGACCCAACTGGGCTGACACAGTAATATTATAACACTGCGGTTTTTAATAAGATGGTTTAAATATTAAAGTTATTCCTACTTACTGTTAACGTTTATTCAGTTTTTGAAAAGCTGTTTTAAAACTGATAGGAAGAAAATTGTATGGTTCTTTATCGGGCAGCCCTTGCTAAAACAAGACTTAGGGTTAATTCTGGGCTCAATCTAGGCTGCCTATTTTAGTATGTGTACTCATAATGGGCAGCCCATCTCGACAATTGGGCGTAAGGTAGGCAGCCCACTTTAATGTGTGATTTTTCTGGTGTTGTCCCGTCTATTTCCATCACCAAAAATATGTTTAAGGATGATGCTGGTATAGTAAGTAGCTTGATGTGGGGATTCTCGTTTAATTGTAGAGGTTTAGATGGCGGTAATCCCATCAGGAGTTACCCGTAATGCAGGTTCAATATTGACAATTATAATCATGATTTTTTTTGTCTACGCTTGTGGTTGAAAGCGAAATAAAAAAGCAAAGGCCGATTGTGATTGATCACAAAAAGTCTGGGTGCAAGCGGGTCAATGAGGCGTGCGTAAGGCATCACGTGCGTAAAAGTGAAAATTGATTTAATAGAGCGGGAAAGATAAATGAAAATATCCCCAAAGTAAAATTTTTAACCCAAACGTTCACAAAACCAAAGTCCATATGACGGCTATGCTGTTACAATTTCGTGAGTTTACTAAATCAGTTAACTAAAAAATGGATTTGTGACTTTATTTCTCATACAATTTTCGAAGGATTATGCTATATTCTTCATGCATTGGAAGATATACAAACTGTGTTCTAATTCTTGAATTTTCATACCAAAAAACGATTAAAAAGACCAAGAACCCAGTTGCGGATGACAAAAATTTCAAAATTTTCAGCAGACACATGCAAGAGCAAACTACCTTGAATTCAGATCAATGGTTAACAATAAGTAGGAATAACTTTAATATTTAAACCATCTTATTAAAAACCGCAGTGTTATAATATTACTGTGTCAGCCCAGTTGGGTCCCAGAGTCATTCAACAAAATTTGACCAAATCATACTGCGAGCCCACCAGCCCATTTCAAACAAGCATAGGCCGCAGATGGGCTTGCTGGCTGGGTATATATGCCAACAAAAAAGGTTGCTGAGCACCAAGCAGGAAAGCTGTGAATACCATTTTTTTAAAGTCTTTTGATGTTACTGGACCTGGGAAATGAAACGCAGATCCACTGCTTACGAATCGGATGCTCAAACCACTACACCATCGCACCAGTATGCATGTATTATTGAACATGACAAACGGATCGAATTTCAATGGGAAGTTAATTATGGATTGTTGTAAGCTTTCGTGGGGTTCCTGACAAGCATCCTTCAGTTACTCAATAGACTGCTCTGTTAGTCAGGTTGATTGAGAGTAGTATCTCGAATTAATTTAAAAAATGCAAAACTAAACTACATCACCTACTAATTTGCCGACGGAGCACAAAAACTGCGAAGTGATTAAAAAGGCAAAATAATAAGCTAAGGAAATTAAAATGAGGTGATGTAGCGCAACTTAAAGGTAAAATACAAAATTAACGCATGAATGAATTTAAACAAAACAGCCGATAAATTATTAACGAACAAAAAATCCAAGAAAGTGGTTCCGACACAGCATTACTAAGTTCATTTACACTCACAAACTCCAGCATGATCACATGCGAATTGGTATATTGACAGATTTTTGACCTTGAAATATGTATTGCAGATGAAGATGTATGTGGAGCCATGACGCCCCCATCAACAAGTGGAGGTATGCTATATCACAAAACGATCTGAAGACTTTGCAAGAAGTTGTTGGTTGCCTCCACAAAGCAAAGCTTGGTATAGTACTGATCAGACACACATTTTTGGATAGGTAATTGTGTACAGTTGGAAGCCATTTTATTTGGAGACATGCTGAAAAGAGGTTTTAACAATTTTTATAGTTGCTTAATGCTTTCCCACACCATTCATTTCCATCCCATTTGCCATTCCTTTGAAACCCTTGTTGTTATCGAAACTGTATTGCAGATTTGAGGGGTATGAAATCTGGTGGAGTTGGAAATATGATTCCATCAACTAGTAGACATGAAGTCCATACTCCATTGATGAGCAGCGGTAAGTTCTATTTTATAGCATTAAGCAGTAGGATCTATCCCAAATGAAAAACTTGGAAAAAAGTTTTGCTCGACTCAAAAAAAAGATCATGCACAGAATTTATGGTAAATATTTTGAAAAGATCGCGCTTCAAAATATTCATTTAAAACAAATTTCCTTCATTAGAAGGAAAAATTGTGTAAAGACCGCTTTTGAAAATTTTGATGTGGCCATCTGCAACTATTGCCATAATTCTATGGGCTGCAATGGTAAAAAGAATTCCCACTTCTATTGTGAAGTCAAAAGCATTTTATGGGGATGGGATAAAACAAAGCCTTGGCAATGTTTATTATTATTAGCGTACTGCTATCTATCAGCATTACTAAGTTCATTTACACTCACAAACTGCAGCATGATCACATGTGAATGGGTGTATTGACAGATTTTTGACCTTGAAATATGTATTGCAGATAAGGATGTACGTGGAGCCATGGCAGCATCATCAACAAGTGGCGGTATTACAAAACCGTCTTAAGTCTTTGACTGTTGGTTGTTGGTTGTTGGTTGCCTCCACAAAGCAATGCTTGGTATAGTGCTGACAGGAGACACATTATTTTTTGGATAGGTAATTGTGTACAGTTGGAAGCCATTTTATTTGGAGACATGCTAAAAAGAGGTTTTATCAATTTTATCTCCCACTCCTATTGTGAAGTCAAAAGCATTTTATGGGGACAAGCTGAAAAGAAGCCTTGAAATGTTCATTATTTAGCGTCCTGCTTCTCACCTTCCCTGAATGATTTGTCAGTTCTTATTGTTTTTATTTTGATTATAGACGACGACGATGAAGTTAGTTTGTTCGTTGCGGTTAGTGCTGTTTCACAGCACTCGATGTCAAGTACGTATTAGTAATAGATCAATGTTGTGTACATTTGGACGAATGTGTTTATATACGATTTTTATTGCCAAAGTTTAGTCCTTTTGTCAAGTTGTAGTATTTAACTCCCAAACCAATGCAGATGTTCCGTCCCAAACATAGCGATACAATTCGCTTTCTTGTGAATGGAGGATAAATATGGCAAATAAAAAAGTAATGAGCGTTGTTTGTATTATGGTAAATGTTTTGCCATATTATTTTGCCTCATCATCTAAGAAACAAGAGTTGTTTTGTGGAATGTGACACACCAGTGATAAGGTGACATAGCTAATTTGCAAACTCTATTTCTGTCTCCTCAATACAGTTTTGTTGTTTTGTGCTCATATATCAAAACCCTCCACTGAGTAAAGTACTTTAGAAACTGCATCTCCCAAATACAACCAGCAGTGAGTCAGGCAGTGCTGTGGTTCCTCACTGTAGCAATTGCATTTTTTTCTTGAATTTAGGGGTGTGCAATCTTTAGATAATGCTGGCCAAGAAATATAAAAAATAAATTAACAAAATTGAAATTGAACTTGCTGGGTACCAGCATCCATCTTCAAAAATGGCAAGATTTGGAACCCTTGTCAAAACGCATTTTCATAAAGCAGTCGCTCCTGAATGGAATTAATGAAGGGTACTCCACTGTAACAGTGCTGATAGGCTTGTAAAAAAGTCATCCAGGATATATTGCTAGAACGTACTGTAAAATTTGTGTTGCAGGTGATGAGGAAGTTTCATGTCCCACTCCTGCAAGCGTGGAAAGCCATCTGCCATCCAGACCAGGCAGATGAGGTAGTCGTTCAAAACAGCTGGGTGCGCTATCAGCCACTGCCACTGCAAAAGATTCATCCACACGCGTGATTCCAGGAGTGGTATCACCCCTACCGCAGTGGCAAGATGACATCAACTCACCACCACCGGCTCCTTACTTCATTGGCCGTCGCCAACGCCTGATATGAAGCCAGTGGACGGCATCCAGCTGTTTCTTGACAACAAATTTTTCGAAGGAGTTGCTACCAAAACTAATTGGTACGCTTCTCAATGCTTGGAAGGACGAAATAGAGGGAAAAGTGGGATGACAGAGTGGAGGGAAGTCGATGGAGTGGAAATGTAATTTTTTGGTTTGCTATTTATAATGGGAATTACTCGATTAAATATTATTGGTCGAAACATCGGCGATTGGGGGCAAGTCTTTATAGGGGGGGGTCATGTCTCGCAACCGATAACAAGATATCCGGAGGTATTGCAAGTCAAAAGCATTTTATGGGGACGGGCTGAATTGAGGCCTTGACAATGTTTATTATTTAGCGTACTGCTTCTTACCTTCCCTGAACGATTAGCAAAGTCTTATTGTTTTCATTTTAATTATAGACGACGACCAGGAAGTTACCTTGTTTCCCATACGTCGGTGCGCTGCAGTTCCTACGGTTGTACAGCACTCAATCTCAAGTAAGTGTCAGTAATATTGTGTACTTTTAATTCACATTTGGACGAATGTGTTTATATACGATTGTATTTTTAAAGTTCAGGTTTTTTGTTAAGTAATAGTATTTAGACCCCAAGCGAGTATGGATGTTCCGTCCTAAATATAGCAATACGATTCACTTTCTCGTAAATGGAGGATAAATATTGCAAATAAAAAAAAAATAATAGTTACTGTTCGTATTATGGTGTTTTGAAAGCTCATTCGCCAATTGGACTGATGGATTTTTATGTTTGCCGCATTATTTTGCCACATCGTCATTAGCTGGTAACTATGAAACAAGAATTATTTTGTGGAATGTGACTCATTGCTGATAAGCTTGTTTTTATTATCTCACAAATTGCTTTCAATTACGTGAAACCCTTGTTGGAAAGAAATCCTAAAATTTTGTTTAATGAAAAATTGATGTATTTCACTCTCCTTTCTTAGAAATGTGTTGTAGTTGCTCATTGCAGCATTTACACAAAAAAGGCATTATTTGACACCCTTGTTATAACACATTTTGATAAAGCAGTCGCCCCTGAATGTGCAGCGGAATCAATGTAGGGTACTCGATCGTTGCAGTGCTGGTAGGCTTGTAAGAAAGTGATTCAAAATATATTGCTAAAACTTATTGCAAAATTTGGTTTGCAGGTGATGAGGAAGTTTCGGTTCCCACTACAGCAAGTGTGCCAAGCCATCCACCATCCAGGCCAGGAACCGGAGGTAGTCGTTCAAAGCAGCTGGGTGCGCTGTCATCCCCCGCCACTGTTAACGATTCATCCTCACGTTCGAATGTGGTATCACCTCCGCTGCAGTGGCAGGATGACATCGACTCAGCACCATCGGTTCCTCACTTCATTGGCCGTCGCCGACATTTTTTGCCGGCGACTAATATGAAGCCTGTGGATGTTGTCAAGCGCTTTCTCGATGACGAGTTTTTTGATGAAGTGGTTGCCGAAACGAATCGGTATGCATCGCAGTGCCTGAAAGGCATTACCAGAAAGAGGAGTGGCATGGCAGACTGGAAGCCGGTGGATGGAGCTGAAATGAAAAAGTTTTTTGGTTTGCTATTTATGATGGGGTTAAACCAAACACCTTCAATTAAACATTTTTGGTCGACACATCGGCTATGGGCTAGTTTTTATGGGAAGGTTATGTCTCGCAACAGATTTGAAGATATCCTGAGGTATTTGCATGTTGTTGACAACGGGTCCTCTCAGGATTCTTCAGCGACACAAGACCCCCTGTGGAAGCTTAGGCCGTTTATAGATTGATTGCTGTCGAGATTCAAGGCTTTGTTCGAACCGGGAAAAGAACTCAATCTTGACGAGGCCACCTGTTTGTACAAGGGTAGAGTTTCTTTCCGCTCATACAACCCGAATAAGCCAAACAAGTGGGGGATGAAGCTAAATCAAGTATGTGATTCTGCAATAGGGTACTGCTGTTGCTTCAAGATTGCTTAACCCTTTCAATACTCCTGGGACAATACATCCCAAATTAAGCCTTCCTTGATACTGGGCGCCATTTCATGCCTTTAGATTGGCTTGGGATGGGACAATTCAGCATTGTAGTGTAATACTGGCATCTGTAATCGTTCAACTACGTGGCTTGGCGGGAAATTTTATTTTGCTTTTCTCTTTTCATTCTCTCTTTGTTGGTAAACTACACAAAATCCACAGCTTGCTGAAATCTTTTGGATTTTATTACCCTAGGGAGTGGTTGATTTAGTTTTGTAGCGTTATAAATAAGCTCTCAAGTATGTTGCAGGGGTTATGTGATAAATTTGAGATTATACGTTTAGTGTTAGGAAGGTTAGCTTACACTTTTTGAAACTTGGGATAGATTTGTCCCAGCAGCACTGAGCTGTGGGACAAAATTGTCCCATCAGGATTGAAAACTTACTATTGTTTTTTATGTATTTTCAAGATGGCTAGTAAAAAGTTGAAGATAAATGAAATTAATGTGCTTGACATGCTGAGTGATGATAGTGATAGCAGTGGTGAGAGCGACATTGATGAAAGTGACATTGATAAGGCTTACATCCCTTCATCATCATCTTCCAGTGATGGCTCAGAAGGCTCTCATAGTGAAGCAGATAGCAGTGATGATGAAATAGAAAACGGAGAAGAGGAGGAAACTCAAATGCCGAGTGAGTTGCCTCGCACAAGTAGCAACGAACAAGTTGAAGCGGAAGTACTACGCCCAGCAGTTGATGATTTTTCGTGGTCAATGAATTTTGATCGATTTCAGCCAAGAATGAATCTTCCTCCGGATGTGGAACCTACTGTCCTAGTTGATGCAAATAGATCTACATCGGAACTTGGCATATTTCTACAACTGTTTACTACAGAACTGTTTGAGAAGATTTCTACATATACAAATATGAGGCTCCAGCTTCTTCGATCTGAAAAGCCTAATGGCGAAAATATACATGATACAACAGCAGAAGAAATAATGGTTGTTTTAGGATGCATTTTGGTGATGAGCTACAACAAAGTACCCGCAATGCATATGTATTGGTCAAATAAAAAGTCGTTGGGCAATCCGGAAATCAAGGAAGCGATTTCTAGAGACAGGTTTCAAATTATATTCTCCAAGCTTTACTTCCAACATCCAGAAAAGCCTGAGAAGGCTACAAAAACTTATTACCTGGAAGAAGTTTTGGCTTCATTGAAGAGTTCATTTACAGCTGCCAGATCGGATAGCATATACCAGTCTATAGACGAGTCCATGACAAAATTCAAGGGGAGGTCGGCATTGAAACAATATATGCCCATGAAGTCTATAAAGCGAGGTATCAAACTGTGGACGAGGTGTGATGCCAATACTGGTTATGTCTATGACACAAACATTTACACTGGCAAAGAAACAGATCAAGTAGAAGGAACCCTTGGAGAAAGAGTGGTAAAAACGCTTGCGGATTCAGTTCGAAACCCAAATGCAGTCCTGGTTTTTGACAGGTATTTCACATCTGTAAAGTTGCTGTGTGATGTACCATACCCTGCAATTGGTACTTACATGAAAAAGCGTAGAAACGTTCCACTTCTTCAGGCCAACTTGACAACAAGAGGAGAAAGTGAAATGGCTGTTTGCTCACAAGGAATTCTTGGAATTCACTGGAAGGACACAAAAGATGTTTATCTAATGTCCAACTGCCATAAGCCAACCATAACCACCACCACAAGAAAGCAAAAAGATGGAACAAAGCAAGAAGTGTCATGTCCGGAAGCAATAGCTTTTTACAACAAGCACATGGGAGGGGTGGATCACGCCGATCAAATGATCACCTTGTATGATCTTGACAGAAAAAATAAAAAGTGGTGGAGAAAGATATTTTTTCGTCTGCTTTTGACGGCAGTGTACAATTCTTTTGTAATATTCTGTGATGTGCGCCACAAAAAAATGCCATACATTAGTTTCTTCGTGAATGTTGCTGAGACTTTGATTGATTTTGGAAGAGACGGAGTGCCAAAGAAAAGAACAAGAAGAGTAGGCAGGCATTCACTAACATCTAGGATGGTTCAAAATGTTGGTGACCATTTGCCAATAAAAGAGAGGAAAAGAAGACGATGTATTAGATGTAAATCTGTTGCAAAGAAAGAAAAGAGAACTAGCTATGTATGCAAAAGATGCAACGTTCCTCTGTGCATGGATTGCTTCACACCACACCATACATAAACCTACTGCTGATGTAAACTTTCCTTGCTGACTTGTTGTGAACTTTTCTTCATCAGTGTCTAATTGAGAACGCTTATTTTTCGCCACAAATAAAGTTGGCATAACTGATATTTTTTTGATTTCTTTTTAGCGCTGTGACGTTTCAGTACTGTTGGGACATAAATGTCCCAGACTCAAATACTGCTGGGACATATATGTCCCAGTTCTATTTTTTGCCAAAAAAAACAAAAAAACAAAAAGCAAATGCAAAAAGTTGCATAAACTCTACTGCTAGCATCCAAACAAATTACTTAAAAACATAATTGTCACAAAAGCTAGAACAAATTAAATCCGTATTGAAAAAGTTAAGGGAATCAAGTACAGTGAATGATATAGTACTCAATCTCATGCAGGACTACCTTCATAAGGGTCATGAACTGTATGTAGATCGGTAGTATACTTCGATTCCGCTGTTTCGTGAAATGTATGCAAACCATACTCTAGCAGTTGGAACTTGTCAGATTACATAGCAAAGTATGTCGAAGACTTTTTTGATCCAGAAAATTTCCCAAGGCAATATCGTGGCATGTAGGCAGGGGCCTATCCTTGCTCTAAGATGGCGTGATAAATGCGATGTTATCATGCTTTCTACGAAGCATACATCAGAAATGACCACGGTTTTGGTGAGAGCGCGTATCAAAGGATAAGCCTGTTGCCGTGGATGGGTACAATAGGCACATGGGTGGTGTTGACAATAGTGATCAGATGTTAAGATACTATTGCTTCAACTGCAAATTGATAAAATGGTGGAAGAAACTGTATTTCCATTTGATAAGTCTGCCCTCGTCAATGCCCATATACTCTACAAAATGCAGAATGAACGCAACAATCAATTGATACCCCTGAGCAATTTCTTGTGGGTGGCGGATAATGACCTTATTGGTAGAAGACCTTGCGCTTGGCAGAAGGTGTTTCCCCATCACCCATTCAAGCCAGCAACCAACACTTCCCGGAGCGCACCGAGGCAACTGCCAGTAAGCGCCATGCTCAACTGGAATGTATAGTTTGCTAAAAAGACAGAAGCTGCCTCCTCTAGAAGATGCCCCACGGAAAAGAAGCTCAAAAACGACAACGGCCAGGTGCGATCAATGCAAAGTTCCCTTGTGTGTTTTTGATTGCTTTAAAGCATATCATACAAAAGAAAATTACTGGGAGTAGTGTTCTCATAACTTACACTGGTACCAGTACTTTCTCTTACGTGTGACATGTTTTCAGCCTTCCAAATTTATTTTCTTTTTTTGGTTTCATCTTATCCCTCCAAAACGTACCTTATCTACTGATGTAGTCCCATTGTAAATAACAAGCTAAGAGACACTAAAGCATCATGGTCTTAAATAAATCAAACTTTTTAGTGTCGCTTGGTTGTAGCTAACTTATTTTGGCCCAAGATTTTTTTTGGCTGCTGTAAGATGTTTGAGTGACCTTTGTTACCAATGCTAGTTACATGTTTTCGTTTAGCGGTTGAGCTATATTAACTGACGATGCCTCTTGCATTATTGTTGACCACAATGCATAGCAAAAAAACTGCTAAAATTGTGAGATATATCTATTATAGTGGAAGTGAACATTTTGAAATCTTTTAGTTTTCGATGCCTTGTATATTATTTTTTTGCTATATTGCATGGTTAATGATGGTTGTGATCTAAAGCTCTCTTCAGGGCACCTCTTCAGGGCAATAAGCATCGTATTTGCTTGGGCAAAGCCACAATAGCCAACTGAAAACAGCTGTAAATAAAGTGCTATATGTCAAATTGTCTGCTTATGTAAAATTGCTATTAACCTGTCACTTATTGGATTATATCCCAAGATGGCCCTATGCATCGATTTGTCAAGTATTATTGCTACGCCATGTTGTCGTTTGGTTTCATTTCCAAAAAAATATACTTATTCCCAGATTGACTTTGTTTCTTTCCATCTATAATTTCATGATGTCTAACTTTCTACAGTTCATGGTACGCACGTTCCATGTTCCAAGAGTATAGTCTTTCAGCCAACTAGATCCTTGTCTTGTTCTACAGATGATCTCAGTCTTGGAACTTCCTTTCGGATTTGGTTTTAACTCGTCATTACAGATTGGTTTCGAAATTATGGCTTTTCGCTCTGCCCCAGTAAATGATTGTGTGCTTTCTGACCGGGGGGCCTCATTTTCCAGCACTATTTCTTTCTCTGTAATTTTGTCAACCATGTTCATAAAGTTTTGTTAACAAGACAAGGATCTAGCTGGCTGAAAAACGTTGTGTTGTTATATATTTGTCATAAAAATGTACTTGAAAATAGTTTTTTATCCATTTTGATCTTCTTCCTACTGGATATTCCTCATTCCAGAGAAGCAGTTTAAAGATGTTTCTTTCTTTCTTTTTAACAAATGGATTCTAACTTGATGAATACGATTGTTATCGCAATATGCCAAAGCAATTTTGTCCAAGATTTTGTTGAAGTAAATTAGTGTCCAACTTTCGCTTATGTCACTATTGGGACACAAGGGAATAAACCAGTTTTGTTTTTGTGGCTACAGATATTTATTTATCTCTCATTATATTTTTCATCATTTCCTGGTATAAACACATGTTTCCTTATACTCAGCAGAAAAGGTGTGGTCAATTGATTCAGTATAATGCTTATTGCATTTACCGTATTTACTCGATTGTAAGCCACGGCTTATGAAGTTTTTCTTTCCATCATGTTTGCGGCTTAAATTCAAGGGCGGCTTACATTCAAGGGTGGTTTACATTTTTTGGTTTAGCGATTTGTTGCTAGGTATAAAGTAGACCAAGCCCACACCTTTTAACAAAAAAATTACCTAAAAGCAAAATTTGGGATTTAAATGGTTTAAAGAGTTCAAAAAGCAGAACTTTTGCATCAGAAACAACTGTTCATAACAATAGTAAGAGCTTTCCATACAGTTTCTATGACCAGTTTTTTCTAAGGAAAAAAACAAAAAATACCAATCACGATCTGATCTCACTTGATATCAGAACAATAGTTTTCAAAAGGGTTGGTTGCTGCATTTTGTGAAAGCTAAAATCACCTTTTTAATAGCAGTACATTAAACATCTTTTTTTTAAGTTCTCTACATTTTCGACAAATCACATTTAAATGATTTGGAGGAAGAAAGTACCTCTACCGAAATCCTTAATAAATATATACAAACTTTTTAAAATTCTGATTTGGTAATGGCATTATTCCAAAAGTTCTCTCCCCACAGCACAAAAAACCACAGTGACACTGGTGACAAAAGATCAATTTTGGTACCATTAGAAAATTGCAAAAGTAAATTTGTTGACGGCACTTAACATAGCATAAAAAGCTAATTTGCCAAATGCTTTCATGAGAGGCAAAATCTTGCCAGACTCTAGAGATAAAATCTCCTGTTTACTCTAGCTCTCCTATTTGATGTAGCACCTTTAAGAGCACTTTTTAGCTTACTTTAAAATGGAAACTCAATTGCCAATGTTGCCATGCAAAGCAAACGTCTCTTAGCTTTAAAATCAAACCTAAATTCGTAAAGAACCACCGAACTTCGTAGGACCTAAGAGCAAAACCTTTGTTCAACTACCCACTTTCCTTCCCCAAAACAAACTCTTGTTTACCGATCTTTATTGTCTAGTAGCGTTACTTTATGTTGTTGAGCTTACAATCAATTTTTAGGTATCGAGCTCGGAGATCGGTCAGCCTCGGTGCATCTCAAAAAATATTCTCCAATATCAAATGTTAACTTGTCGCGTTTGATTGCAAGTGATATAATCATTTTTTAAAATATTTTGTGAATCACACTTGACACTGTAGACTGGAATAAAAAGTATTATCATTTGATCAAAAACATCTTGGCGATAATTTCACTATCAACAAAAGATTAAGATGCTAGCAAGCACACAAAGTCGGTTGTTGTCATAAAGCATAAGAGCACTGCTATGTAACAAAGATAAAGCTTAACCGAAGCAAATGTCAAACATAATCTAAAGCAACAACCCCTTTGTGACTTCACGCCATCACTTTCTTAAAAAATGAAGAAAAAGCTAGGAAGAAGCACCTATTTTGACGTCGATTTTCCCATCAAAAAAGGGGAAGTGATAAGTTGGTAACCTACCGTCAAAACACACGAATTTTTTTGAAAACTACTCCGAGTATAGGTGTCATCAATCTTTTTCTAGTACGGTATGCCGAAACGGTATTTTGTCTGATGCTATGTCTTCCACTGTCTAAACAAAGAAGTTGAGAGTTGTGACGTGCATTCTAAATTGTCACATGCCTTTATGACGTGCATTCTAAAAAAAAAGGGAGTTGTTAGTTTTATTTAAGAGATTAGCCTACTGGTAAATTGTCAGTAACGAACATACCGGTACTGGTAAATTTGAAGAGTAGCCTACTGCAGTGCTTTTAAGAAATTGTGTAAGAATGAGTAAAGGACGAGCGAATTCTGTGGAGTTTAAAATTGATTTCGTTAATTTTGCAGAAAAGCATTCAAATCGAGAAACAAGGCGAAAATTTCAAGTGGACGAGTCAATGGTACGCCGATGGGTTCAAAACAAGGCCAAACTTAACGCAGCTTATGAAAAACCAGGACCATCAAAAAAGAAGTCAAAACTTGGCTGTGGGAGAAAGCCAATACTGTCTACTATTGAAGATCAGTTGATGGAAAAAGTTGCACATGAGCGAGAGCAACAGCATCACGTCTCCACCAAATTAGTTACAGTCTGGGCTAAAAACATGGCTGCAGAAAAAGGCTTGACTGCATTTGTAGGATCACGTGGATGGCTGTGCAATTTTCTGAAGCGGTTCAATTTGACACTCAGAGAGAATGACGACTGGGCAATCCATGCCACACGACTTAGAAGATAAACCAAGAGATCTGCACAAGTTTCAGCCATCAATGATCGCCAACATGGATGAGACGCCGATCTGGGCAGATATGCCCAGTGCCACCACGATTGATCGGAGAGGCATACGAGCAGTTCCTATTCAAACAACCGGCCACGAGAAAAACCGACTAACTGTGTGTCTGGCTGTAAAAGCAGATGGGACAAAGATGACACCATATATTGTGATCTCAGCCAAAAAAGTTAAAAAAGAGCTCGCGAATATATCCAGTGTTATGGTGGCGGCAACACCAAATGGCTGGATGAACGACAATCTTACTGCGGATTGGGTGGAGAAAGTTTGGACAAATTTTTCCTTTGCCAAACGTATGCTTGTGTGGGATTCGTTCAAGTGCCATATATCTGAAGATATGAAGAAACAATTACAGCGATACAACACTGTTATGTCAGTGATTCCTGGTGGATGCACGAAATATCTGCAACCACTTGATGTTTGCATCAACTAACCATTTAAGCAATACTTCCGCGAGCTTTATGATGAATGGTTTAGTAAAGAGGAGTTTGAGTACACTTCTGATGGTAAAATAAAGGCACCCAGTCATTTGAAACAAATTACGTGGGTCGTTCAAGCATGGGGTAAAGTTTCAAAAGAAGTCATCATCATATCTTTTGATGTATGTGGAATCACAACGGACAATGCAGCGAAAATTCCTTGCCTACGGAAAGAACATGGTGGTGCTGATACTGAAGAAAGTACCGGTAACCTTGGTGACATTATCGATGACGACAATGACATTGTTGAGCATGAAAGTTAAAATAAACCTGTACAGAGATTCAGCTTTGTCTGGTGATTGTGATAAGTAGGGCAATTTTTTGTCATTAAAGTTATATTGTTTTTAGAAGGTCTGTTTTTTATAAAATACCCAAAAATTCAATCAAAACTTTTGTACGATGTTTGATAACGGAGTTAAAAAGTCATATTAAAGTCATATTTTACACCATAAGTCATAAAAAAATATTTTCGGTCATAAAAGTCATAAATTTAGTCATTGCTCCCATATTCAGTAGGATATTCATGGTGCAAAGACAGAACGTTAGATTAACAACGATTGCAAAGCTTTGCTATCTCCATTATTGTTATGACTCTGTGACGCCATAGTCATCTTGCTCAAAAATATCAAATTAATTAATTTATTTCCTTGTATAAGTTCTAACGAATCAGCTACACTAGTTTGCAAGTTGTAAATTTAATCTCAAGCACAGATATTGCTCTTTTGCTACAACACCATCAACTGTCGAAATAGTCGTAATGCTTTTGAAACTCGTAAAAGCGCTACGCTAAAAGTCACAAGTTAGAAAATAAATTATGTCGTCATAACCACAAGCAAAAGAAAAATATTTTAACACGTGCGTGTACCTTAACGCATTTTAGCTTATTTAGCAAGCGTATGAATTTATTTAGCAAGTGTTCCTTAACAGCAAGTTTCAGCAAACAGTATGGGAAAAACTGCAGAATCAAAAGTAGTAAAAACAAAAAGGTATGTAAAGCAATATCCCCAAGAGTTTTCTTGCAATCCCCAGAATGATCTTTAGTGTCCAAAAGTAGTAAAAACAAAAAGGTATGTAAAGCAATATCCCCAAGAGTTTTCTTGCAATCCCCAGAATGATCTTTATTGTCAGCTTTGTGCCACCATCGTCAGATGTTACAAGCGCTTTCACGTGGAACATCGAAAATCGGCAACAAAACACCAAAAGAAAATTGCACCGGCAAAAAAGACCTTAAACAAACAGTCTTTTGTCCCCATTTGCCAACGGGATTTTACAAAAAAGGTCGTAACGGCATTCTTAGAGGGTGACATCCCACTCTATAAGCTTCAGCATGCCAGTATTAAAAAGCTATTAAACTCAGAGTTGGGGAAGCATTGCCCTTCTGAATCAGCATGTCGAAGCCATGTTAAGGAATTGGCTGCTAAAGGAACTGAACGCCTTAAGGAATTGTTTGCTGCAAAAGCATTGTTTTTGGTCGTAGATGAGGCTGAGGTATCTGGTCAAAAGTATGTCAATATTTTAGCAGGGCTGATGGAGGAACCTGAAAAAACATACTTGGTCAACTGCAAACCATTAAATGGCAACTCCAATAGCTCCAATATTTGTACAATTGTTGACGACACCCTCAAGAACATGAATATTGCTCGTGAGAAGTTTTTGCTGCTACTCAGTGATGCCGCAAGTTACATGATAAAAGCAGCTGAAACATTAAAAATCCTGTATCCACGCCAGCTCCATGTTACTTGCATCGCACATTTGCTGCATAATTGGGCTGAGCATATACGTGCACATTTTAAAGCTGCAGACAATTTGATATCGTCTATAAAAGCAGCAACCATAAAAAACAAAGACCGACATGCTTTGTTCACCGCAGCTGGTTTGCCGGCACCACCACAACCTGTTTTGACTCGTTGGGCCACGTGGCTGGAGGCATTTTTCTACTACGCAGAAAACTTCCAAATTATCAAAAACATTGTTGACAATTTTGAAGATGGTGGAAAACTTGTTGAGCGGGCAAAGAAAGCCATAGCAGAACCTGCAGTTTTCGTCCAATTAAGGCAAATCTATGGTAACTACCAAAATATTGCCATCCTAATCAAGGGAATTACCAATTCATCGAACACAATTGTTGCTGCTTCGGAAGCCATTCAAAATCTCCACTTTGGTGACGACCCATGTGAGATAAAAAATTATGTTCAAAGTCGTCTAGCTAGAGGTAGCGACTTCCTTAAAATTGCTGCCGGTAGTGGTGCACATCTACCAGATCATTCTCCTGCTGAGGTAGCGCTGCTTCAAAGAGCACAGCCAACTTCGGCTTCTGTGGAACGCTCTTTCTCTATACTGAAAAAAATGCTATGTCCTGCACGCAATTTTGACAAAGACAATGTCCATTCGTACTTGATTATGCGGTTCAACTGTTCGAAATAAATGATAATGAGTTCAATACTCCGACTCGGCTGCATAGTTTTTAAGAACCAGGGTCATAAAAAAATTGCCCTAGTGATAAGCTAAGGATACGGTATAGAACTAATCGCAAGTGCTACATCATACGCGAATTCAAGAATGGGTACCAGTAACCATACTTTAATTTTCGTGCTCATCCAGATATGCTAAAACCCATACGGTATACGGTAGGCACCGATACAGTAAATGCGGCTTACATTCAAGGGCGGCTTACATTAAATTTTTAACACTATCACATGCGGCTTACAATCAAGGGCGGCTAACAATCGAGTAAATACGGTAACTTCCAAGTAACCAACTTTTGAACCCAATGGGATTCTTTGAATCACATGCAGTTTCAATTCATGTAACAACATGTTTGTAAATCAAAATACTTAAGGACGAAAAGCGTCCAGGAATGGCTTTGGAAATATCTTTCAATAGCATTGCTTCTTTTGGAAGCCTCGCGCATCCAGCACTCGCTTTGTTGTTTTTCCCTTATAAGGCATTCTCTATCGATCGTAACCACTTGGAGCTAGAAATAAAATATTAACTTATATCAAGTTCTAACTAATTCTATCAAAAATCAACTTATATTCAAATTTCTTACAAATTTCAGATAACCAGATAATCCAATCTCTCCTCTGGATACTTTAGCTCCCCTTCAACCACAAGCTGCCAGTCAAGTTCAACCTACAGCTGTAAATCAAGTCATGGACTGGAAAGAGCCCCACAATTTTGCTCCAAAGCATACTGTTTCGAGTGAGCAATGCTGCCAAATTATAATCTGACTTGGGGCATTTATCATTACCGTTGGATTGCTTCATGATGCAGTTCCCATATGGTTTATGTGTGTGGATTTCGCAGTGCACAAATGAAAGACTGCGCATTCATGAACGAGAAAAAAAAAGATTACGATGACAAACCCACATGAAATAATGTCCCTTCTTGGAGGTCTGTGTGTAATGGGATTCAACCGCCTGCCTTCCATAAATTGTTATTGGTCAGGCAAAACTTCAATGGAAAACACCTTACTAAAGTCAACCTTTTCCAGAGACAGATTTAAGTTTTTGTTATCTAAACTCTACATGAATAAGCCAGAAAAACCATCATCTGCTGGAAGGTTGTACTACATGGAGGAACTCATAGGATGCTTGAAGTACACTTTTCAAAAATGACAACAAGATAGTAGTTTTCAAAGCATGGATGAATCAATGACGAAGTTTAAGGGCAGATCCACTCTCAAACAATACTTGCCAATGAAGCCAGTCAAGAGGGGCATCAAGCTTTGGATGAGATGCGATGCACTCACAGGATACACGTACAACATAAATGTTTATGCTGGAAAAGAAGGTTCACCAGACCCAGTTGGAACCCTTGGTGAAAAAATTGTAGGAGCACTTGTCTCTACCATCAAAGAAACGGATGTGACTCTTGCCTTTGACAGATTTTTCACATCTGTAAACCTTATGGACACCCTGCAGTTTGGCGCTGTTGGCACCTGTAACGCCACAAGAAAAAATCTGCCCAAAGCAGCACAACGCCTTAAAAAAGGGGAATCAGAGTTCAAATGTAATAACAATGGAACTCTGCTTGCACGTTGGCGAGACACAAAAGAAGTAATTTTGTTGAGCAATTGTCACAATGAAAGTTCCAGTCCAATACAGAAAAAGAACAAAGATGGCAGTGGGAGGTGGGTCTCGTACCCAGAAGCAATAGTTCTATAGGAAGATTATGGGTGGTGTTGACCTTGCCAATCAAATTGCAGGCCTCTATGACCTGGACAGAAAGTCGCTGAAATGGTGGAAGAAGGTTTTTTATCAATGTCTCATGTTCAGCATTGTAAATTCTTGGGTTGTGTATAAACAACTTCAACGCCATCCAAACAAACCATTTCTTGATTTTTTTGTGTGAATTGGCATAAGCATTGATAGCCAAAGGCCAGGAGCACAACCCAGTCAAGAGAGCTCTCCGTCCAGGAAGGAAAAGTGTACAGGCGGGTCAGATAGTGGATGTAGGAAGACACTTACCAATCGAAGGAACAACAACAAGAGATGTGTAGGTTGCTCACGTTGTGGGAAGGAGACACGCACAAAAACTTTGTGTCGGCAGTGCAACAGCCCGTATTGTAAAACGTGCTTTTCTGTGTGTCGCATGTAATACAATAATAAATTGTGATTGTGTGGTTATTGCATGATTTATCAGTGAGCAAGGAGGTATTTTCATGTCTAGTGGGACATATGTGTCCCACACGGCTGTGACAGAAAAAGCCTTATGGGACAAATATGTCCCACTCTACGCTTACACAATAATAAGAAAAAACCTTTACAGACAGTTAGATTAGCATCTCAAGCCATGTATTTCATTACTTTAAAGTTACTATATCTTACATGAGTTCAAAAAAAAATTCCGACTTGAAAAGATTAAACGGCTAATTAATTATGCAAATCTTCAATAACTTTGTAATTATCAAATTTTCCAAATTCGTGACTGGCGTTTCAAGATAATCCATTGGAGAACATACAGCCGAAATTTCATGAAGCTCCTACCAATACTAAAAAAGTTATCAGCATTTTAGTATAGAAATTTCGTGAAAATCCTGAAATTGAGAAAAATGGCAAAAAGGGAGAAACTGTCATTCCTCAATCACCAAAAATCTATAAATAATGGCTGCGAAAAATCGAAATTATTTCACGAAAACTCAACATTTCTTTTTTTCTGGTCGCTTAGGACTTAGGTGATATCCTGGTCAGACACAAAAAGCGAAATTTTATAGAAATGACAGCAGACTTAGTCCTGAGAGGTTGTGAAAGGCGTTGCTAAGGCCCGTTGCTATAGAACAGATAATAGTACATGGCAACTTTGACCTCTCATTTCGGGCAGTTATAGGCTATTTTCACAAATTCTGTTTACTCAGCCGGATTGGCATTATCTCAAAATACTTAAAACCGTGGTTAGTGAAAGAACAAAAAAAATAAGATCATTCCATTTTTTTCATCTGTGAGGAACCTTAAGTTAATCTCAAAAACAAACAAAAACATCTTCAAGTGTTTAGTGACAGACCTTTGTCATAACAACGAATTCTTATGTCAATATTCACTATAAAAACTAGGTTAATCTCGTAAAATCTTTCTTTGCTGCTTGTTTGCACACTTCTAATTTGATGTCTGTGGGGTTTTCATTAAATTAATTTGTTAAATTCTGACAAAGAGCCACGTTCCCGATTTCCCCCCTGCCGACCCTTTTATTCGCAGTTGCTTTTTAATAATGCAATAAATTTATTTCTGAAAGGAAATTACTTCCAATAGTTTAGAGTCCGACGAATATAGTGACGAAAATATTACCCAAGGTGAAGGCGAAGCACAATGCTCACAGACATCATGGTGTTCATCTTGGAATATCATGCACCCAATGTTTCTGCATTGTATGCCTACGGACACGGTTTTTTGCAGGTATGTACATCAAATCAGGCGTTAGCCTAATACTGAATTACTTACTTTACCAATGTATAACCGGAGAGCAATATATTTAAGCTCTCATTCACAACTCAACAAGGAAACATGTGCAATAGTTGTTACACAGATTTGAAAAATTAGAGTTTAGAAAAGGATAGGCAAAATTGTACAATTTCAGATATGTCCCCAAACACAAGTGAGAGGATTGTTGGACCTGCACCACAGCGTCAATTCTTGCCCATTACTGTTAGAATTTTTTTCAATTGCGATACAAATTAAAAAGTGACACGGCACTTTGCAAACAGCATTAATAGCGTTATATAGAGATTATAATTTGTAAATTACAGAATTTGTCGAGACAGTTGTGTCGCGAAAGCTCGCGATTCGCAATGGGCTCAAAGGAAGCCGTGCCCAAGCAAAGGGTGGCGAAAAGAATACTTGGATCGCCACTTGCAGTCCAAGCTTCACAAAGACAGCGCTGCAACCACTGGTAAACATCATGTAATGTTTGCAAGAATTGATGTTTACGGTAATGTTTTAAATCGTATTTTTTTCTTTTAGGAAAGAACGCCATAATTAGAAAGACAGTTGTAGACCAGAAGGAGCAGACCAAAACTATTTGTTTGCTGCGAAACATTTGGTTTTTACCGCAGCAAAAGACAGCGTTATAAAAAGCGTCCGAACTGCACCAGTACGTTCAACGCTACATTTACATGGATTTTACAAATAGTCGACTACTTTAATAAATCAGATGATCATAGGCCCACATTGTAATTAATAGATGAAACAAATGCAATGTCATCAAGCCGGTCTCGCAAAGATACTGCAGCAGTGGCAAAAAACGTCTGACTAAGCAGATAAAAACTGAAGTTTGTCTCATTATTATGCATATATCAGCTTTATTTTAATATCAGTTTGATCGAATTTCAATTAGCCATTAAATTGAAAAATGTTAAACGGTATAAGGTGTGTTTGGATGATTTATGTGTTGAATACTGTTAGTGGTTTAGTTGGTATAACTTACATTTTGGCAACAAGAGGAAGTAAGTAAAGTGTAAGCCTAATGTTTTTTATCGGTAAACAATCTTACATAAATAGGCCTACGCGTTCCTTTTTTTTCTGTAATTCCTTGCTTCTCATAAAAACCTGAGCAAGAAGTTTTTCTACGGGTCTTTTTTCAAAGTACTTCGGTTAGACATGGTAGTCTAAACTAAGCGACTTTATGTTAATGGTGGATCAATAAGTCACAAACCATAACGATAGATCTATTTTTACAGCTTAATCGAAAGATAATTACGGACATTTATTGCTGAGGCTTCACTGAGATATTCTCACCGAAGCAAGAACTATGCTTGGGAGTTCGTAGACGCTTTTTCAGAGGAGCTGGAGGAGGAGGTGTTTAACGAGCTCTGGTAGGTTAAAGTCCACACACTCATCATTGATGAATCAACGGACTTGACGTGTATCAAGCATTTGATTATGCTTGTCCGATATGTTATTGAGGTTCGTTTGCAATCACCAGTTCTTGTACCGTTATCAAAAGGCGATAAATCTCATGAAAGAAAAGTAGAATAATAATTTTTCTCTCACAAATTTTACGCATTAATCCTGTGTTGATGTATTGTTTGCACACAAACAAAAAAATTTAATTGTCCATTCTCTTTTCAGAATGTCTCCAAAGTGCGGTTTCTCAAGCTCATTGAGCATGAAAATTGGCCGTCCACATTTCAAAAACAATATTGGACTTTTGCAAGAAACATGATCTGCCTATTAATCATTTGGTGATGTTGACTTTTGATGGTGCATCAATAATGGTAGGCAGAAGCAAAGGAATGGTTTGTGAGTTGCAAGTAAGTGGTTTCTACTAACATTTTATTTTTTATTCCACGCCAGGTTATGCAATTCAAATAGTTTCACGTTCACAAAGCGATGCTAAAGCTTTAATTATGCACGGAGTTTTGTTTAAAGTAAAACTTTAGTGAGTAATATATTGATTTTGTCATGACGATTTAAATAAAATAAAATAAAACAAAATAAAATGACAAATTATCTTACTAACAACTTTAAGCATAAGGTGATATAATCGCCATTGCTATTGCGATTTTATTCTAGCACCAAGAGTTCTATTGAAGGTGTACATGTAGATGCATAAAACTTGCTCTTAGTATAGTTTTGATTTGCGAATAGCTCACTGAATTTTTTTATATTGTTTAGAAAAGAAATTCCTTTTCTAATAGGTCAGCATTGCGTTGCACACAGGCACGCTCTTGCTGTTAAGAACGCCTATGAACAAGATGAAAGGTTTAAAAGACTTGACCATCTTTTTTCTTTGGTTTGTAGTTTTTTGCAAGGTAACTTTTGCAATAATTAGTTATGTTAGAAAAAGCACTACCACTATCAGATTCGGATTGCTAAATCTAAAACAAATCAATAAAGTGACATTAAAATAGTAGAAAAACGACTTTATCCAATCGAGGTAACACTAATAGTCAAAAGAATCAAATAACCTTCATTTCAAGAGATTAGCTCAGGATAGCAATACAAACTTACATGGCATGGGATGTAGCACGAGTACACGTGTTATCTACTTTTTGTCACAAATTGCTAATTATAGATCATTATATTTTTTCACTTTTTAGGTCACCAATTAGAAGACAAGGCCTGGAGGCAGTGCTGGCTGTGACCAAGGAAATGTTCGTCGGGATTTTCCTAGCGCTGGACTAATTAGCGCCTCTCTGGGCAGTCCAATGTACGATATTAAATATAATGTATTTACTATTCCCACGCTCGTAAACTAATCCGTGTAAACTCGAGACACGAACAAGAGTGCAGTAATTGTCTCAAGAACGTAGACTCCACCCGTGCTTTACCGGATTAGAGTCATTTCAGTTTTATAATTGAGGTTGAGGTGGCTGTGTTACCCAGGATATTGCGGGTAGTTTATGACAAATTTTCTTTTACTTTGAGTGAAGGCAATTGGTTTACTGCTTTGGACAGCTAAATTTTTTCAACCAATAATAATAATCCAAGAAGCAAAGGCATACCAAATAGTCAGGTTTTCACGACTATAAATGATATAATTTATCTTAAATTTTACCGCACAATTTTTTGCAGATTTTTACCCGAATCACTGGTGTTGTGCTTGATGGTTTCTTTTCTTGATTGAATATATTTACGTCATCAATATTATATATTGTTTAATGTCGTTGATTGTGATCACGAGTGGTTTACCACCCGATTTCTTACTTGCAGAAACTTCTTGCTGTTACATTTTCTGCGAGACATATTCACTGATGTCGACAGACTGAATATGTATCTCCAAGGCGAATTTATCAGCCCCCACAATGCTCAAGCTGGGATTGAAGCGGTATGATATCAATAGGATATGGCTAGTTCTTACTGAAACAGTTTTGTTAGGCAGAAATTAGTCATCAATCTTTGATTTTAAAAGCTTAATTTGTAAAGTGGTTATTGGTCAAAATTTAGCAAAAAAACAGGTTATTTTGGAAGAGTTTTTGATTTTGGCTCATGAAAAAAGTTTTTGATAACATCTATTAATCAATTTCATGTCCAGCATCCACAACCTAGTGTTTCATGATTGCTTTTGTGAATGTAACTTCATCCAAAAACTAAACAGTAATGCTATTAAACAAAAATTCGATCAGGTAAACAATTAAAATTTGTAAAGAAAAAATCTCAGTAAAAATGCCGACAGATTTTTACATGGAGCTAAGGAATCTTTTTAACGCTGAAACCATTGATTAGATTTGCGATGCCTTATCAAGCTCGTACCTTTGCCCGCTCAACCAAGTCACATGGGGACCAAACGTTCAAAAAGCTCTGTCAAATCTCAAGGCCAGGAGGCTTGATTTAGCTCCAGGTGGTCGGCAGTTACGGTCTGGAGGAGTGTTGATAACAGCATACAGGAGCGAAACAGAAGAAGTAATCCAAATGTTTACAGAATCTGCCTTGACGTTTGTAAGTGAATGCAAGTGGCGCAAGCAAATTTACTGACGATATGAAGCTTCAAGTAGCCCAAAAGTTTCTCTAAATCTGATTTACTGGTACACCAAAGGCAAAACGAAACTATGAAATTTTTACCGCCAAAGCCAACAGCATGTACAACTGCAGACACTCTTTGTTCTACACAAAAACTATTTGATGTGGCAATTATATTCTTGCTGAAAAACGAACTACTCTCAGTTTTGTACTTTTGGTCGCAGTTACTAACTGCACTGAAAAGAGCTGATTAATTGGTTGAAACAATGTATTTGTCTGCAGTCGCGATCACGATGCATAGCCAGACTTTTCTATGATTTTAGAAAACGTTTTATTTAGTTTACTGTTTTCAGCTACTATATTAAGAATTGTATTTTTACCGTCAGCTGCAATCATAATAAAGCTACGAAGACTAAATCAGCGAAACTTTTGTATTCAAGGTTGAACACCTCATAGATTCATTCAAGGCCAGATTTCCTGAAAAAGAAGTGATGAAAAGCTTCAAAATTCTGGACCCGGCTTCAATTCCATCGAACGCCGAGGAAAGGAAAAACTTTGGGGTTTCAAAAGTGTGCCTTCTGCAGAAAAAGTAGGCTACATACCGGTAGTTTCTAGAAAGTATTCAGCCCAATATATGTAACATCTTTGTTACTTAGTTAAGCTTAGTGTTATTTGTTCATACTACCCATTTACAAAAAAATGGAGACCCGTAAAAAGTTTTATCTTTTAAAAATAAACATTTAGTGAAAAGCATAATGCATCACCGCGGTTAGACAAACTTACTATGGTCTTAAGCTGAGATAAAATCAAACTTCAGTCTGATCAATCTTTGCACAATTGATCACTGCTGCGAGGTAAGTGTCTTCAGAAAGGATGAGACGATGATAAAAGAAGGTTTTTTAGATCGTTATTACCACCACTCGGAATATGAATGCAATCGTCTGGCAGCTCTGAAAGCGATTCGACTCTAGCTGTCAGCAGATCAAATCATCATCACTACAAGCTTAAGAATTGTATTTTTACTCTGAAAAAAATGACATTTTGAAGGGGCTAATACTCAGAATAAAATAAGCAACCTAGTTTAATGGACCAATCAAACGTTTTAAATGGCCTTACCTTACTTTCCCCCTGAGCTTTACAGACTTCATTTAAAAAGTCACACATAACATTTTAAATTAAAGCAAGCTTTAATAGTCGCTGATTTTTTTAACCGCCACAGTTCCATTACATTTTTGCCAGTGAATGTCTTTTGCAAAAATAGACATTTAATTTAAGCCTCATTATCTGTTTTAATAAATACAAAATTGCTTTATCCGTAATTGAAACCATTTTTAGGTTTATGCTATGTAATATTTTTGTGCAGATACCAACAACTGCCTTGCGCATTTTCACCTGAGAAAGATTTGATATGGCGAATGGAGATACGTTAAGCACTAAATTCATGATCTCGGACACTCCAGCATGGAAACGGTAAAAAATGCAGGTTATATTGTTCGAACTTAGGCTTGGTTCTAATATGCAGGATTATTCATAAAGCAACGCAGATTTTAATTTGTCTAGCTCAGGGGTGGGGAAACTACGGCCCACCAGAGCACTCTGTGAGGCCCACGAACACTTTTAAAAACTTCAATATATCTAATTGAATATGACAGGGGTAGCCACACTAGCCGTACTAAAGAGCGAAAAACGTTAGAAGTGACCATTGAAAGAGCTGCTACGCATATCTCAGTGAAATTTGACGCTTTTACCGTCCAGATAGAGAGTGATGACCTTTTTTTTGGACACCGTCATTTTCAAAGCCATGTGTTACGACAGGTTAAGGTTGTCGCAAGATCTTTAGCTACTGCAAGCTCTTGCATAGTATGGAGACATTGCAAGGTTTCAAGCACCGGTCCTCGGCCACTCTTGAATGGTCAATGCAGCCCTCCGACTAAAAAGTTTGCCCACCCCTGTTCTAGCAAATAAACAAACCTTATTTTACAAACACTACTCAAAATTTAAGACTTTGTTTTATGTTTAGGTATACAAGACCCTCATGAACTCAAGCAACCATGCTTTTGCTATATTAGCAAATATTGCTCGAGTTTTCGCGGCGTCTAGTGCTGGAGCGGAAAGAGGATTTTCTTTGGTGAACCTGCTTAAAAATAAACAACGGTAATTTTTTGAGTATGATGAAATGACAAAATAAGCCCAGAGCAAGTTGCATTCGACTTCATAAGAGCATAAATAAATGCGCTATTAGCTCAATAACATATTAATGAAAGAAAAGTAAAGAACATTTTTTGCAATCATCAAGCGTTTCCAGATGCCTTATTTTTTAACGAGTAGCTTTAGAATTCCATTTACGCTTCCCATTTGCCTTAACTTTTAAACCAAATTAAAGTCTACGTTTAACTTTAATATTTCATTGTTATAGTCTACTGCAGCAAATTTTATTGCTATAGCCATTAGCCAACCTAAAAAGAATTTACAAATATGAAATATAACGTGGTAAGTAATTGCCTAAAACCGTATTAAACATTTGGCAGAAACAGGCTCAGAGTTGTAAGTCGGGCCGGGTTCGGGCCGAAGTTTGAAAAATAAATCGGGCTTAGTTCGGGCCTAAACTTGGTCTCACACTTTAAAGGAAAAAAATTGTTAAAACTACCTAGAACGACTATGTGGCTTTTTGACGCATAGCAGTTTTGTACAGCAATTCGTAGCATTGCGATGATTAGACGTAGACATTGTTGTGTAATGACGTAACAAGACAAAAGAAAATAGAATCAACAAACATCTTTGTTGTGTATGTGCGCTGCAACTGGCAGTTGTAGCTTGACTTTACTTTAAAGCAGTTGTAATTTGCAGGCTAGTCAGTTAGTTATAGATTTTCCATTGCATAATGCATATACGTGTTTAAAATGTCTAAGCTTTTAATCAGTGAAGTGCAAAATCATCCTGAAAGATTTAATTTCTTGCAAGCCCTAGGCCGTTCTGATTTCTGGAAAACGATTAGAATTGTCACTCGTCGTGTTCTATCCGAAGATGCTGGTGCCTCTGACGTCCAGGCTACTGAAAGTCCTTCACCTGGGATTGTATTTTGCAGTATTTGCAAATGCATCTTGAAGTATGATAGCAAATCGACAGGATCTTCACACGTAAAGCGTCACACTGAACATTGCAAGCCTTCTAAGGAAAAGCAAGAGCTCTTAACTTCCCTGTTGAACAAAAAGACGCTGAAGCTGAATGAGTCAGAAAAGGTGAACATCAAAAACGCCGAGTTACAGTTTTGCGTGCGTGGTTACCATAGCTTTAATTCTTTAGAAAATGATGGTCTCGTCACTCTGTTGCAAACGTTCGCTAACACTGCTGCTAAACATGGACGTTTTGATGTTAAACATGCTTTGTATGGCAGAAACACTATCTCCTCATTTTGCAAAGAAAAGGTTGTAGAAGTGAAAGATTCTTTGCGCTTAAAACTCCTAGAGCCGCAAGAAGCAGAATCGATCTCTGTTACCCTGGATTTGTGGACTTCCAACTTTAGTAACAAGTCTTATCTTGATGTCCACGCGTTTTGGGTAGACGATCTCTTTCAACTAAAGCATCAGTGTTTGGCGGTTAGTTATTTCGGAACTGAGCGTCATACCGCGGAAAACATATCGAAAGTGGTACAGGCGGTATTGGACGACTATAACATTCATGCATCCAGAATAACTGCAACCACTGATCATGGTGCTAACGTTGTTGCTGCGTTTGGTGTCGGGCTTTTGGATTTTTCTGCACGACTGGACTGCATGGCACATAGGCTGCACACGTGTTTTTCAAGTATGTGGGCTCGAGGGTGCAGTTCGGAGCCAGAGTTGCAGCAATACGACAACCATGCAGCAGCCCTAGCCAAGTACTGTAATCAGGCCGCTGGATTGCAATAGCAACTTCCTGCATCTCTAAAAAAAAGCTCAACAACAAGAAGATGGGAAGGCCTGATTGACAGGGCACATTCCATAAACGAAAGTTACGACACCGTAGTACGTATTCTTTCTGAACCGCACCGAGATCGAGCTCTTCTGATTGCATCAGTAAATTGTACTTTAAATGCAGACATTCTTCAGTTTATGCAGCCTTTCAGAAAATTATTTGAGGTTTTGCAGTTCAACTCGAAACCGACAATTAATTTTGCTGTTTTAACCTATTATACGGCAGCTGCACTAGCCAAGCCCTGCGTCGGCGACAATCCCATCGTCGCCACGTTCAAAAAAGAATTTACGCTGCTGCTTGACAGATCGTTTTTTGTGGCATCTTTAAAAGCTCATCACTGGTTGGCCACGTTCTTGGACCCTTATTTCAAAAGGTTCGAATTTCTGCCAATCATCACTGGGGATGAAATTTCGTTCAAGAAAACATTGCTTTCTGATGTCGATAAGTGGGCATTGCAAAATATGGCAGAAGTCGCTGCAAAAGTTCCACAAACTAAAGAGTCTAATCCCCCCCAAAAAGAGAGCAAGGTTGGAAAGGTCACAAGATCCGTTCAGTGATTTCCGCGATGGGGCCTCCAGCAGTGTTAATTCCGACCGTCTGTCAACCAGTTTCCACGACGAAAACATTCTACGCGAGGTGCGTTACTGTTTGTTTTGTTTTTATACTGCATAGGCTTTTTAGGCTGCAAGAACAACTACTTGTTCGAGTCTTGACTGTCAATTAAAGCATGCAATTTTAAATAGGAACTTCAAGCCAACAAAGATTGCTTGGACACCGCAAGTGATGGAAATCCTTTAACTTTCTGGCGCTCTCACCAAGGGCAGTTTCCGGTTCTGGCTAAAGTTGCTAGAAAAATATTTGCAACTCAGTGTTCCAGAGCTCAATCAGAGCGAGACTTCTCGTCGTGCGGACTAACTGTATCTGACAGACGGGCCCTCCTGTCGCCGACAACTGTTGAGGCCATAGAATTAATTAACTCTGCCGTAAAATATGATCAATGATTTTTGTTTGTTTTTATATCTCTTACTTTTTCTATGTGTCTGTAGCTGCTTAAGCGCAGAAACATAGAAAAAGTAATAGTAATAAACGTTAAGTTGTAATATTGTTTCTGTCCTTTTTGTTACCTTTTTGTCCTTTTTGTTATCTGTCCTTTTTGTTAATTGTTTACTGTCCTTTTTGCTGTCCTTTTGGACTTACCTTTTTGTTATTTTATTGGAGAATTGTTAGATTTCGGGCTTTATTAGGGCCCAAATCGGGCTTGAAACAATTTTTCGGGTTTGGGTCGGGTTCGGGTTTAAAATTTCGGCCCGTTTCCAACTCTGAACAGGCTGGAGACAAAGGCCTTGGATATGCTGGTGAGATACGGTGGCAGAAAAGTCAAAGATGAAGATGCTCTTTTGGAAAGGGTCTATAAAATATGGAAGAAGAAAGACCGGAGGTTCGTTTCTTTCTATCTCACCGCATGTGACGAATCGGAAGATGACGAACTAAGCGATCTATTCGTTTAGTTTTTTTTTTTCTTATGATTGGATTTCCTTTTGCCAACGTAAACGTCTATTACCTATATTCGGAGCCTCAATCATCCCTCATGTAATACTATAATTTAAAAATTTTCTCATCCGCATTCCTCTTTTAACCTTATAAATCTTTTCCTCGCGCTGGCATTGCATGGCGTGGAGGCGCGTCCTCTGGGTAGCGGATAGAGGAAGTCCCTTGTTTGGGATTGTGCCGAATAACGAAAACGACAGAACGCAATAAAAAGATATGCTAGCTTTCGATAGCCCTAAACTTTCTAACGCCTGTACAACGCATATCAACTAGGCGTAAAGCTGACATTCTTTGTTATTTACGCAATAGGGACAAAAGTCAGGTACAAATGTAATTATGTGCGTATGTAGGCTAAATATTTTTAGTGATGTAC
Organism: Trididemnum clinides; assembly: GCA_963675345.1. Classification (NCBI taxonomy): domain Eukaryota; kingdom Metazoa; phylum Chordata; class Ascidiacea; order Aplousobranchia; family Didemnidae; genus Trididemnum; species Trididemnum clinides. Next base: position 21,005,594 of record OY776297.1, read on the forward strand.
GTAAAGTCCATTCATGTAAATAGGGTAGTAAATTTTGTCAGTACGTAATTGGGAAAAACACTTCCTTTTCAATTTAAAGCTCAACACTCCATAGTGGAAGTACATTTTTTTATCTGGATAGAAATAAAAATTTTCAGCTATACCTTTCGAAATTTTTAATCTTCGTGCTGCAAATACTGCAAGGGATGCTCTACTGGGACAGTTTTTGTTATATTATACTACCGTAAAGTCCGGCGTATAAGTCTGGCCTAAAAATCCCGATTTTAATATGTACCTGTCGTATAAGTCGACCCCCTTCCCTGGCTCAAATCGCCTGCTAGAAATATTTCAGTCGGCATAAGAGGCGAGGCGTAGCTAAGGAAATGGTATTCAATAATAAACTGCGTCATCAGCAGACTCTGTCAGACGGTGTTATATTTAAGAATTCTAATTATCCCTGGGACGTACCGGCTTTGCTTGATCGTTCTGCATCACGCGTTCCGAGAATTCATTTTTGCTGACTCATCTCGCGCTTCGCCGCGCTTTCATTCATGTGACGTTTCGTTTGCCAAGGTAAAGTGAGAATTCTGCGTTGATTGGCAAAAATGACATGCTTGTTCGACAAATAAGAATTTCACTAAAAGAAGTTACAATTTTTACAGACAAATTTTTAAATAATTATAAATCGTTAAATAAGCAAGATGTCCGGTAAATCACAACGAAAAAGGATGAAATATGATGCAGCATTCAAAATAAAAGTCGTCCAAGCAGCCAAAGAAAGTAGCAATAGCGCAGCAGCCCGGCACTATTGCATTAGCGAAAAATTGATCGGAGATTGGAGGAAGGCAGAAAACACTATCAAGGAATTGCCCTTAACCAAATTTGCGAATCGTGGTCAAAAGCAAGAAAAATGGCTAAGATTAGAGAAAGAAAAAGCGAAATGGGTGTTATCTGAACGTCAATGTGGTAGAATCGTAACAAGAGCCCTTATCCGACTGAAGGCCTTACAATGGGCAGCTAAGAACAAAGAAGACAGTATGGATTTCAAGGGAACAGTTAGTTGGTGTTCCCGTTTTATGCATCGTCATGATCTGGTCATTCGTCAAAAAACGAAAGATTTGGAGCACAAGATCACGCAATTCCAGACCTTCGTCATCAATCAAAGAAAACGAAATGAATACGATATGGCTCACATTCGAAGTATAGACGAAACGCCTATGTTTTTTGATGTTGTCGGCAACACTACAATTAACAAAAAAAGAGAGAAGACAATTTTGGTAAAGACCACAGGGCACGAAAAACATTTTACCGTCGTATTGGCCTGCCTCGCCGATGGAACGAAGCTGCCACCTATGATAATATTTAAAAGAAAAAGAATGCCAAAAGACAAGTTTCCGCCAGGAGTCGTGATTCATGTACAAGAAAAAGGATGGATGGACGACAGTGGATGCGTTAAATGGATTAACGAAGTGTGGGACCGTCGGCCGGGCGCCATGTTTAAACCAAAATCGTTGTTAGTGTGGGACATGTTCCAGTCACATTTAACGGATACTACGAAAAAAGCATTAAAATATAAAAAAAAACAGATATGGCGGTGATTCCAGGTGGATTAACATCTGTACTGCAACCTCTGGATGTATCGTTAAATAAACCATTTAAGGATTCTATGCGCACCAAGTGGAATGAGTGGATGGCATCGGGCCAAAAAACTTACACTGCCGCCGGAAATATGCGTGCTGCATCTTTGCCTACAGTGTCAGTGGGTAAAGGACTCCTGGGACTCTATTGATCCAAAAATCGTTGTCAACTCATTCAAAAAATGTTCAATTACCAATGCGATGGACGGTACGGAGGATGATATGATATGGAAAGAGGGTAACGATATTCCTCCATATTATCAGTCGAGCATGACATTAGTACAGAAGAGGATCCTTACGATGACCATTTGAATGGTGAGGAATAGGACTTTGTGTTTGATCAATCTCATTTTGAGTACGTTTACTAGCATTTTACTATTTATAAATAAATACCGGTATTTCAATAACGTCATTCAATTTTAAATATATAAATTTAGTTTCAGATATGCTTGTTTATAATCTGTCACATTAATATTGAGTTATCTATAACCTCAATTCAAGTTTGTTGTTTGTTTTAATAAAGGTATTTCAAATTTGACGTTTTGCCTTTTGAGAACATACGTAATTAAGGTGTAACAGTTTTGTTGAATCTGAATTCACGCCATGAAAAACGTCACCGCCGTATAAGTCGAGAAAAGATTTTTATACTCAAAATTCAGTGTCAAATTTTCGACTTATACGCCGGAATTTACGGTAAGTACTTTTTAGGCAGTTGGTAAAACTATCGAATTTTTATAATGACCCTCATCACTGTTGTTTAAGCTGGCTACTTTTAAGTAAAGAGCGTGATTTAGTAATGCTTGTGGTGCGCTGGAAGAGGTAATTACGAGATCGAGATCACACGAGATCATTGCTTTGTCTTCGCTTGAATCCCCTGTATTGAATTAGGCCTGCGATGAGAAAAAAAGTCTCAAAATTGACGTTTGTGCAACCGCCTCTTTAAAGAAATCGATTGCACCCACTCGAACAGGAATTCAAAAACTGTAACGACATATTTTCTTTCTACTTAGCATGCCAATTTTTCCAATGCAGGTCGACTCGAAAGGAAAGCTTTTAGATTTTCACTCACAGTAATTTCCCACATTTTAAGAATTTAAAGGACCATGACATTGTAAAAATCGATTCTTTCTAATATCCCACTTTAACCCTATTTGGCCCGGGGTGGGGGGGGTCGATTCGACCCACAGCAAATTAAAACTGCTGTAACTTAGCGACCGCTTGAGATAAAAGTTTGAAATTTTTTGACTTTTCCTAAAATTTATCTGGCTTTTGGTTGGTCATAAACCGACAAAGACAATCATTGCAGTTTCGAAGTAAATATAGCAATTTCGAAACCCACTCGGGCAAATTTCTTCATCGATTCCTTTCATACAATAAAGAAAAAAAAGAGAAAGAGCGCACACGCAAAACCGTGACGCGTTGCGTAAACCGCAGAATGTTTGTGAAGTGACGCAATGACTCTAAAGCTCTACTGTTTCTCAGAAATCTTTTTTCTCAAAACCTTCTGGCTGTGAACAGCGACTATTAATTTGACAAGCCAAAAACATCAAAGTTTTCAAACACACAACTATTTTGTAACTTTTTGTCAAATAAATCTTCTTGACGCTAAGCCATTACCAACGAATAAAGTAAAGCTAAATTTTATTTTGTAATTTTGATACTTGACAAATGCAACTACGTAAATAGACATTTTCCCAAGTGCAAAGCCAGAAAAACTTTTGGAAGGGTGATAATATAGTTTTCGCTTTTCATGGCGTTGTGCTAATGTTGACGCCAGTTAAAATTGGGGATTGGTAAGTGGTAAGGTAACAAGCGCATTTGCTATTCTCATTGGATTGAAAATACGCAACAGTGGCTGTTACGTGAACTGACAAATAACAACATAGTAAGAAAAAAATCCTGAAATTATGAGAGAAGTAAATAGCAGCTATTTATTATTTATTTGTAACTGACATAGATTGAAACGGCCAACTGACATTCATGTTTCCATGTGGCTGCAATATTATGAGTGATATTCATGAGTACACAATTCTGATAAAAAAAACTTAACACACCGGAATGGGCACAATACCATTTTTAGTTTATTCATTATGACTAAGATCGACTCGTACCTGCAAAACAAATCGTGGATGCTGCTTTCTCCTACGACTACAATCGGCTCATACTCTAATAACAAATTATTAATGCCACTTTCTCCAATTCATAAAAACAACCCCAAAATCATGATCAATAACGGCCCCAATAGTGGTACTTCAGCAGATGTAGAGGAAAGCACTGTTTACAAAGCCATGCTGCAGTCTACGTTGGTTTTGATAAAGCATTAAGTACGCTTAATGAATGCTGCTCTGTATGAATGAACAGATTCAGCGCAAATACTTTGAATGTGAAATAATAATTGATTTTTTGCATTTGTAGCAGTCAGATAACTCAAATTTAACATCATCATCAGTATCTCACTCTTTGCGCTCACCTCTATCTGTTCTTAAGGCCCATGGAATGTGTATTTTATTTAGATTCTGTGGTAAATAAATGAATTTTTTGCTTGTTGCTGGGCCATCAATTACCGGTAGACGGGAAGAGTGAAGTTGAAATTCATATCCGTACTTGCTCAAATAGAATAATTTCGGTTTGTCAAGGCTCTTGAAGGGATCAAGGTTTACAGTGACAGATTAAGGGAGGCAGGGGCAACATTAAAAGTTAACTCTTTCGCTCCCGCGATCATCGATTGATGATCTCGTGTTTTCAGTGTTTCTCTCAAATTTTGTTAAATTGAGTTACAAAATTAGTTTACTGAATAATCGATTTGTGACTTTATTTTTCATCCGATTTACATAAAATTTTCAAAAGATCACGCTTATTTCCTCACGCATCGGAAAATGCATAATTTGTGCCCTAATTCTTGGATTTTTATACCCAAAATGGGTTAAAACGACCAAGAACTCAGTTGCAGACGACAAAATCGGACAAATTCTCAGCACGTGCCAACTACGCTAAAATCAAATTGAGATTACATCTTTACCACATAACCAAACCCTTCATCATTAACACAGTCTGAAAACTAATCTTTTGGGGCATCATTTGACAAAATTTCAAGCGATAATAATAAATTTTACTTTTTTGAATTTCCAAATTTCTTAGGGGTCTCAAAACCCCCCAAACAAATTTGAGTGATAAATAGATAAAAGTAAATTTAGTGCGTAAAGTATGTGATATGTTGCTAAATATTGGTCTCATTTGAAAGCTTTGGAAATTTGCTTTCCAGCAATATATAACTTTAAATAGTTTAGACTAAGTGGTATATGATATTTACTGATCAAAAATGAGTACTGTACATCATGTCAGTTCAAAACCCTCAAAAACTTTTTGACTTACCTTCACTAAATTATAGTTTGTAGAACAACTACACCCTATAAAACATAAAATAAATTGCAAATGTTTCACCAATAAAGTCGTCATTTTGTATCAAATTTCCAAGGAGACAAGAAGCGAAATACAAGTTTAAAAGCAAGCATAAGTTTTGCTTCTCTAAATCAAAGTTTGCTGTATCCCCCTTGTTTCTCAAGAAATGGGAAGGGTGTAAACAAGCGGCTGTTTCATTATCAATGACAGCATATTATATTTAAACTTAATATTTTCTGAATCTTGAAGAAATTCCCTGTTCGAAAATACATAATGTTACATGGTTTAGGCTAACCTCTAGCAGATAATAACTGATCGTATTTTAGGTACTGAATTTAACTACCAAAATTTGGTACCGGTCGGTACCGGTCAAAAAAAGGTCATGTGCCTCAGAAAATTGCAAATTGTAGAAAACCTAAGCTTTTAGATAAGTTTTGAGTGATGTACCTTGAAAGCTTATTTCCTTAGCATCATTTTGCGACCATTTCTAAAGAAATTGGTTGAAAATTAAATCTGTAGTGATCTTTGAGGTGAGAGTACTACTTTAATTTTGAAGACAACTACCCCCCAGTTGGGGGGGTTCATTTGCATAAAATTTGCATATTCAAAAAAATGTTTTTTTCTATTTGAAATCCTCAAGAAATGTAGATTTCAACGATATATCACACTTAATGTAGAAGTAGACAGCTGAGTAACGATTTACAAACAAACTTGAGGTACATAATTATGATTAATTATGATTGATTATGACAGTTTTTCGCGCTGCCACCTTAAGGACATTTTTTTCGCTTTTCACGCGGGAGCAAAAGAGTTAATGGTAGAGTTTTATGAAGCTTGATTTCCATTGCTTTACTAGTAGGCTGTAAGTAATTAATTAAATATTGAATTTTATCAGCAAATACAAATCCAAAACGCAAGAAGCCAAACTTCAATCAAAAAACTTATTTCTTTTGAGGGAAAGGGCCCTGTGGAACATTTTCTAAGTTTGTGATTAACCTCAAAATCTTTTCTGTTGATCGCCTGACAAAAGCCAGGTGTTTGTGTTTTTTAAAAGCAAATGAAGACCTTTTTTTTTCCGTAGTATTTTATCCACTTTCATAAAGACGCGACTGGTAAAAGCATAGTATTTGAAATTGTGCGGTGTTCTATTATTTGAAAATAAAAAAAAACAAAACAATGTACAGTCTGGCTCTATGGAAGTAAAAAGGGCGTCGAAAGTTTAATCGAAATATTAAGAGTGAAGTGATTGGTACGTTGCCTGCTGCATGACTAAGCAGAATCGCAGTTGCATTGAAGCTTGCGGCAACTTCCATATCATTATAAGGGTTCTGCTAACTCAAATATCGTCTTGTCCTTTTCAATCTTCTAAACTACGTTGATCTTACGTTTGATAAAATGATTTCTAAGTGTTTTACTTCAACTTAGGAACAACTAAGAAGTCAAAAACAGCGTCGAATGTGCATGGCTGCGTAACTGAGAAACGGCGACTTGTTTTTATTATGATGAGCAAATACGAACTTAGGATATCGATGATTTTTAATTGATGTTGTTACATCGGCAATCCAGCCGCTACATTTTAGTTCTATGTTTGAAATGTTCAAATTGCTATTTTTAACTAAAACTTAAATTTTCTGACCGGTGTATAAGATTATAATGATTTTATGATTAGTAACGGTCTATACATAATTTTCTTTTATCAGATATACAAAAATTGCAAATAAAAGTTATATAAAATGGCCCATGCCAATGTAACTCCTGAAGAAGTGTTACATAAAATTTTGGGTGCTACTATAGCGTGAGGTCTACCGCCATATGTCACCTACCCAGATGCAGGGTGAGGTCTACCGCGTTTCTCGCACCTATCCATCAAACCGCGCGAGGTTTAGCACCATATGTCACCTACCGAGGTGCAGGGTGAGGTCTACCGCGTTTCTCGCACCTATCCATCAAACCGCGCGAGGTTTAGCACCATATGTCACCTACCGAGGTGCAGGGTGAGGTCTACCGCGTTACTCGCACCTGTCATCAAACCGCGTAACTGCCCATATAAAAGGAAGCAAACGGAGCTTCGAAATCAGATTAGCCCTCAACCTAAAATAATTATTATCTATTGAGAGTACTTTAAAATGTTGCTGAAGGAGTTTTATAGAAGAGTCATTTTGACAGAAGAAGCAGCACTCGCCTTTTTAAGAGAACACAATCTCTTGGATACAGTTCAAGAAGCAGATCCATGCCATAAATGTGGTTCCGTTATGCAGGAAAAAAGAAAGCGTAACAGAGGAGGAGAATTTAAGCCTGTTTTACGTTGCCCTCGAAAGGGTTGTCAAACTACACGGTCTGTTCGTACAGGAAATCAATTTTTCCATTATACTGACATGAACAACAAAGTGCATTGCAACCTAAGCCTGTGTGAAATATTAGAATTAATATTTCTGTTTTTATTGGATATACCAATGTCCACAGTAACGACTCTCACAGGAAAATCTGCCAATACTGTAACTGACTGGTTCAACATGTGCCGAGAGGTGTGTACAGTCGTAGTTTCTCATCAACGACGAGGAAAGATGGTCGAAACAATAGATAACCCCATCCAAATTGATGAGGCAAGATTTGCTGGTCGACGGAAGTACAACCGAGGAAGGATGCTGAATGGAGACAACGCTCCTCTCTCCGAGGACAGTGACGCAGAACAAGAAAACAACAGAAACCATGGGCGTAGAATTGATGGGCCTTGGGTTTTTGGCCTTAAACAAGGCTCAGACTGTCGGTACTTTTGGGTGGAACGGCGTGACCGCAACACTCTAATCCCTATTATTGAAAGGGAATGTGAATACAGTTCGGTGATTCATTCAGATGAGTGGCCAGCTTATAGCAACCTAAATGCTATGGGGTACCAGCATTCTACGGTGAACCACCAGCAACATTATGTGGATCCAGCGACAGGAGCACACACGCAGGCAGTTGAGCGATCGTGGTTGGACGCTAAAACGATGATTCTAAAGAAAATGCGAAGTGTTGGTCGTCAGCTGTTCCAGTCTCATCTTGACCATTTTTGCTGGAAGGTGATGAGAGAGAATTCCAATGATCTATTTGTGTCATTCTTAGAAGATGTACGAAGTGTGTATCGCTAGAATAAATTTATTTTTATTTTTACCTTTCTGTGTGGTATCCATGAGGGATGAATAATTCAGTGGTAGACCTCACGCTATAGTACTAACGGGAAGTAGATCTCACGCTATAGTGTGGTAGACCTCACGCTATAGTAGCACCAAATTTTGAATGAAGTATCTGACGAAGAAAACGATGATATTGAAGACATAGCCTCTTCAGCTTCTGGTGACGAAATAGATCTTGTGCTATCAACATCTTTTAATTTTGATAATCCTGACGATGTAAACGGTGCTGACCAAAATGTCACAGGTAATCAGGACAATGCAAGTAATACTGCTGGAACCACACAGCGACGTCAGCTTACCCGTAATAGATTAATTCATGATCTGGCAAGTGCTCTTGATGAACAAAATTACATCCCAATAAGTTTGCCAACTACTGAAAAAACTTTTACTAGTTATCTAGAAAACCCAAAGCCTCCAAATAATTTGGGGGTACAAATAAAATGGTCAAATGTTTGTTCAAGCCGCGGTCGTCAGACGCAGTCAAATATTATTAAAGATAAGACCGGTGTTCGAGAAGAAGTGAAAGACAAAAAATCGCCTTTGCAAGCTTGGATGCTTTTTTTCACAAAAACAATGCTGGACATAATAGTTATAGAAACTAATCGAAAAATAGAAGAGACAATGATGCAACTTCAGAGTATGTTTGCGGCAGATAGCAGCAGCAGATATGGATATATACGACTGACCAATCCTTCGGAAGTATTGGCACTGATTGGACTAATTTACATGCGAGGCTTACTAGGACAAGCGCATCTAGGCACTAATGCGATGTTTCACGAAATATTTGGCAATCCAGTTTTTAGTGCAACTATGTCCAGGAACAGATTTAAATTTTTGATTGCTCACATTTCGTTTGATGACCATGCATCGCGTCCTACTCGTTGGCAACATGATAGATTTGCAGCTTTTCGCGAAATTTTTGAAGAATTTAACGAAAACTGCGGGAAATTTCTGGTTCCTGATGATTATTTGTCGCTGGATGAAACTCTTTATCCAATGAGAACGCAAATCAGTTTCAAACAATTTAATCCGAGCAAACCAGCCAAGTATGGAATGCTGTACAAATCAATAAACGCTTGTCGCTATCCATTTACCTTTTCAACTGCTGTGTATTCTGGTAAGCCAAAAGCAGAGCCGACATCTTACTACACTCCTGGGACGTCACAAACAATAAAATACCTTATTCAAAATTTGGAATGCCACACAAATTTAGTGGGAAGAAACATATTATATGACAGATTGTATACTTCAATACCAATGGCGCAGTGGCTGCTTGACCGCGGAATAACTTCTGTAGGAACTTTACAATCAAATCGAAAAGGAATTCCAGCTGAAATTAAAGAAATCAAAGACCGAGAAACAAACTCATACGAGGTTTATTGGGAAAATAACGGCATACTAAATCTGCACTCGTATGTAGTAAAAACCAAAAGTTCAGGAAAGTGAAATGTTTTATTATTGTCAACAGTGCCACCGCTTCTTGGAATTACAAAAGATGACAACAAAAGCAAGCCCGCTATTTACAAACTATACGACTTTTCAAAAGGCGGAACAGACATTATTGATCAAAGAATGGGGTTCTACAGCTGTAAATCGAAATCAAAGCGCTGGACTATGAATGCGTTTTCGTACGTTTTGGACACATGTCGAGTGAACGCTAGCACGATATATGCAATGAACAATGATCTGCAGCCTCAAACATAAAATCTGTAGATTTTGGATTTGAACTAGCTATGTCTTTGATTCGCCCACACATAGAACAACGAAGTTTAATTGGCATAAATTCTTCTGTAGTTCGCAAAATTGAGATAGTGATGGGAAAAAAATATCCTCCAAACATGTAAAAACATCAAGTGACTTTTTTCCTCATCAAAGTGAAAAACGAAGGCGATCCGATGCATGTATCAGTAAGATCAAAGGAGAAGGAGCAAAAGAAAAAAAAAACAAAATTTCTAAGCAATTGAGCCAGCGCCAAAAATGCGCAAAGCCTTTGTGTAATAAGCATCTTATTCGCATTTGTGGTTCTTGCTTGCAAGACTAAACTGTTGTAAGGCTTACATTTACGGATAAAATTGCACTGCGTTAGTTGTTTTTGAAACATACGAGCGTATTGCTGCTTTTGTCGATGATATATGCATTGTTGATATTACCCGTAAATTTGATGTAGTGTTCCCGTATTTTTATATTACACGACAAATTATAAGCAGAAACAGCATGGCATATGACTGCAATACAACTGCTAGTCCAGAAATAGCCTATTTTGTTTCACATTTGTAATGTATTCTGTTAATTGCAAGAGATTTTTTAATTAATAGCTCTAAATTCACTAGCGCCTCAAAGCACAAGTTACGAAGATAAAGCTCAAATTGATGACATTATAATTAATCCTGATTGGATATAAAAACTGTAAGGACCGTTCAAATATCATATGACACCTCCAGAGGGAAACAAAGCTGCCGTATTGGTGTTATTATGGTGGGAGGGATAAAAGATAGGCTATATAGACCTATTGCTGTAGGACAAACTTGCTATTAAAAAGAATCAAAGTTTACAGTCGTTTGACACAGGTTTTTGTAGCAAATTCAAAACTTTGAACTCAAGCTTGTTTGAGTACTTTTTTCATTCAACTCGTCATATACGCAGACTTGGACAACTGATTAATTCTAGCTGGCTAATTCGGTGAACTACAGCAAAAAGACGCTAATTGTAATCTAATTTGAAAAAACTAAAAGTCTCTTATTCCAGTGTAATTTGAAAAATCCCTAATTCCAATCACAATCTAATTTCGGAAAAGTTCCTGACCAAAGAGTCAAATCTGAAAAATGACAAGACCTTTTTTTATTAGGGATCACCTGCATTTTCGAAAAGTTAGGCGGAAAATCAAGATGGAAATTAGGTGATCTCTAAAAAGAAAAAAGGCCTTCACAATAATTTGGTGGCAAAAATGAAAGTCTTAGAATTGTCGCAAATACAAAGTGGTTTTGCGAAGGTATTCAAATGGCATCAAAATTCGCTGGATAATGAAAATTTCAAACTAATTTCAGAAAAACTAGAAAGCTCTAATTCCAATTCTACTTTAATTTGTGGTAATCAGAAATGCTTTAATTTTATTTTACTATAATTTGAGAAAAGCATTAATGCTCTAATTCTAAGTGTTATCTAATTTGAAAATGCTAAAAAATTCTAATCGTCCAAGTTTGCACACAAGGATGGAGAGGCTTACAAAAATGTCGTATTGCGTCGCATAAGGTAGAAAAAAAATAAACGAGTCATATGATTCGTGAGCATTCCTTAATTTGAATGAGATTTATGTTTTGATCAATAAAAATATTTATCCGTGATGAACAAGCATAGCTTGCATAATGAAAAGAGTAATAATTTCATAAAGTTAAGAAATTTTTGTCGTTGAAATGCAATTTTACAGCCTGTTTCACATTTACTAACAATCAATTCAAATTACAAAAATCTATCTATAGAGTAGACACTCGCTCAAGTCCAACACAAGAAATGTTATACAAACATCACGGCTGGTAAATTCCTCATAAAAGGCAAAATGGCAAATTGATGATAAAGTGTTGAACTTTTTACCTGGTAGCTGACAATGATAAACTGCGCTTAGCCGATCGCAAAACCATAACGTCGAAGAGTAAACACCACGAAAAAAGAAAAATCGCCGGCCCTTTCTTTATTTTAAATTATAGTCAAAAATCGAAAATCTAATGCTGTGCATTTAATTTGCAATAACTTAAACGCTATTAATCTGATCATAACAAAAAGTATATAATTAAATTGAAAAATAAATTCTGCATCTATCTAAGCAAATACGGAATCTCTAGTGTGAGCAGTTTAAAGTTATTAGCTGCCAAAGTGCTCGGGTCGAATCGACCCGCCCCCGGACATTCAAAGCAAAAAAAAGCCCGGCCTTAATAGGGTTAAATAACCAGTTTGCCGAGTATAAAAGTCGGACAACACTTGAAGTTACCGCACTGTCGTTTTTCCTAATAAGGCACCGTGGATCAACCCAAACCTTTACGTCGGGGTAAAGTGACGTCAGCCACATTGTTTTTACACTAAATTGTGTTTAATATGGTATGTATTGCAAACAAATAAGCTTATAGTTAATTTGTGTTCAGTCGAGACGTTTTTCTGTCACAGCCAATTTTAGTTGTACTTTTTGAAGATATTTCTTCACTTTGAGCTGTAATCGCTTTAACCTGTTATTACCAGCAACTATTTGTTTTTCTCCGAGCATATCAATCTAGGCATCTGCACAACGCTTGTTTACGAAAATGCGGGATTGATGATGGAGCACGCAATGGACAGTGAAAGATAAACAACAATCTGAAATAGCATCTTCAAAAGAAAAATACCAAAAGAAGAAAAATCGCCTTGGGCGGGAGTTGATTTTTCAATAAAAGTGCGCATATTTTCAATGTCGGGATCGAATCAGTAACGTAGTCACGGGGCTTTTTGGGTAAATCTCCACCTGAACGAGCTATTGACGTCACACTCAAATGGCGTAGGCAGAAACTTAATTACCGGTCACAACAAAGATTATCATACGCTAACGCTACGAGGTTGCTCCACGGCAATATGTGTTTTTGCTCTCAGACGTTTCTACAAAACATTTTCATCTGCTTAGATATTTACACTCTTGTGGCTTAGAGTATATAATGTTGTTTGAATGACACTTGTTCCGCCAATCGCCATGTAGTTTTTTACATCGATTTGACTTCGTAAAGCGTAGTCTCTTGAGAACGTGACGCAAAGACTTCATAAGCAATTTTTTACAAAATTGATTGATATTGTGGTACATTAAGTGATGTCGTGTTGTTTTGTTAGGAGTTTAAGTAAATATAGCTTCAAATTAGACCCCTACAGCGAACCGAACAATTAGCCCCTTACAACCGAGCTTCCTACAAACTATTTCTAAAAACCTTCCTTTGTTGTATTGTCTTTCTTTGGTCTTTGCCATGTGGTTAAATAAGGCCACATGTTTGACTCATATATATAACAGGTGCATTTGCTCGTATATATATAGTGACCACGTGTATTTTCGCTATTCTTGTCAAAACGTCAACGTGGCGAAACGAGTAGTAAATTTTCGTTTCGGCCTGATTATGCTTCGGATTTCTGTTTGGGCCTGAGTGTTGGTCCCCCTGTTTAATTGTTATTAAGGCTGTGTGGTAGCCTTTATCGTCGTGAATTTTCGTTCTGCGCACGCTGGGCGGAGCTGCGCATATTTGTAAACAAAAACTGCAAGAAAGCTTCAACCGTTTCCTGTTTTTGTTTGACGAAGCAGAAAGGATCCGTAGAGCTAATATTACTAGCTCTACAAAGCAACTCCACTGGTTCAGTGCTAATCAACGACGGTACGCTTGGCGCGGGAATCAAAGAGTTGAAACCTGGTGCTGCCGCACCATAAAATCGAAACGTAAACTGCTCGATCGAAGATTGAAGTTGTATCAACCAGCAAGAGATCAAAGGCATCTTCTACATTTTTGAAATTTGTGAAGTGAACATACGCTAGAACAGTGCTCCGCAACCGTTGTGCCGCGGCACACTAGTGCAGTGGTTCTCAAATGGTGTGCAAGAGCACACTGGTGCGCCCTGGAAGGTGGCCAGGTGCGCTTTTGATCACAAAAAATTTAATCTTTATCTGATTATATTTTTAAAAAATCATATGACTTTGATATACTTTAGACATCATGAATGTTGTATCCAAGTCAGTTAAGACTTTAATGAATTTGCCTTCCAGTTAAAAATGTACTATTTTTTACAGCTCTTGTTCGATATTTTTTTTAATTTCTTATCTATTATAAAAAAAATTGAATTGCCCATACAATGGATAGATTTCTAAGCAAGAAACGTACCAGTGAAGAACTTTCTTCTGTTAATGAAGCTACTCTAAGTGGCATAAAACCTCCAGCTAAGAAAAAAAAGAGCAGACCCAATCGCAAATATGACAAAAGTTATTTAAGTTATGGTTTCACGTGGACTGGAGATGAAAATCAGCCTCAGCCATTGTGTTTGGTTTATGGGTGCAAAATGACAAATGAGGCAATGGTTCCCAGTAAATTAAGTAAGCATTTTCAAACATTACATCGCAGTCTTCAAGACAAAGATGTATCTTATTTCAAAAGATTACTTGAAAATCAAACAAAGCAAGCTGTTGGTTTCAAAAGTAGAGTAACGGTATCTGAGAAAGCTCAAATTGCTTCTTATGAAGTATCAGAAATGATAGCCATTAAAATGAAGTCACATACTCTTGCTGAATCTTTAATTTTGCCTGCTTGCAAAAAGATGGTTAAGACTATGTTAGGAGACGATGCAGAAAAACAAGTAAGTAAAATTCCTTTATCAAATGATACTGTTCATAGGCGCATTCTGGAACTGTCTAACAATATTGAAGAAAATGTTTGCATTAATAAACTTCAGGATTCATACTTTGCTCTCCAAGTTGATGAATCAACCGACATAACCAATAAAGCACAACCACTCGCCTTTATTCGCTTTATTGATGCAGACAATATAGTAAATCAGTATCTTTGTTGCAAAGAAATGCCTACCACTACTAGAGGTGAAGATATTTTTCATATATTAAATGACTATTTTAAGAAATGGAATTTATCCTGGAAGTCGTGTGTTGGGGTTTGCACTGATGGAGCCCCATCAATGGTGGGTTCTATTAAAGGTCTTGCATCGTTTGTGAAACAACAACATCCCAACATCATAACAACTCATTGTTTCTTGCATAGAGAGGTCCTGATGGCAAAAACACTGGGTACTAAATTGAAAGAAGTTTTTGATCAAGTTGTGGATATGGTGAATTTTATTAAGACTAGACCAGTAAAAGCTCGTGTATTTGAGCTACTTTGTGAAAACATGGATTCACAGCACACACGCTTACTATTGCATACAGAAGTAAGATGGTTATCAAGAGGTAGGGTGCTTTGTCGTGTGCTTGAACTTCATCAAGAACTATTGGCATTTTTTGAGAAAGAAAATAAAAGTAAATTTTGTGGACTCTTGAAAAATGAGTTTTGGATTTCAAAGCTGAGATATCTGACTGAGATGTTTCAGCATTTTAATAATCTGAATTTGTCCATGCAAAATGGGAATGAAAATCTTCTCTCATCTACCGACAAAATTAAAGCATTCCATAAAAAACTAGCTATTTGGAAAAGAAAAGCCGGTTCAGGGTGTTTAGAAATGTTCCCTTTGGTTGGAAAAGACAATTCAAATGGTTTAATCCCATTAATAGTGGATCATCTAACGATTTTGGAAGATAAAATGGATTATTATTTTCCATCAATAAATATCGAGCAATACGATTGGATTCGCAACCCTTTCATTGACATTTCAACTTATGATGTTGGCTTTTCGTTAATAGAAGAGGAGGAGCTGGCTACTATATCTACTGATCGAGGGTTAAAGATCAAGCATAAAGAGACATCCATCGAGCAGTTTTGGATTTCAATCAAAGAACAATACCCTTCAATAGCTAGGAAAGCTTTGACTGTTTTATTGCAGTTTTCCACATCGTATCTCTGTGAACAAGGATTTTCTGTGCTAACTTTAAATGTAAAAATAGATCAAATCTTAAATGCATAGATGAAGAGATGAGAGTATGTTTACCACATATAAGGCCAAACATTCACAAAATTGCAAAATCTCACCAATCGCATGTTTCCCATTAAGATATTTGAATCTAAAATGTATTGTTCTAAAATAAAAATGGTTATTTCAAGTAAATTCTTTATAATTTTCCTATTTCTAAAGTTCATTACTAATTTTGCTATATAAATAACAATGGTGCGCCTCAAAGTTTTGGTTGTTTCATAGGTGCGCCCTGGTGTACAAAAGTTTGAGAAACACTGCAGTAGTAGCTTGACCTTGGAAGCGAGAGCATCGCCTTTCTTTCAACTGCATGCATATTTATAATGGATACCAAAAAGAGGCAAGTTTTATTTCTTTTATTACAACTTATTAGGAATAAATACAAGTTAGATCTTTTGGATATTATTAGTAGGATGCCTGTACTGAAAGAAAAACGATACAATGCATCATTATACCTATTTCTGTGTTTGTGAGAAACGTTTACTTTTACAGCAACATTTGAAGTGCTGTATGGCACCCCACGTAAGAAGAGAGTACAAGAATTGATAATTGCGTTTTCTCTACTATTGCAGGGAAAATTTATCCACAAATGAAATTCTGGACATCTTGTTCAATGATCCTACAACAGCAGCTGCTGATGTCTTCATCGAACCACCCGATGACGCAGTATTGACAGATGAAGATTCAGGAAAGGAAGACGACGTTGACTTACAACATGTTCATCACCTGTCTAGAAACCAACTTCTTGCTCCTGCAGAACTGCAGATGCGTGGTAACCATCCTCATGAGGATGACCCAAATGATGATAGTAACACTGATCAAAGTATTGAAAAAACTTCAGACGCAAAGAGGAGAAAAACAGGGAACGCACAGAAAAAGCAAAAACCGAAAATTACATGGGAAAGGAAAGATGTTCCTCAGGGCACTCAAATTTTTCCTGAATATAATTATTCAAAATACCGAGACTTCAGCCCCGTTCAATTATTTGAGTTATTCTATGATGATTTTATCATTGAACACACAATGACTGAAATGACAAAATATTGTTTGACTAAAAACTATCCTCCAATAAACGTATCATTGAATGAAATGAAAGTTTTCTTTGCAATTCTTATAGTTTCGGGGTATAATGTATTGCCACGTCGACATATGTACTGGTCACATACGGAAGATGTCTACAATGAAGCTATTTCAAACGCTATGAGACGAGATAGGTTTGATAAAATAATGCAAAGCCTCCATTTCAATGCAAATGTTATCATTGACAAACAAGATAAATACGCAAAATTACGACCGCTTCTTCAACATTTGCAGAAAAAATTCATGCTGCATTATGTTCCATCACAGAGTATCTCACACGACGAAGCGATGATAGAATATTTCGGGAAGCACAGCTGTAAACAAGCTATAAGAAACAAACCCATTCGATTTGGCTACAAGGTTTGGTGCCAAAACTCAACTGAAGGCTATCTGATTTCTTTTGAAGTCTATCAAGGAAAGACACACAGTGGAAATGAAGATTTGGAAGCCAAGTTCGGAAAGTGTTCATCCACTGTGCTTCATTTACTAAGCTCATTTACGGATGACAAAAAGCATTTCCCATATCACATTTACTGCGACAACCTTTTTACCTCAGTTCCACTTCTACTTCAACTGAAAAATTTAGGGTACGAAGGAACCGGTACCATGAGAGCAAATAGATTAGATAGTTCATGTCCAATTACATCAGTAAAATGCTTTGAGAAAAAACCGCGAGGATCCTCAGAGACTTTCACTGGGAATATAGGAGATAAAACTGTAAAGATCAGCAGATGGAAGGATAATTCTGTGGTTACAGTAGCATCCACCATTTCTGGAGAGGCTCCTGTATCTAAAGTCGGTCGCTGGTCAAAAGAAAAGATGAAGCACATTGATGTTCCCATACCAAAAGCTGTCTCTAATTATAACAGGAATATGGGCGGTACCGATCAAATGGATCAAAATATCAATGCTTACCGCATAGGAATTAGGGGCAAGAAATGGTGGTGGAGTATATTCACATGGACAATTGATGTTTCTCTGCAAAATGCTTGGATCTTGGCACGGGGAGCGGGATGTTTAATAGACCAATTAGAATTTCGAAGAGGAATCGCCCTGTCTTACCTAAAAAGATTTCAGGTGCTACCACTAACACGCGGTATGAAACCAAGGTACATTCCATGGGCCGACGATGCCAGATATGATAATATAGGACATATGCCAAAACCTACTGATCAAAACAAGCGCCATAAATGTGCTGCCAAATCCTGCAAATCACAAACACGTGTTGAATGTTCAAAATGTGATGTAGGATTATGTATTGACTGTTTCATAGATTACCATAAGAAATAAAAAAATTTAGTAGGCTGAAAATTAGTTTTCTGTAGTTGGAATATCGTATTTTTTTTATTATTGGAATATTTATAAAGAAATATTGGGAAATTAAGTGTTTGTTGATGTCGAAAACATCTAAAACAGCCATAGAATCATGAAATGAGTTTTTGTACTTACCTTTTCCGTGGGGTGCCGTACGGCACCGGGCTATAACTCGAAAACTAGTAAAGATTTTTCAATTCTGATGCCAGATTCGAATTCCCGAGGTTCAAATTACCTAATGAATATCGTTACAGCAAAATCAGAAACATCAAGCTAATTTCGGAACAAATGGGTTAATGCGGAGAAATAAATCTGTGTAAAATTGAAATTATTTTAACTTCACTGTTCTTTTGAATGTTTGCTTTTATTTTTCCTTCTTTTAGTCGTTTTTGCCTTGTTTCGTATTTCTGGTTACACTTTTCGATTGTAGTAAATGACAAATTTCGTACTGCTAAGGTCAACAGTCGTTTTCTCGTTTTTTGTTAGTGGAAGCGGAAGCGGATGAAAAATAACCGCTTCCACATCCCTGGTAAAAACCCTTTATCTCATCAATTATCGACGTAGACGCCTTTGAAAGACGATTCGTTACCATACACTTCAAAAAACAAAAAATAATTGACCTAGGGGAAACCCATTACAATGTCCAAGAAAACATGAGTGACGATTTCATCATATGGCTCATGCAAGGCATAGCTAATCACCATTACGAAGAAGACAATTTCAAAAATCCAACGTCTCAAACCTCAGCAAAAAATGGCTGAAAGAATTACGCGGAATACATGACGAATAGCACCAAGGAAAAAGAAAAACAACGATGTAAAACCAGACTACGACGAAGACATGGCGGAAGCAGAAATCTGGTCACACATATGCTACATCAAACATCCAGAAGATTACGCAAAATTGAAAATCTTCGTACCAAACCTATCCAAGCACAAAACATACATCATCACAAGCGTCCTGCAACGCCTACTATATCCGTACAACCAAGAAGGACGTCTCAGCAAAGAGTCAGAAGACGCAGCACAACTCATTCTACATGCAGCCAATCAAAGCTTTTTACCCTGGCAATTACCACAAATTTATAACCAGCATTAATTTCAAGCTGAATATACTGTTATTCTGGCTACCAGGTATTTTTGATAAATTCATTTTATTTAGCTCTTCTGGTAATGTAACGTTTATTTATTTAAGTTGATACAAGTTCTTACCGAGCATGCAAAAAACTTCAATATCCGTCAACGTTTCGAACAGCTATACAGCTGTTCTTTATCAGGACTAATAATAAACGAAAGCACGAGTGAGGCAATATAAATAGTGTGCTACGCAATCGAAAGAAAAAAGCAAAACAAAAGGTTTAAAGGCGAATAATAAACAACTGTAGATTACGTCAAATTATCATAAATTTCAGAACAAAAACCATTTTCTTTATCATTGATTGCATTTTTAGAATTATGAATAAAAAAAGATTCAAGAAATCGGCGTTTGGTAAAATCTATTTCAAAGGTTAAAATTTTGCTATGATCCCAGTCAAATCGGTGATCTTTTGGTGATGACATGCTTAAGCAATGCCGTTTTTTTATTAAAATTGTTGTGGAAACTGCACTGTGGTTTTAGACAAATCTGATTATGATTCAAGAATTAATGATTTGTTAAGTGACAGTAACACATGCGCCCCCTTGAAATATGATATAACAGGTAATATTGAACGTAAACTTAATAAATTTGTTTACATGCTTTTTACAAAAAATCGCATTTCACAACAGACCTACCGTTATTTACACAGCACCGATTCCATTGCTCCACGCGTTTATGGGTTACCAAAAATTCATAAAACTGGTTTTCCATTTCGACCTATTGTTTCCTTTATATATTCACCGCTTTATAATTTGTCCAAGTTCATTGCTGTTTTATTGACACCGCTAGTTGGCGCTAATGGTTTTACTGTGAAGAATTCTTATGAATTTGTAGAACAACACATTCTTCAGCGAGTGGTGAGCGAGTAAGCATGGCAGGTAATTACAAGCCATCTTTTGCCCAAAGAGTCCGAGGCAATACAGCTGTCAATCTAAAGAGACCAACATATCTGAATTTTAAATCAAAGACGAACTTAAGAAGAGTTGAAATATTGCAAATGTTATCAGAAATAAGCTTTAAAACTGAAAACTTAATCGGAGTTGCAGAAATGAGAAACAGAAGCATCGACATAACGTGTAAAACCAGGGAGAACGTTCTAGAATTGTACGCAAAACTTAAAGATATCGAATTCATTTACAACCTGATGCTTTATGAAGCAGTGAATATAAACATATTATTAGGATGGGTACCAATCCCCATGCCCAACGAGGCAATAAAACAAGAATTGGAAGCTAATTTTGGCGCCGTTCTAAAAATTACAGATAAAAAGCACAGTGATGGATTACGCTCAGGAATGAGAATAGTCACTATGAAAAAATCTGATCTTCAAAACAACCCTATTCCAAGTTACATTCACGTTAGTGGTTGTGAAATATATGTTACCTATCAAGGCCAGGTAATCACTTGTAAATAATACTGTGGTGAAGCAGGCCACGTGCAATCAGAATGCCAGGAGCGGGCAATTGATTTTCCTGCACTAATACGTAACAAACCAGGTGAATCAAACACAGTTTTGCCTGAAACGAAGGTACATTCTGAACCAGCTAACTTGTCAAAAAAAAGAAAGATTTCCCAATCAGAGTTAAACGAAACTGACTCAGTATCTACTACAAGCTCAATTAGAATACGTAAACAGCACTTCCAACCACCTTCAAACGGATCAGGTGGAAAATCAAAGCGAAGCAGTCGGTAATATTGAATTCGCCAACGACCAGCATTTACCTACTGAAATACAACCAACAACGGACAAACCTAAAAAAAACAACCAAAACGATGATAGTCAAATTCAGCAATCCACATTATCTCAAGATTGGTGGCGGGCTACATGCCAGATTGCCTGCATTTCGTGTAACGCCCAAGTTCTGACCGAAGAAACTTCTGCTGAAACTACTAGTGACGAATGCGGCGAGGAACAATACGTGGTAAGTCCTTGCTGTGATAAACAGGATTCAAATCAACGCTTTTCTGCCAAGATGAATGAACGCTATACAGAATGCTGTGTCTGCAAATCAGACATGATGCGACTTTCGTGCTGCAATCTATTTCAACCCATACAGCAGCTTGACAATAATTTGTTTGAGTGCTTAAAATGTGCAAAATATTCCATCGTTTGTGTGTGCCAAAATGTTAACAAGCTGCCTCCTAAAACAATGAACTTCAAATGTACTAATTCTAATTGTTCCCATTTCACAGTACACTGCAACTGTGGTAGAATAACTTACCAAGAGCTTAAAAGCCCTTATCAATGTCCTTGCGGATATGAATTTGAACATGATATAAACCTTGGAGTTAAAACTAATTAGCATTTTCTTGTTTCCTCACTTCTACTATATTGATAATGCAGTTAACAATTGTAAGCTTTAATGTTAACGGGTTGAGGAATAACCTCAAACGTAAAACGATATTTCATTTTCTTAAAATGAAGAAATTTGACTTCATTCTTCTACAAGAAACTCATTCCAATCACACAGATGAGAAGTTGTGGAAATGTGAATGGGGAGGCGATATCTTTTATTCTCATGGTACTAATCATTGTAACGGTGTGGCGATACTAGTTAAAAAAATCTCTTAAATACGAACAAACAGCTACATATATTGATCAAACAGGCAGAATACTGCTTATCGAAATTAAATTAAACGACAAGGTCTTTGTCATCGGCAATGTTTATGCACCCACAAAGGACGAACCAACTTTTTTTGACGCCCTTTTTTCAACAGTCGTAAATTTTACAAAACACGATTTGGTTTTAGGCGGGGATTGGAATCTAGTGCTTGACAATAAACTAGATAAAGACGGCGGCCCAGCTCACTCAAATCAATTATCCAAAGAAAAAGTAAAATCATATCTCAACGTTTTTGATTTATGTGACGTTTTCAGAGAGCTTAACCCTTTTAAGAAAAGCTTTACGAGATATCAGTCACAACCATACACTGCCACAAGGCTGGATTTTTTTCTTACTTCAAATGGGCTGCGCCAGCACGTACAATCAGCCAACATCTGCCAAAGCATTAAGTCAGATCACAAAATTGCCTTATTAACGATTAAAGTGGGACTACAAGAATGGGGCAAAGGTTACTGGAAAATCAATAATTCTGTTTTGCTAAATGATGACTATATAGCGCTCATAAAAAATCTGATCAAAAATTTTGAAAAAAATAATCCCAAAGGACATGTTACACCTCATATCAGGTGGGAAACTCTTAACACATTGACTGCGGCCAAGTTTTCTCGGTACACGCTAACGCGTTTTATCGTAAAAGCGCGTATTTCGCATATTTTGCCGATACGAGGTATGTCAGACAACTGAATAAAGTGAAACGTGGTTTGTAATAAAACGTAAAATTGTGTCCAAACAATAATGAAGTAATCAAGCAAAAAAAGATGGGTAAAGAAAGCAATTTCAGCTAGCATTTCAAAAGCAAGTTCGCAAAATTAATATAAAGAAATCAATACTGTGTTGTTTGAAATAGTACGCTGACTGGTTTATCGCATTCAAATGCAGACTTCACTGTGGAATTTTTTGAAGCAAGGAACCACACACAAAGCTGGTTTTGAGGGGCATGTTTCCCACATGTAGCGAGTTTCTTTGTGTTGCTTTTGATGATTGCAAACAACGCACTTTCTAGCAGTATTTTTCTTTGAAGTTGTTGAAGGGATGTGAGCCAAATAGTGTTGGCCAGACAGACGAGAAAGATCAGAACTTTTCTGATGATGAAATGCGGCTGTATCTGATGCTTGTGGAAGTTCTTCATTTATTCTAATATCAGAATTCAATAGCGAAGCAATTACACTCTTTCGAAATTTCAACTGCACCTTTGTACTACCAACCTTTTTGTACAAAATGAAAGCATTTACCATAGCCATGTCGAGGTGCTGTAACACAACTTTGAAGTACCATTTTAGCGTTTTTCGTAGTGGATTATAATAGGACATCGGTTGATCCATTCTGTCCACACCACACAAAAAGTTATTATACGATACAATAGACTTTGGCTTTTTTTTCTTCTGCCCTCCTTTTGTTTGTCTGTTGCTTTCAACCATTTTTCAGGAATGATGTGTAGAGAGCATCAGCACTTCCCTTTTATCTTGTCACTTTTCTACAACAATACGCCCTTTTCGTTTTGCAATGTGCTGTCCTTTTTCAGTTTTGTAGAAACAATGTTTTTTGGGAGCTGTTTTCTGTTTTTCCTCAATGTTCCACAAATCAACGTTTTTCGATTTAGTACAGCTTCCGCTCAAGGCACGCTCGTGTAAAAATTATTCACATAAAGAGCATGACCACGATCTAACAATTTTTCCATCAGCTTTAGAACAACAGTTTCTGCATGACTGAAACCAGAGAGAGAATCCATTTTTCCGCAGTATACCAGGAAATTCCCCACATATCCTGTATGTTCACAGAGCATGTAAAGTTTCACACCGTATTTATATTCCACACATATCCTGTATGTTCACAGAGCATGTAAAGTTTGACACCGTATTTATATCTTTTGCCAGGAATATACTGACGAAAGATCAAGTGGCCTCTCCAAAGAACCATTCATTCGTCTATAGCAGGGGTTCTTAAACCGGGGTCCACGGACCCCTTAGGGGTCCGTGGAAAAGTTATATGGGGTCCGTGAAGACCGAATAGAAATGTTCTATACAGCAGTGCTTTTCAACGGGGTGTATTGTACATCCAAGGGTGTACCAAAATTTTTAAAGGGTGTACCACTACAATAGGGTGTACTGGGGTGTAAAACATACCATAAAACGGTATAGTGAATTTATTTTCATATTAGGTGTCATTGTATCATAATAAATAGACAGTACTATGATTCTGACCTGATTGTACTGAAGTAAGAAGGCCTCCTCTATACACGAGTGCCCGCAGAAACTATGACATAACAATTGTTTGCTGGACTTGTATGAGTTTGGGCAGGTGCAAAAAGTTTGAGCTGGCAGTTTTTATTGTTTAAGTAAGCTTGTCAAGTACTGTATGATCGAGGTAGTTAAGAAGTGTTAATCATGTTCTATTCTGATAAGAAAGTCAGCATTTTGCAGTGGACACGTGATACCTAACAGTATTTTTATTTTTATAGAATTTTAAGGTTTTGTATAATTTATCTCAGAAACTAAATATCTCATATCAAGAAATGTCAAAAAAAAGAAAGTACAGTGATGAATTTATTTCCTTTGGTTTCACTTTCATGACTGAACGTGATGGAACACAAAAGCCACAATGTTTTCTGTGTGGAAAGGTTCTTGCCAATGGAAGTATGAAGCCTTCAAAGTTAAAAGATCATCTGAAGTCATTCCATCCCAATAATTTATCGGACAAAATTGATCAATTACGCATGAAGAAAGCTCGATTTGAGAAAGCTGGAACTTTACCGAAGTTAGGATTTATCACAACGCAAAAACCTTTTGTCGAAGCATCATATAAGGTTGCTTACCGTATTGCCAAGCAAAAAAAACCACACACAATTGGGGAAACCTCAATAAAACCGTGTGTTCTGGAAATGGTTGAAATAGTATGTGGCAAAAAAGAAAGAAAGGCACTCGAATCAGTGCCTTTGTCAAATGACACCATTCAGTCAAGAATTACTGACATTTCTGCCAACATTTTAAAACAAGTAATGGAAGAATTGAAAACCACACCCTTTCCATTCAGTATGCAGCTGGACGAAAGTTCAGATATTTCCAATTGCTGTCAACTGCTAGTTTTTGTTCGTTATGTTCATGCTGATATCATTAAAGAAGAGTTTTTATTTTGTGAATCACTTCCACAACATGCAAAAGCCACTGACGTATTAGAAATGCTTAACAATTTCTTTGCTAATCAAAATTTTGAATGGAAGGAAAAAATTGGAAGTTTGTGCACAGATGGAGCACCTGCAATGCTTGGTAAAACATCTGGGTTTGCTACTTTGGTGAAAAAAGAAGCTCCTCAAGTCAGCGTTACTCATTGCTTTTTACATCGCCATGCATTAGCATCGAAGACTCTCCCTGAAAATTTGAGGCAAGTTTTGTCTGATAGTGTGAAAATTGTTAACTTAATCAGAGCTCGTGCCTTAAATCATCGAATATTTAAGAAGTTATGCCAAGAAATGGGAGCAGAACATGAAGTTCTTCTTTTTCACACAGAAGTTCGCTGGCTGTCAAGGGGGCAAGTTTTGAAGCGCTTGTTCGAACTTCGAAAAGAAGTTCCTGTTTTTCTTAAAAGCAAAAATCTTGAATACTCAAATCAGTTTGATAATGAAGAGTTCCTTCTCAGTTTAGCTTACTTGGCAGACATTTTTTGTCATTTGAACGAGATTAATATTTCCATTCAAGGCTTTGGCGTTACAGTGATAGAAGCTTCTGAAAAAATTAAAGGTTTTCATGACAAGCTATGTCTGTGGAAAAGAAGATTAGAAACTGAAAACTATTCCAACTTCTCGATGTTGGAAGAAATGTTGCTCGACAATGAAACTGGAATCTGCCAACCTCTTCCCATTTCTCTGCGCATAGACATGTGTAGACATTTGGAAGCATTGCAAAATTCTTTTAAAAGTTATTGCTTAGCCACAGAAGATCTTAAAAAGAAATCTTGGATCCTTAATCCTTTCCTCGCTGAACTGGAGTCCATCAGTGATGACGACTTTGCTAAGGATGAGCTCATTGAATTGAAGGCAATGGAATCAGTCAGAATGTCCTTTAATTCAAAAAGTATTGGCGATTTTTGGATTTCATTGAGGCAAGCATATCCTCTTTTGGTAAAGAATGCCATGGCTGCTATTATACCTTTCGCTACAACATATTTATGTGAGTCAGGATTTTCTTCCTTAGTTGTTATCAAAACCAAAAGTCGAAACAGGTTGAATGTAAAAGATGACATGCGCGTTGCCCTGTCAAAAACGAAGCCACAATTTGATGTACTTATTGAAGACAAACAGGAGCATCCTTCACATTAAAAGAAAATTAGCGTGATAAATTGATTGAAGATTTTGCCTTTCTATTCGTTATACTTAAAATAAAACATCAATTTTCTTCACATATTCACTCTATTTCATAACGTTGTGTCCACTTTTTTGAAGTAGAAAAAGTTACTTACACTAGTCAAAAAAGGGGGTCCGCGCAAACAAAAAAACTGATTTGGGGGTACGTCTTAAAAAAAGTTTAAGAACCCCTGGTCTATAGATATCTTTTTCCCAGGGATGTCTAAAGCTTGAAATCGTTCAAGTAAAGCATTGCATATTTTTCGCAATTTGGATGAACGATCGCCATCAACTGCAGATTCGTTGTCACTAAACTGCTAAAAACGGAGTAGTAGCTCAAACCTGTCTCGTGGCATCGTAGAATTGAATATGGGAGTCACTATCACACGATCAGTAGACCAATAATTATCTTCTATGCATGCTTTTTTACCAAACCCATTGTAAAAAGAACTCCTAGAAACCTCTTCATTTCTGTGTTTGTGGTGGCAACCCAACGTCTCATTCTGCTTTTTGCAGTTACTACTGAATGTGCTATTATTTGCTCAGCATATCTATTTGTTTCTGTGACCATAATCTTTATTATATGCTCGGTCACGAACAGCAAAAAAAATTGCACTGGCAATGAATCTTTGTTGAGAGTGACAGAATCGCTTATGCCACTTGATTCAGAAAAATTTATATCTGATGGAGATGTCTAAGTTGGTTCTACAGATTTCCAGTTGTGGTCAGCGAAATTGGATGCTGAGGCAGTACCAGAATCATCATCGCTGCTAAACAGTTCTAACATGCTCTCATTGCGAGTTGCGTCGGTAGTTAAAATATTACTAGTATTGCCAGCAGACTGAACAGAGTCATGACTGGTGTTTGCTGTAGCTGCTGATTGCCAAAGAGCAACAGTGTTGGTGTCATCTTCAATTTCTGAATCATTACAGTAGCTCTCCCTATCCGATTCATTATCGTCTATGAGCTCATCCTCAGATAAATCTACCAATTGAAAACTTATCTACCAAATCGCTCAAATAATACTTTTTACTTCTTTTTCTAGTAGCCATGATCATTTAGTAGCTCTATAAAAAAAAATCTGAAATAAAAACGTCCGGCTATATAAAGATAATATAAGACCGCAGTAAACTCTAAACAGTCTAACGAACTAATTGCAAGTTATCTTTCAAGCAAAATCGCTTTCAAACATAAGAACTGCGGAGTACATACTTTTCTATCATTGTATCTGATTTCAAATAAACTGGCATTGAAAAAATAATAAAAATAAAGTCTATTTCATAGTGATACTGGGCGGTAATTTCTACCAACGTTATTTGGTTTTTCTGAGAAAAATACAATAGCTTAGAACTTCAGTAAAACGTCATAAAAAGCTTTAGAACAGGGGTCACAACGCAGTGCCCGCGGGCGACAAGGCGCCCCAGGACCCCTTTAAGGCGCCCGCGAAGCATGCGCCAAAAATAGCACTGTTACATAAGCAAATTCTTTCTTTTCTCTTGTGCGAAGATAATTTCTCTCTCCTTTCTATGATGCCATAGTTCAGGGCCATGCGCGAAGATAATTTCTCTCTCCTTTATATGACGCTATAGTTTACGGCCACGTGTAGGCTCTCCTCGTTGTTCAGAACATGGGTTGGCTATATTTAGTAGCGACCGCTGACTGCGCAGGTAGCTGGTTATATTGTGAGAGTCAGTTAAACCGGCGTTATCGTGTTTAAATGGTATTATCGATTTGTGTTCTTTTCACTGGGATAACCAGTGTAGGAATAGCCTAATTTTAAATTGCAATTTAAGTGATAATTTGTAAAATAAATTGTGTATGTAAAACTAGTTATTTTTTGTTGAATTATCACTACGGCACCAAACAAGCTTATTTCAATAGACTAGACTCTACAAGCACGGCTCATATTTCAATTCAATATGAATGTTTTGTTGTTTTTTTATTTTTATTTATTGCTCACATTGTGCTATTTTTTATTTATCAAATAGAAATAATTAAAAAATTTAGTTAGAAATATTTGATACCAAACTTGCGTCTTTCTAAGTCAAAGGTCAGTCCTGCGGTGCCGCCTCGCTTTTTCCTGACCTATTGACCACACAAAGTGACGAAGAGTTAGCTTGCTTGTGCTTTTGCCCTAAAAATCATGGCAGAAAAGCGAAAAAGGACATACGTTTTTAACGATAGTTGGGAAGAAGAGTTCTTTTTTACATTCCTTAAAGATAAATGTCTGTGCCTTATTTGCGGGACGACTGTTGCAGTACCAAAGCGGCACAATGTGGAAAGGCACTTCAAAACCTGTCACAGAAACTTTGATGTCAACTATCCACCTGGAAGCGCATTACGGACAGAAAAAGCTCATGGATTAAAGGCATCTTTAGACAAACAGCGGACCATTTTCACGAAGGTGATGAAAAAATCACAGAACGCCACTGAAGCCTCGTTTAGAGCTGCGCAATTTTTGATAAAGAACAAGAAAACCTTTTCGGATGGGGAGGTTTTTAAAGAAACTATGATGCTCGTTGCTAATACATTATTCAAAGATGAAAAACATGGTCCTGAAGTCATCTCTGCGCTATCCGATGTTCAGCTTGGAGCAAGTACAATGGCAAGACGAGTGTCATCTTTGTCTGAGAACTTGACAGAGCAAGTGGATCGGGATCTTGCTGCGTGCAGGTGGTTCAGTATGCTATGTGACGAGTCAGTAGACAGCGCAAGCACGACTCAGCTGATGATATTCATCCGAATGGTGTTTGATGATTTTTCCACAAAAGAAGAACTGCTGACACTCCTGCCACTGAAGGCAACAACGCGGGGAGTTGACATATACACAGCTGTCAAAAACTTCTTCGTCGAGAAAAAGGTGCCATTAAATAAGTTGACATCAATAACAACAGACGGGGCACCAGCCATGACGGGTAGGCATGTGGGATTCATTACACGATGCAGGAATGATCCACACTTCCCAACGTTTCTGCACTACCACTGCATCATTCATCAACAGGCGATTTGTGCGAAAGTTACCGGCTTTGATCACGTGATGACTCCTGTCGTAAAGATCATAAACAGCATCCGCTCCAAAGCAAAACAACACAGAATGTTTAAGATGCTGCTGGATGAGCTGTCCGCTGAATACGGTGACTTGCTACTGCACACAGAAATAAGATGGCTCAGCAGGGGACAGATTTTAAAGCGTTTTTTGTCACTTCTGAGTGAAGTCAAAGAGTTCATGCTTTCCAAGGGAGAAGACGCATCGCTGCTTGAAGAACCAGAATGGTTGCTTGACCTCGCATTTTTAACTGATTTGACTGAGAAGCTGAACCATCTGAACCGGGAACTGCAAGGAAAAGACAAAACTGTTGCTCACATGATCAGTGCAGTAAACGCATTTAAAGCTAAGATGAACATTTTCTCTGCGCAGGTGGAAAAGAAAAAAATGTTGCATTTTTCTTCTGTGCAGGTAGTGTTAAAAGACAATGTTTCTGCATCTGCAGCTTTGGATGAAGTTGTAACAAAGTACTCCCAAGTCATAAACAGATTAGGACAGGAATTAGAAGACAGATTTTGTGATTTTAAGAAGCTCGAGCCATGCGTGTCATTTGTTACAAATCCTTTCATGTACGTAGACGTAACTTCCACTGCTAAGCAGCTCAGTGATTTGTTCAGTTTGAGCGCTGCTGATGTCGAGATGGAAATCTTAACGCTGCAAAATGACATAAACCTTAAAGCTCATCAGTCTGCACCAAACTTTTGGTACAGTGGTGTGTGCACAGCAGCTATGAAAATTGCTAGCTTTTTTGGTTCAACCTATCTGTGTGAATCGGCCTTTTCCTATATGAACTTTATCAAGAACAAACACAGAACACGCCTGACTGATGCACAATTACAAGATTCACTACGAATTGCTGTGTCAAATTATTCACCAGATTATAATGCACTGGTGAGCAGCATGCAGTGCCAGGCCTCCCACTTTCGTAAAAAATGATCTAACGAATCAGACATTCTTTTCATTTAAAGAGCAGCAATATTCATCAGAAATATTGCACATAATGTTAAATGTTCAGAAAGCATTTGTGAGCTTGTTAATGGAAATAAGTGTTGTCTCTTTGGTTTAAAAAATGTTGCATTTGTATTAATTATACAACACTTCAAATATTTTTGAGTAAATAAATGTTTAATGTTGAAACATGTTTTTCTATTTATTATTGTTATTGCAGTGTAAATGACTGATAATTGTGGAAAACAATTATTATTGATGTGTGAGAAATAATTTCACAGCATTATGATTACTGCTATTTTAATATCATCATTATAACATTTAATATCCATGCAGTTTTGTTATTTAAGAAGTTTGTAGCAAACAGGTCGTGTGCCCTTCATGTTACTCCATGCTCATGAAGTAGCCCTCGGCCTCAAAAAGGTTGGTGACCCCTGCTTTAGAAACTAGAGAAAAAAGAAATGAGCTTAGTTATATTCATGGGAAAAGACTCGGCGATTATACCAGACGCTGAAACGATTGAACTCAAAGTTGGCTGAAAGACGTATTTATACGTCTTCAGCGTACAGAAAGGAAAAATAAGGACGTATTATTAATACGTCCCTCGCGGTCAATGTGTTAAATGTGTAATTAGAGGGGAAACTATTAAGTACTGTTCCTTACTGAAAAAGACCTCCAACAAAGAACAATCAGTACTAGAATCAAAACTTGAGGCCATGGAATCAAATTTATTATCCTGTGGTCCAAAGCAAAAAGAAGAAATCCTAAATAATATAAATCTCACTCAAAATGATCTTAATAAGCTAATTGAAATAAAAACTAAAGGCGCGGCTACAAGAAGTAGAGCTCGTTGGATGGAATCCGGGGAAAAAAATACTAAGTATTTTCTCCATTTGGAAAAATGGCATCTAGAAAAAAAAATCCATCAAATCCTTACGCAGTGCCCAAGGTAGACTGATTGATAAACAAGAAAATATTTTGAAAGAGCTCTTAACCTTTTATGAATCCTTATATTATGAAAACCAACAATGCTGTGAAAAAGATTGTTGTGATTTTATACGTACACTATCGCTACCAAGTATTAATAAGGCAAAATTTTTTGAATGTGAAAAACCTATAACTGATAAAGAATGCCAACAAGCCATTCTTCAACTAGCCAACAATAAATCCCCAGGTCTTGACGGCTTTTCCATTGAATTTTATAAAACTTTCTGGACTGAAATTACGAGTCTATTTATGGAATGCCTTGATTTTTCCAAAATTACCAACCAATTGAGTGAATCCCAGTACGAGGGTGTAAAAACGTTATTGCCTAAACCCGGAAAAGACAAATTGTCTCCCTCCAACTACAGGCCAATCACATTGTTAAATTGTGATTATAAAATAATATCCAAAGTTATTACCAACAGAATACGCCTTTTTTTGAATGACCTTATAGAAAAAGAACAAAATGGCTTCATGAAAGCTCGAAACATTGGCGATAACATTCGTTTACTATTTGATTGTTATTGATTACGCAAACCACGAAAAGATGCCAGGCGCTGTATTATTAGTAGATCTACATAAAGCGTTTGATTCTTTACACTGGTCTTTTATTTTTGCTATGCTAAAATCCTATGGTTTTGGTAATTCTTTGATTAACTGGATAAGAATTCTGTACAAAAATCCTAAATGCCGTGTTGTAAACAATAATTTTCTAAGCCCCTTTTTCGAGGTCACAAAGGGAGTGAGGCAAGGAGATCCCCTCCGACCATTTTTTTTTTATGTACAGAGTGTTTAGCCATCATGCTGCGTCAGAGCAGACAATACAAAGGCATTAAGTTGAATAAACAAACCTTTAAAGTATCTTTGTTCGCAGACGATATCGCGATTTTTTTGAATGGTAATGCTTCGCAATTTAATTACGTTTTTGACATTCTTGATACATTTGGGCAAAAATCAGGCTGCAAAGTCAATATGAGCAAATCTAACGCTTTTTACGTTGGATCTAGTAAGGGCAACGTGTCTCAACCTTTTTCCGACAAAGGCTTATCTTGGCCTCAAACTCTTGTCAAATACCTGGGTGTTAATATACCAATTACCAACTTTGACAACAATTTACTCTTCACTGAAAATTTTCCAGGTATAACGCGAGAAGTGCAAACACTTTTAAACATTTGGTCATCTCGTGGTCTCACGTTGTTAGGAAAAATAACTATACTAAAAAGTCTGGTTATTCCCAAAATTGTGTATAAAGCCACTTATTTACCGGTAACATTGCCAGAAATTTTCATAAAGGAACTCAATCAAATTATGTATAAATTTATTTGGGGCTCCAAGTGGGAAAAAATTGGTCGCTCTCAACTATGTTGTGATGTGAAAGAAGGAGGTGGTAAAATGATTGACATCAAGCAGTATGTACTTTCTCTCAGGCATAACTTCATTCTTAAACTATTTGATAATAATTATCAATCCAGTTGGAAGTCGCTTGAACATCGCTTGATGTATTGACGAAAATGTTCTTTTCTGCATTTTGCGTTCTAATATAATGTTGAATAGCATGTTAGTTGGTAGAGTGGCTTTTTTACGCTTTACCCTTACCACCTTAAGAACTTTAAAACATTTCTGCAATTACGACAATGATTCCAAATATTTATGGTTTAATAAAGCGGTAAAATACCGAAATCAACCAATGTTTGTTGAAGAATAAGCCGGGATTTTTGATTTTTTTCAGCTGCTTAAATCGGACTTTGAATTATACTCATACGATGAAGTGGCATCAGCTTTTCACATGATCCCAAATAACACAAGCTTCATCGAATACATTAAACTCATTTCAGCTATTTCAATGGGTTGGATTACGACTACGAACAGTAACTCTCATAACCCTCCATGCGCTTTTTCTGACTTTAAACAAACTGTCAAAGAACAAATTACTTCTCTGGGCAGCTCAAGTAAAACCGCTTATCAATTTTTGAGAGACAAAGTTAAAATACTACCTGTTAAACAACAACTAAAATGGTGTAATATATTGCAACTGCCATCCGATACAATTGATTGGTCAAATATTTATAAAAATAACTACTATGCTACAAACGAAACTAAACTACGGTCATTTCAAATCAGGTTAAACTTAAGATCAATTGTTACTAAAATACAACTGCATGTTCTTGATATTGCTTCTGATAATTTATGCACGTTTTGTCGTGAAGAACCGGAAACTTTGATACATTTATTTTGTGATTGCAAAATTGTTGACGCTTTTTGGAATGATGTATTTGATTGGATTCTAGCAAGATTTCGTATTAATGTCCCTTCGAATAACTTTCATAAACGGTTTGGGTTCCACACACAATATGTTAATAATCCATTAGTCAACCACATGCTCTCATTGGCAAGATTCTTGATTTACCGGTGTAAACATTCGAAAACAACACCCAATATGCCCCAGTACTTTAACGCAATTACATCCACAAAAAAATCAGAACACTATATTGCTAAGAAACATAACAAATTGGAATTTCATTATAAGAAATGGTCTAGCTACATTTAGACATTGTATTTATGCTTTGTCGCTGTTTTTATTTTTGTGTTCTTGTTTTTGTGCCTACAATATAAATAAAAAATTAAAGTGTTTGTAACTCGCCTGTAGTTCATTATCAAACGATAGTTTGCGAAAGAACTGATAATTGTTAAATTAACGCAATTTTTCTTCTAATTTCTATTCAGAAAAAAAAAAATTTGTAGAACAACTGAAATATTTGACAATCAATCATGATGAATGCATGGTTTCGTTTGATGTCATTCCTTTGTTTACAAAAATACCATTTGATGTGGCCAAAACCGTTGTATTAGAACGATTAAAAAAGGATGACACCCTCTGACCTTACCCTGACTGATATTATGACTGCATTAAATTTGTGTCTTGATTGTACGTATCTTTATTTTCGTGGTAAATTTTATCGTCAAATATTTGGTGTTGCGATGGGTTCACCAGTTTCCGTCATAATCGCAAATTTAGTGATGGAAAATGTAGAGAAAGAAGCAATGATAACCTTTTTAAACCCAACCAAATTTTGGAGGAGATATGTTGACGACACGTTTGTTATTATTAAAAAACAGAGGTTGATGAATTTCATAATCATATCAATAACATTGAAGCCAGTATAAAATTTTCCACAGAAGACGAGACCAACAATTCCATACCTTTTTTGGATGTCTGTGTTACTCGAGAAGCTAGTGGGGGGTTAATGACAAAGATTTATAAAACGCCAACGCATACTAACAGATATCTAAATTTCAACTCAGCGCATTCCATGAGTCAGAAGCAAGGACTGGTAAAGTGTCTTTTAAAAAGAGCTCAATCACAATTAAATTCCAGGCGGGCAAATAAAACATTAGAAACTTCAAAAATTATGGAAGCTTTAAAAAAGAATGATTATCCCAAGTGGTTTCTAAAACGCACAGTTAGAAGTTTGAAAACAAAAACTAATTTATCTTTAGCGGATAAAAAGGAAATTAAAAACACGTGTTGTGCTGCCTTATGTTCCAAGATACTTTGAGGCTTTGTCAAAAAATTTAAGAAACGTGGGAATTTTGGTTAGTAGCAAACCGCATTTAACTTTAAAAAACATGTTACCAAAGGCAAAAGACTCGGTTGAAAGGTCGTCTAGACCTGGTGTAGTTTACCAGATTCCTTGTCGAGATTGCACTGGTATCTACATTGGGAAAACTGGAAGGGCTTACAAAAGATTGGCTGAGCATAAAAGGGATTTAAAGCCAGCAAATCTGGAAAAAGTTGATGACAACAATTTTAATAAAAAAACGGCATTGCTTAAGCATATCATCACCAAAGATCACCAATTTGACTGGGATCATAGCAAAATTTTAACCTTTGAAATAGATTTTACCAAACGCCGATTCCTTGAATCTTTTTTTATTCATAATTCTGAAAATGCAATCAATGATAAAGAAAATGGTTTTTATTCAGAAATTTATGATAATTTGACGTAATCTACAGTTGTTTATTATTCGCCTTTAACTCTTTCGCTACGTAATTTTTCTCCATTGCTGTACGGAATTAATTTGGCAAAAAATCACAAAAAAATAAATTTCTAGATATTCATGTCATATTGGCATGGATTATCGTTCTATCAATATAACATCACAAAAAACGGTCAAGCAAGCAAATAACAATCATTTTTGTTCAAAATTAGTTAGTTTATATACATCCCTATCGGCATTTGGGCAAAAATTCACGACTTTTTGCATTTTTGTAGATTTTACGCACTACAATATTGATGCAGTAAGCAATCAAATCCTAGAACCACAAATCACAATAAAACAAGTCGATATTGTTTATGAAGTATCTTTTTTTCATTGGTGGTCAAACCAATTTCTTCATTTTCTGTATTTGGTCATGGTATGATATTTCAAAAAACAGTCTTTGGGACACAGGTGTGGTTTTTCTGGGCAACTAGAACACACAAATGCGGAAAAAAAGACTCACTCTCGTTTTGGTGAAAGAAAAAAGCGATTACCCAGACGCCAGTAGCGTGACTGAACGTGCAAGCGTCAGCAAAAGCTACGCCACTGAAGTGGCGCAACGTACAATTTCCACAAAATTTGCGCCACTGTAGTGGCGAAACGTAGCGAAAAAGTTAAACCTTTTATTTTGCTTTTTTTTTTCGATTGCGTAGCACACTATTTATATTGCCTCACTCGTGCTTTCGTTTTGTTATTAGTCCTGATAAAGAACAGCTGTATAGCTGTTCGAAACGTTGACGGATATTGAAGTTTTTTGCATGCTCGGTAAGAACTTGTATCAACTTAAATAAATAAACGTTACATTACCAGAAGAGCTAAATAAAATGAATTTATCAGCATTAATTTCACTAGGCAAATTATAGGCTTGACCTGTATTGCAAAAAGTTGGCAGTGCACTAATTTCGAAACACTACAAACCTTTTAAGACAGTGTTTCTCAACCTTTTTCTTCCTCAGCACCCCTTTTGGTCAAGCCTAAGCAGTCCAGCACCCTCTACCATTGGCTAACACCTGGTTACTTATAAGGATAAAGTAAAGACACGTGCAGTGCATTTTGATCATTTGTTTGGTTTATTCTTCAAAACCACGTTGCAACGTTATCATGTTTCTACTCATATCAGTAAAAATACATTTGTCCAAACGTATCTCTTTTACCTTTGACCGCCTCATATGTCACCTTTCCCAGCACCCCATGAAAATAATTTCAGCACCCCAGGTTAAGAAACATTGGTTGAAGAGCATCTAAAAAAAGACTGCAGAAGTATAAAACTTTGTGCCATGATGTTTAAGCTTCACTCAAATGTG
Source organism: Trididemnum clinides (assembly GCA_963675345.1). Taxonomy (NCBI): domain Eukaryota; kingdom Metazoa; phylum Chordata; class Ascidiacea; order Aplousobranchia; family Didemnidae; genus Trididemnum; species Trididemnum clinides. Next base: position 21,042,219 of record OY776297.1, read on the forward strand.
AAGACAAAAGAAAACAGGACTGGGACATTTTTTAATCTTGCTACAATTTGCCCGACTATATAAATTGTTCGTACAAAAGTCTAGTGAATTTCGAAAAACTATCCTGTGTTGATAAATCTTTTCAAAAACATCGTATAGCGCAACTCACCTTCTGTTGATGCTCATGCAGTATACGAAGAACTTTTGAAAAACTTCAGAAGTTTGAAACCGTACTTGGGCTTTGCATCACTCATGCTATATTTGAAATGTGTGAACATTTGGCCGTGAAGCTGCAGATTCCAAAATCTGAATCAATACAGCTTGTCACGCTTTGGCGATTCTGCGCAGTCAACTTAGTGAAATGAGGTGTACTGATCGGTTTGAAATACTTTACAAAAGCGAAGGATCATTAAAACAAGATTATGGATTCGTGCCTCCAAAAAGGGATGGTCGCAAAACTATAGCCTACCTTTTCGTATAGAAGAACTGCAATTCGAATTTCATTCCATGCATCATCTACAATTGAGTAATTTTTTTCAGTTGATAGACTTCTGGCAGCCCCAAATTCTCGATTTAAAGAAGACGTTTTCAAGGCAACAAGTACAATAGGAACAGTTATGATTGCGGTCTTCAAAATAGAAAGTAATTTGCTGCAGTTTTCTGATCACATCATTGAAGATCTAAAAAAGTATTTTATTGACATTAACCCAGAATAACTGCTGCTCAATCAAAGTTTCGACCAAATACTGCAGAACAACCATACGTTTAACCATACAAAGTAACTGCAGTGATCGACGCAGTTGCTAGTCATGGGTTTAATTAAGCTTTTACCAAATATCACAAAACAATCATCTCTTCGACCACACAAAACAACAGCTCTAACCGACACAGTCATTGTCGTGATTTCCTCAACTCAAATAATTTGCTTCTTCCTGAAACCGCAGCAGTTGTTAACCCTACCTCTTCAGTTGCATCGGTAGAGCGGACGTCCACTGCTCTTCCAAGAATTAAAACTTTTCTCGACTTCACAAAGCAACAGCGATTATGGAACTTAGCACGCTGCCACAATCACAAGCACGTTCTAGATTCTGTGGCAGTTTAACTCATGTACAAGAATTTCGTTTTAGCAACAACCCAACAACGAAATGTTATTTGGAACTTTTTTATGAGTTATTTTATCTCTAGCAACTGATCGTGTTTCAGTTCCTTTTATTCACTCTTGTAGTCAACTAAACGTTTAAATTTTTTCTCGGACCAGATTAGCCATGTCTACTTTGCCAAGAGGACAATCACTTTTCTAATTTTTGTGGCTTGTTTCTGTCTATTTTTAAACCAATTCACGCAATATCACTTAGCCCAAAGCCTCAGCTTACTTCTGCATTCCACCGAGTGCCCTCAATTTGACTGAGCTGTTTTTGCTTTAACTAGTGATAGTTTGTTTAAGCAAACGAATGATAATTTTAATTGATGCTCGAATTTCTGAGACCAATTTTAACCAATTTGGACATAAGCTACAAGACATAAACTAACCCAACCAAATCGAAAATCTTAGCACAATCCTACTTTGCAAGTTTTGTGAAACATTAAATTCTGTGGCAGACAGCCAAAGCCGTATAAAGTATAAACTGAGGAAATAGACCTGTTTGCACAAATGAGCTCAACAATTATCTAAAATCAGAATTGCATTAAGATTTCGCAAAAGGTGTTTTTAGAATCTGGCCCCATGAATAAATGGGCTTCGCACCCCAGTGATAAACACAAGCCTGTAGTTTCTTAAACTTCATATAAATTGAAATGTAAACCTCAGTGACCATAGTCAAATACAAAACTAGGAAATTGTGTCAGCATTCCCAAGTGCACACCCACTGTCTATCATTAGTTTCAACTCTTACAAATACGGGTTACGTTGTGCTTGCCAGACATGTATTAACAATTGAATCACTTGCACGCGTTTGCTGTCGTATATAACCAACTCCCAACCACTTCAGTGAAGAAACGCCATAATACAAAACAACTAAATTTTGAACAATTGCTTTCTGTCTATCACTTCCACTATAACGCATTGCAATAAGTGCTCTACACGAGGTGTACCCGATGGCTAGCACCCAATAGTCAAAATCAGGTTGCTACAGCTTCCAACAATCAAGAGTTAATCAAAGCAGAAAAAAAATCAACATTTGTATATCAAGCATTGCTAATAAAAACAAAGAAGAGTCTATTAGATAATTTAGAAAATCTGTTTACGTTTTATAGATATTGTCAAATATTAACCGACGCGATGGCGTAGTGGTTAGAGCGTCGGCTTCGCAGTCGGTAGTCCAGGGATTCATTTCCCTAATCGAGTTATACCAAAAGACTTTAAAAAATGGTATTCACAGCTTTCCTGCTTGGTGCTCAGCATAAATAAGAGATAGTGTGGAGAACAAGCCGGCAAGATAGCTTGTTGTGTCCTTGGGCAAGGCACTTAACGGGATGCCTCCACCTTTATGAGGCGGGGCAATCTACCCGTTGTGATGGCCCAGTCCAACTGAAGACTACCAAACGGGGCCAATAAGAAGCTCATAATCAGAGACGCCTGGCCAAAAATGAACCTTGCCCATATTTGTTGAAGAAAAATATTGTTTGTTTTCCGGCATATAAAAATGCAGAGCGTCGTTGAGGAGAGAAACCAAATCATAGCTGGAAAATACCTACAGCCAGGAGCGGTTCCCACGGTCTTGTTGAAAACTATGAGTAGCTATGTTGTATTTTTTGATTCGTTGACATAAAGAATCATATATACAAATAACCTGAAAAAATCTATTGATTTTGACGTTTATGTCGTGAAGTCTCATCATCATGGGAATGGAGTTCTCACACTTCTTTTTTTTAGCACTACATACCTGCTTATTATCCTCCAAAAGTGTGACGTTCGCAAAAAAGGTTTGAGACACACTGCGTTAGGCTATCACTTTTCAATGACGATCTCCAAAAAATGTACTTTTTATGAGAAAGTAAATTATTACTATTATTGGCTAGAGCGTCCGCTTCGCAGTCGGTAGACCTGGGGTTTATTCTCTTTGTCGAGTCGTACCAAAAGACTTTAAAAAATGGTATTTACAGCTTTCCTGCTTGGCGCTCGGCATTTAGGGGAAGCTGCGTAGAACAAGCCGGCAAGTTCGTAGAACAAGCCGGCAAGTTCGTAGAACAAGCCGGCGTAGAAGAAGCCGTAAAACAAATGCCATGTTACAAGATGCAGATATCTGCTGTGGCGACCCCTAAACGGGCATAAGCCGAAAGAGAAAGATCAACAATTTCCATTTTCGTCCAAAACAGCAAAATAAAAAATCAAAATTAAACAGCAGCAGACGAAAAAAGCAGATGGCAAAAACCAAATACGTTAAAACGTGAGTAATTAAAGTTATTGTAATCAAACCGAATTTGAATTTGATGCTCGGCCATGGCACCTGTATTAACACGAACTGGAAAAAAATGGATACAAAACAACGCATATTTAGTAATAGCGTGGGTATTATATGTACGAAACGTCTTAAAACATTAAAAACGATATGTTGCTTTCTGCAGCAAATTCGTTACCCTAATGGGGGAGGCTATCAGGTTCTACAACTTGCCCAAGGGTGATCTGGGAACAACGAAAGTTGAGATAGCTTCTTTATGTCGCAAAGCAAAGGGCCTTAAAATACTATGCGAGTATCCTAAATTAACTGATTTTGGTAATTCTGTACTTTAGCGCGGTAAATTATTTAAGCTGAAAAACGATGGAAAAAAGTGTACACCGAAGGGGCAGGCCTGGTATGTAAATGTATGGGGCAGTGTACACTGGAAGGGAGTGTACAGGGTGGGGGATAGAGTTTGGTCGTTTCTGATTGGTCAATTTTAAAAACCAATTAAAAAAATTTTGCCATCCCAGGTCTCTATCCCCCACCCTGTACACTCCCTTCCAGTGTACACTGCCCCATACATTTACATACCAGGCCTGCCCCTTCGTTGTACACTGCCTTTCAATAAACATAGATATTCTTTTTTTCCATCGTTTTTCAGCTTAAATAATTTACCGCGCTAAAGTACAGGATTACCCTGATTCTATAAACTTAATAGATACCATGTCTTGTTTTTGTCACAATGAAATATGGTCAGCCTGTTGCTAAGTGCTAATATATAAGTTACAAAAAAAATCTTGTTGATTTTGTTGTACTCACTTTAAGCCGATTTCTCAAGACCTTTTATGATTCCAATCAATTCGAATCTAACAGTATCCTTATTAAATATGTAATAAACACTCAGCAGTTATAGAAATGTTTAATTGCTTCATAGGCATAATAAAAATAACAAATCTGAAAAGAATTTCAACCTTATGCTACAAAACAGCCTCTCCGCCTGCTTTGAGAAATTCGACAAGCAAGACACGTCAAGCTGTCGCATACGGTCTCTCGACCAGTGCTGCCAGCGACTATAAATTGAAAAACCAAGATAACACCCTATAAAAAACCAAGATTGGAGCAGAAAAACCAAAAACCTACACCAATATTATTTACTTTTTGACTCCCAACCAACTCTATATTCTTGTGTTCCACAACTTTTCAATGCGGTAGTGCCTTGGTCTGTTGGCTTGTAGGAGGCGATCTCAAAAAAAAGGTCACCGTGACTGTGCCTTTAACCTCACAAATTACGAATTCGCCTCTTGTCTTCACTCGATTAGCATACAAAACCAAGATTCCATTAAATTAGTAAAAAAACCAAGAAACCTAGCCTTAGATAAAACAAACCCCAAGATCTAGGTTTAAGAGCCTAGCCTCAGGTAAAAAACAAGATTTTGGTTAAAAACCCAGCGCTGGCAGCCTTGCTCTCAACTGGCACTGCATTCCAAAACAAATGAATACTGCGAAGCGAAGCGAAGTAGACCACTGCTCAAACAAAGTAAAACGCTATGACGTCACACAAAGCGCAAAGAATAAGCGCACGTGGTCGGTCTAGGTAGGTTTGTTGACCAAAATCAGATAACAACACTGTCTTTCTTTGTTCTTTTCTTCAATTTAAAACAATGACTGCATGCAACCAAGAGAGTCTGTATCTAATATTTGAGCAAACTGCTTCCGAAATTTTCATTTCAATTTAAGTCTACACATTTTTTTTACAAAATCATTTTTAAGGTGAAAAACATTATGTTCAGCCAATCGCCATGTAGAAAGTCTAGTCGCTTGAGAATGCGACGCAAAGATTTCATAAGCAATATCCCACAAGATTTATTGATATCGTCATAAAGAATTAAGTGATCTCGTGTTGGTTTACTAGAAGTTTAAGTAGATATGGCTTCAAATTATATCCCTACAGCGAACCGAACAATTAGCCCCTACTGAGTAGTAGTAGTAGTAGCATAAGCCGGTAGTAGTAGTAGTAGCCGGTCTTCTTGCGGACTAGTTCTAAAGCCTTTCCTTTGTTGTATTGTCTTTCTCGGGTCTTTGACGTGTGGTTAAATATGACCACATGTTTAACTGATATGCATGACAAGTGCATCTGCTCATGTATATTGCTAGTTCCAAGTGGTTACGATCGATAGAGAGCGTCTTATAAGTGAGAAACAAAACAACAAAGGGAGTGCTGACGGCGCGAGGCTTCCGAAGAAAGCAATGCTATTGAGATATTTTCAAATTTACAAAGCCATCCCTGGACGCGTTTCGTCCTTTTGGACTCAACAGCAAAACTTTCCAAGGGCCAAGAGGTCCCCCCAATAGCATTAACGTTGACTTTTAAAAAACAAACTAACACAACGCGCAAGACTTACGTGCCATTAACTTTTGAACGAGGTTCGTTCTGACGTACTGCTAGCCGCTCAAGTATGGACTAAGACTGATGTCCTTATGTAAAGCTGATCACAGAAGCAGTGATTAGGCATAAAAAAGGTCTTCCAAAGGTTACAAACCAAATGCGGTGCTGAAGGCATGGCTGGCAGCCCGTGGTGCATGGCAGCAAAACTCGGCACGCGAGGAGGCTAGATCCAAAGGCGTGGGTTCAAATCCCACAGACGTGTTGTATTGGCGTTGACGTTTTAGAATACAATGTTGAAAAAGGATCTGCTATTAATAAACAGTGATAAAGTCAGCTTAGACATTTATTTGCCATAAGAAAAATCAATTTCGCTAACGCATCCTCACTTTCTTATTCAAATAGAATTCAAATCTTATTCAAATCTATTTGAATAAGAAACTGAGGATGCGTTAGCGAAATTGATTTTTCTTATGGCAAATAAATGTCTAAGCTGACTTTATCACTGTTTATTAATAGCAGACCTTTTTTCAACATCTACTGATTTGGAGTAAAGTCGCTTGGATAGACTATCCTGCTGGGGTTTGATTACTGTTTTATAATTTTAATTTTTATTTAGAATACATGTACAATGTACGCGTAACGTTAAAAGGGCGCTTTAACTGATTTCGGTGGGTTCCAAATGGCTGCACCGCGGCTTATATAATGCACGGCCGCCAAGAGGTCAACCACTTCGCCTATTCCACTCCGAACCAGGGTTGCCAGGTTTTTTTTGTAGCCGGATACCAAATTTTCAGCAGTTGGATGCCAAAATAAAGTGTGAGATACCAAATTTTTTGTGGTTTCTTTTAGCCATACGAAACAAATTGAGCATTAGCGTTAATTTATTATACCCTTAAAAACCTGAAAAAGAAAGCACAGGGTCACCTATTATTAGTCATAAAAACATAAACAACAACAATAACAACACACCTCACACTAGCAATTGCTTAAAACGAGAAATCAATAAATCATACGGTAACTTACAAGAGAGAAAAAACAAAGCACAGTCACACTGCCAGAAATAAGCAAATCAAGAGTGACTCAGTACAAACAAATCACAGCCTACTTAGAGTCATTTTGATCATGGAAAACAAGTATCATGTACATTACACATAATAAACACAAGTAAATAGGCAATATTGCTGAACATCTTTATGCTAATGCTGAGCCTGCTTCTCCTGCTAAGCCTGTTTCAGTAATGCTATACATACCAACATTAAATTTTTGGAGCATTTGTGGTGTCGTCCTAAGTGTGTACAACATTTGTCATCCATGAGTAATACAGTTTCTATTCTAATGATTGCATCAAGCATGCCTACTTTCAATCGATTTCCAGTTTTTTTTTTGTTATTCCAAACACGAGAAAACATTCTCTCCACAACGGCATTGCTTGCTGGTGTGGTCAGACATGTCAATGCATGTTGTGCAAGTTCTATATATACATAATTGCCAACAGCCTCTTTAAATTTTCATACTTGAAACCAAAATTGTACTATGTCTTGGGTAATAATGCAACCTGCGAAGATACTTATTTCCTCAGCCCAAGGATGAAACAAAATTTTGCGATACTGTTCTTCGGCTTTTGAATCAGCATTAGTAGCTTGAAATGACGCATTAATTCTTTTAAACTCACTGACTACACGAATGGCAAACTGAAAATATAAGTATGTAATGTTATCATGTAGCATGTCAGATATTATACAAGCTTTGTATTGAACATCTTAACTTCCACTTTGACTGGCACAAGCAAAATATGCCTTCAACTCTTTCCAGTTCAACATTAATTTGCTACTTACTAGTTTGGGACAGCTTTGGAAACAAAACATTTCCTGCAGATTCATCCTCATCATTTGTAAGTTGAAACAAACTTTTGAATTGCATCCTTCGCACTGTGCTTTTTTTAAACCAAGAAGGAATTTCAGTGAACAAAAACCCAAGATTTGATGAAAGTTTTTCAATACCTTTTTGAGCACACAATGCAAGCCTGTGACAAATGCATTATAGTTTGACACATTTAGGTGAAAGATTACGAATATGACACCAAACTGAATTGTGTTCACCAATCATATTACTGGCACTGGGAAAGCCAATGCAATCACTTGAAACCATACCAAAATCACCAGCTAGCGTACTAATAGCATTAAACAATGATTCACCAGTGGCATCCATAACGGGAATCAATCCCAAGAAGCAAGATCCTATTTGATCAGTTGTGTCATCAAAAAATCTAACACAAATACAGATGTGCTTTTCACAGCTGATATCAGTTGATTCATTTGCTAAATGCAAAACTTCTTTCCTTTAATCCGGCTTACAGTGCCATTTTTCAAAGAAGATGCAACAAAAGATTTTATTAGCAGTAAGCACTTTGTGCGATGCAACCTGATATTTTCCAACTGCTTTCCTTTTCAAGTTTTTTTGTTATTTCTCTGAAGTGGTCTATGGATGCTATTGAATTATGACAACATGTTGCCACAGCCAACTGCACAGCCTGTTTAGTTTGATTTGACAATTCTGCAGTCTGTGGAACAAAAACAATTTTATTGTTTGATCCGAAAGGCTTTGATTTATATAGATGGTCCTTACTAGTACTATGATTTTGAATGTGGCTCTTCTTGGCTGTAGTTCCTTTTTACAGATATTGCAAAAAGTCTTATCATTGTCTGATTTGCATTTTTCAATCCATGGATACATCTTTTCCCATTCAGGGCGGTACTTCCCTTCTGCTGTGAATGACTCTTTCCACTTGGGCATGACCTATATCTTATGAGGTTACGGAATGAATGTACACTGGTACAACTACAAGCATACGCCTACCGATCTAGGTTACACAAATCATATATTTCAAAAGACAGATACAGGTACACATCTGCAATACAGATTAGACATTAGCCTGCATCAGTATACTACCGCTTCTGTAGCTTTGTGCTGCTGGCAACAAGCCACTAGTGCTCATGATTAGGCCTATGCTGATATTCCTGCATTTCCTACCATAAATCGTAGAGATCTGAACTGGTCACGTGTTAAGCACTGTAGGTACAGTTATGATGTAATTAGAAAAGCAAAGTAGTCAGTGCCCAATCATGCGAAAAACACAAAAACGGACACTCATGAGGATCCTTGTTTAACAACAATTTTAGAACATTAAGAATTTCAAAACATTAATTTTTTCGATAAAAAGTTGCTGTTTACCGAGGATACCAAATTTGTAGTTGGATACCAAATCTATTCGCAGCGGATACCAAATTTTTGCTGGATACCAAATTAAAAAAGTGGATACCAAACAAGCAGCTTGGATACCAAATTGGGGTCTATTTGGTATCCTAGGATGCCACCTGGCAACCCTGCTCCGAACGTAGCTACCGATTCCGACAACTAGCACGCCGCACGGGTAATGACTAGTGTGTATTTTCACTTTCTTCGTCAAAACGAGAACGTGGTGAAATGAGTTAGTGAATTGTCGTTTCGGCCTGATTATACTTAGAATTTCTGTACGGAACTGCGTGAAGGAACTGCCTACAAAGCAACTCGTCTGGTTCAGTGCTAATCAACAACGGTACGCTTGGCGCGGGAATCAAGAGTTGAAACCTGGTGTTGTCGCACCAATCATATCGGCAGTCAATATGGCGTGGCCAGTCTACAACATCTTAATTAGCCAAAACAGATTTGTCAGCGTCTGTCAAAGCTAAACCCAGTTTGCTAGTTTTCAGAAACAGCTTGACAGCCTTATCAACTCAACTAGATCTCTCTTCCAAGCAGAGGCGAAGCCAGCCTTTCATACCATCCCGGGCAAGGTATGGAGAAGGGTTCTGAAAGCACAGAGGGCATATACAATTCGCTGCATAATCAGTGTTCGTGTCCTTCCTCAGAAATGTGTTAGAGCTATTTTGAGACCTTCGCCTAAAATTTTGGAGGGAGGGTATATGTGGCGTTTCCCCAGATATTTACTGTATTTTTCGCAATTTCGTGTTTCGTTGTCGAGATAATCGCTTGTGTTTTAGCCAAATCTAAACATTGGTTTGATCAATTGTCAAGGCAGTTACTCGGCTTTACTCGGTAAGGCTAATTTATCAAAATTAGCAGCGGCAGCTCTAAATTGTTTTCAGTGCCTCGCTCTCTTTCAACGCGAGCAAGCACGCTAAATGGAAGCGTGAGATTTCAGGTACTGAATTGATTTTGTTTTACTGCAGAATTTACAACTTTGTTTTGGTGTTTCTGAAAGCAAGTTGTGTTATCATTCAACAATAATTAACTGAAAACTTTAACATGACGATGAAGAATTGTTCGAGACCAGACCATCGTGATTTCAAAAAATCAAATCTCGAACCCTAAAAGCAATCACAACTTCAAGCTGTCCCTTCACGATTGATCGTCAAACAGATGCGAAAACAAGTTTTTTGTCTCAAGTTATATCTCCCTTCTCACAGTTTACCTGCAACGCAATCTTCATCACGCGAAGATTCGAGTTGTGTTCGTCAGATTTTACTGACTTGACAAAAGTCAGATCTTTTGATCAATCTCTCCGCTTTAGAGTAGTGGCCTTAGGTATGGGCAAACTGGGCAAATACCCAGGCCTCCTCCTGATCTGTCGCGCTAAAACCTCCCCCCATTTAACTTCTCCCTTAAAAGACCCATACAATTGTTATACACAAAAATCTGAAACACATACTTTTTGGCCAAAATAACCTAAGTAACCCCCTCTAGTTGTTTGCTATGCTTTTGTGGCTAAATTTATATAGCAATATGCCTTCGCCTATATCATTACATTTTTCCATTGATTAGCGGTAATGTCTCGTATGAATATAATTGTATGAATAGCAAAGGCGCTTCTGGTGCATCCAAAAAAAAAACAAAAGAAGAAAATAGGAAAAGCTGAGGCAAAGTCAATTTATTTTGCCCAGTGCCCGCCTTGGTTAAGGCCATCACTGCCGCTTTGTGCCATATTTTTAGATTACTGAAGGGGGAGGCATTGCATTGGCAGTCGTATTTTGTTCGCATTCAAGTAGTTGGCTTATTGTGCTGCCGACTGATAGGATCTTTGAAAAATTAGATAAATTAAACACATTACTAGGTGTAAATTCGCTATAGAAATCTGCGTCACAGATTACCTTCCCAAGAATTTCTGACAAGAGTCTCACAAACACATTATGAGCTTCACGATGAAATTATTAGTTGTGAATCCGCAGTTTTGTGGAAAAAGGGTTTTCCTTTGTAATTCATGAAGTTGGGTAAAATGTGTGGTCTTGCGAGTGTCACAGTCATTTCAAAAAGAGCAACATAAATATATTAACATACACATTTTTTGAGCAGTTTAATAGCTTAGGTTTTTTTCCACGATAACGGTAGGTTCGCCTGGGCGTTCGCAGGATTTTGGAAGCTGGAGGCACCGGCATAAGATAACGCGGTGATGTGCAAGTATTGCGGGTAAATACGACTAATTTTTGGTTCGGCGCATGCGCGGTGTGTTTTAAACTGTACAATGCGTGCTGTTTTGCTTCAGCAAAATTGCAGCGCACGCAATACTGATAAGATTTAAGGCATGCTTCAAATCTGACGTCATAGAAAAAGACAAAACGCTTTTTTCTTCAGCAAGTTTGAATAACGCGGTACCTAATGTAATAAATTTATTTCCGACTACACCGTAAGTTCAAGTAAAATGAAGGGAGATTTAGTATCAAAACTGAGAGATTTTTCAAAACTAAACCACCACTCTAAAGTTGAAGTCATGAATAAAGGAAGGCCTATTCCGATTTAACTCATTTGCTTCAAACAACTGGACAATAAAACAAACAGCTCCTTTTAGAGGAAATGGTACAAAAGAAAAATATTTGTGTGCCTGTGCTTTAAATACCGTCTTTTCTGCTTTCTCTGTCTCTTTTTTTCAAAAAAGTGATAATGTTTAAACTAAAACAGGTTTTGTGACTTAAAGAATTCGCCGGGAAGTCCAAGCAAGCATGAGAAATCCAATATTCACATTCAAAGTCAAATTTCGTAAAAAACTTTTGGAACTTTCAGAATTGATTTGGCTTTAAATAAACAGCAGAGATTTAATTGCAGCCTTTACAATTCCAAAGTTAAAGAAAACCGAAAAATTTTGAAGATTCTTAATAACGGAACATGGTTCCTTGCTAAGCAAAAGTTGGCTTTTCGCGGAAATAATAAGAGCGCAAACTCATTTAATAGTAGTAATTATGTAAAACTGATTTATGCTTTTTCTAAAGATGAAAAGCTTGCTCGTCATTTAGAGAGACATCCATTTTACAGTGCTTTCTTGCTTGTCTAATTGAATGCAGTGATTCGAACCGATATCACAAACGATATTAACGAAGCCTCATTTATTGCCATAGAAGTGGGTGAGACGACAGAAGTTATGCAAACGACCAGATCTCTGTTATTTTTAGTTATTTAAGTGAGACTTCGTATAAATTCAAGAATCCTTTTTGGGGTTTGATGACGTGAGTGATGACAGACGAGCCTCTGCAATAGCTCAATATGTCTTAGGACTGTTACAAAAGTTCAACTCCGTAAAAAAGCTGGTAGCTCAGGTTTATAATGGAGCATCCGTAATGTCACCTGAATTACACCGGGTGCAACTTAGAATGAAGGAAAAGGTTCCAGAAGATATGCTTACGCATTGTTGTGCGCACAAACTTAACCTGATGCTTTTACATTTAGCAATCCAGAGTGCAAAGCCTTTTTTAAAACACTGAATCCACTAAGTGCACTGACTTATTGGATAAAGTTGTAAAGCGTGGTTTACCAAGGGCATCGCCTACGAGTTGGAGCTCAAATTCGAGATTGTTGCAAACTATAAGCATGAACCACTCTGATCTGCTTGCGGTTTTTCGTGTTATTGGTGACGGTGAATACAAGTGGAACAATGATTTTGCAATGAAGTCAGCTGGATACCAGCAGTGCCTTTCAAAAACGACCATCTGCTTTCTAATTATGAATTATAAAGGGATATCTAACACCGGTAAGACTGATGCGTTGTTTAGCCTGTGCTTCAAAACAAACTAATGGACATCGCGTTTTGCTTCGTGCAAATACAGGATACAATCGGCGGCTAAAATATTACGAGCAATATTCCTTCATCTACAGTTTTGATCAAAAGCAATTTAACACAGCATGGGGGCTTGATACCATTTTCAGTTTACTTAATATAACCACGATCGACTCAATCCAGGAAAAGAAATTATGGAGGCTACTTTCTCCTCTCATCACAATGGACCTGTTCTCGGAAAAGAAATTATGGATGCTACTTGGTGCGACAGCACCAGGTTTCAACTCTTTGATTCCCGCGCCAAGCGTACCGTCGTTGATTAGCACTGAACCAGTAGAGTTGCTTTGTAGAACCAGTAATATTAGCTCTACGGATCCTTTCTGCTTCGTCAAACAAAAAAACAGGAAGCGGTTGAAGCTTTTTTGCAGTGTTTTATTTACAAATATGCGCAGCTCCGCCCAGCGTGCGCAGAACGAAAATTCACGACGATAAAGGCTACCACACAGCCTTAAAAACAATTAAACAGGGGGACCAACACTCAGGCCCAAACAGAAATCCGAAGCATAATCAGATCGAAACGAAAATTTACTACTCGTTTCGCCACGTTGACTATTTGACAAGAATAGCGAAAATACACGTGGTCACTATATATATATACGAGCAGATGCACCTGTCATATATATGAGTCAAACATGTGGCCTTATTTAACCACAGGGAAAAGACCAAAGAAAGACAATACAACAAAGGAAGGCTTTTAGAAGTATCGGTAGTCCGTAGGAAGCCCGGTTATAACGTCTACTACTTCTCAGTAGGGGCTAATTGTTCGGTTCGCTGCAGGGGTCTAATTTGAAGCTATATTTACTTAAACTCCTAACAAAACAACACGAGATCACTTAATTTACCACAATATCAATCAATTTTGTAAAAAATTGCTTATGAAGTCTTTGCGTCACGTTCTCAAGAGACTACGCTTTATGAAGTCAAATCGCTGTAAAAAACTACATGGCGATTGGCGGAACACTACTTTCTCCGATTTATAAAAACTACCCAAAAATTATTGTAAGTACTGGCTACTGTGGCAGATGTGCAAGAAAGCACTGGTTCATCAAGTCGTTTGATAGATCAAAGATTACACAAAAAACTTCTGGTCTGCTGCTGTGAACTAGATACTATTAATATTTGCAAAAATTGTGATAAAACACATTTTTTTCGGGTTAAATGTTTTAGTTTATAATATGGCAAACTGCGAATTAGTAAAAGGAGCTGAATTTTAAGCTATGAAATTCTTTATGATGTTGTTAAAATATCTGGAAAAAAGCAAACTATTGACAGTTGTACGAGCGTCGCTCTCGCAAAATAGAACTTTTTCCCTTCACATGTCCTCATGAATGCACATTACAAAGCTCTTGATTATCAATACTTCGTAAATCTTTTCCGTTCCTCCAAACTTTGCATCGAAGATGTTCGCTCTACATTACAAACTATCAGCACAACCAATTTAATGCAATGTAAACTTACTAAACTGTTCGTAACTAACTCTGCATCCACTGACTCCGCAAACCCTTCTACATTAGTTGGACTCCTCCGCATTAACCTTAAAGACCGTTTTTCTTCATGTGATTTCCCACTTAATTAATCCCTTCTCGAGCGGGTTTTCCTCCATCCTTTTCGTACTTGCCTAATATGCTCCTTCGTGCTTACCCTTTCCTGCCTTATGCTTGTTCCGCGATTTGAGTCGATTTTCGCCCAGCTACCGACGCTTCAATTGTATTTCTACTATGGCCGATCATAACGACGCACCATTTTCATAAATCTGCGAAGAAGATACAAAGTGAAAGTTCATGCATTAGGCTGAAAAAACGTTTGTCACTGAGTCCGTACCAGAGCTTCTAAAAACATTTCCAGAGGAAAACATCTGGAATGCTGATGAGACGAGAATTTGTTTTAGTGCACCCCCTGACTCCGTGTATGTTCTTAAAGACGAGAAAAGGGCAAGAGTGGATTCAAAGTGGCGAAAAACCGTGCAACGGTTCTGGTATGCTGCAGTATGGCTGGAGAAAAGCAACCTCTGCTGTTCATTGGCAAGTCGAAGACTGATAAAAAAAACGAAGAGCCAGTTCCAACGGCTACAGAAAAGAGAAAAATGTTAAAATTATCAGCGCGTGGGCTCGAGCAGTCTGGGCACTGCGATGTCATCAATTTCAGGGCAACAGCGGAGCAGGCACGGGAGCACCTCCGGGAGACAAGCAACTCTAGACAAACATTTTAAAACTTTCGTGCAAGCCATTTCTGTGTTTGTATTTCTACATTCATATATATATTAAGGATTACAGTAATAACCATACACACTGCGCTTGTTTGAATCATATGGAGACCTAAAATAGATACGTCGGTTATGTAATCCGCCGGTTATAGGATCCACTTTGCCTCGCATGAATATAGGGTAGCTTCCTCGCCGCATAAGATGAAACCTAGGGTAAAGTTTAATTCCGTTACAGAAACTTAAGGTTAGCTCCTTCACATAGGATTAGAGTTAACTCCCTTACATAGGATTAGGGTTAGCTGAATCTAAGGTTAGGGCAGCTCCTTCAGATCTAAGGTTGACTCCCAAGCAATTTCGTAGCATCTCCGCAATTGTGACCAAATGAGCCATGCACATACTACCGATGTACGCAAGTGCTTTCTGACTTTTGTGAGGAAAACAATTTCAGTTTGACTAATTTTGTAGCTGTGTGTACAGATGAAGTGGCTGCAATGATAGATAGACGTTCATGGTTTACGGCACTGGCAAGCAGAAAGATTCAAGAATATCTGCTTTATGTTGTTTACTTCACCGACAGGCCCTTGCTTCAAAGATCCTGATGAAAGCCTTAGCTATAAGCTAGAAGTTATTGTCAGCGTGATTTGAATCAAGGAATCTGCCGTAAACAGCCGCCAGTTCCGTCAACCATGCAAAGAAATGAATTCAGAACACGAGACCCAACTATTTCACAAAAAAGTAAGCCTCTAAAGTTATACGTTTTTAGAGTCACCATTCAAACACAATTACATAACGGTAATAATATTTTCAGGTCAATTAGTTATCCAAAGGAAACATTGTGGCTCAAGTGTGTGATCAGTTTGCCGAGATCAATGAATTCTTGCAGAAACCAGTAGAACATGGTTTGCTATTTCAGTTTAGTCGTGGGATCTTCAAGGTTTATAATTCATACAATTTTTGTGTAAGCTTTAGGCTACCACTTTGTAACTTAAGATGAAAATATAAATACTGTACATGTAAACTTATAGGCATTTTCTTATATAAACTTAAGTGTAATTAAAAGTATTTTACAACTTTGTATATGTTTAGCAAGGTGAGGCTGGCGTTGCCTATGCTGAACACATTAATCCTGAAAATTTGAGGAAAGACAGCAACGTGATTGCCCATTTCAACTGCAACAACGGGTTTGTTGCCAACTTGCCTTCAGGAAAAGAAGAGTAAGTGAAGTAACCATCGCTGGATTTCACTTTTTGATTATCGCTGTTGGCGACGGAGAACTATACACCGACGTCAGAAGTAACATTGCTGAACACCTGCGCAGTGTTGAAAAAGAATTTGAAAAATATTTTCCTAACCTTTTCGGCGACGATCCGTGGGACAAAGTTTTCAGAAATCTTTTCCTACGGCAAGTAACCGACGTTTCCTCACAAGCGCAAGAATTTGTTGAACTTCTCGATGACCTTGCGAAATAAGTAGCTCTGACAGCAAGGAACTGGGGTTTATTTGGTTGCAAACAGGGGTGTGCATAGGTCTGGTGATGCCCGGGGCCAACTGCTTGATTGTGCGCCTCCTCCCCAACCCTAGTCTAGCACTGAGCAATGTGAGAGAGGCATTTGAAATTCGTTAAAACTACGGAAGTGTGACAAACAAAAAAATATTCGAAAATTTATATTCAAAACGATTAAAAAATCAATGTTTACTTTTGTAAAACTAGATATCGTATTTATGAACGCAAAGAATTATCTAATCGGCTCACTGAAAAAGAAAGCACTTATGAGGCATAATAGAAAATAGAGTTGTCTACATTTTCTATTTTAAATATTATGTGAAATTTGTACAACCGTGACGTTTGCTACATCGCTACACTTTACGCTTTTGTGATCTATAAACGAATTCCTAAAAACATTAATCAAAGCAGGTGACTATTAAAGCTCTTCTATCGGAAAATGTTTGCACTACCTATTTTTTTTACATTGACTGAAAAGCATCCTCTTTCAATACTGATTAAAGCCAAGTTTGTTAGGCGTTCTTGTAACATGGAAGATCTCAAGCACGTTTTTATCAATTTTAACTTCGAAAATGATCTCTCACAACTTACAATTAAAAATCCGATGGCGAGTAGTAACGTATATGCTACACATAATGTTAGGAAGAAATCCCTTCCAAACTGTCTCAAGTGCATGCTTAGGACTGGAGGGAACTGCACTTCCCCTAGCTCGAAGAAACAGACAAAGTTAAATAATGTCATTTTATAACTGTACAGCTACGTCATTCTCATAATAATTAGCAAAATATCTGGGATGTGAGTATGATTAAAGTTTCGAGCGTGAGCTTACCACGCTGGCACCAATAAACAGACCCTTAAATTTCTCGTACAGTGCGCTCCCACATCCCTGTTAAGTGTTTTCAGCTACTATTCAACTGAAACCAATGAATATTCGGCACTAAAAGTTGAACCCTAAATAAAGAGTTGTGTTGGTTACGTCTGACCTCTGACTGTTGCCAATAGTTACGAATACAATCAGTGAGTAGTGACACAGCACACGTTAGTTGGAGTGCTCGTTCGGCAGTGGTGCACTATTGTACGACAGTTTACTCGAGGCACTCCGTACTCGCACTTCAGGACAATGACTAACCTCCGCGACTGACATACACGATACGAAAAGAAATGTGGAAAAAAATCGTAATAGTGATTTCATACATTTTGTGCTGCACTTTTATTACTAAATTCACTTGGCCCCTTCTTAAAAACAGTTTACATCCAAAAGCTGACTCTGTACAGTAGAAGGTTTTCTATGAGGTATAATCACGCCATTTACGTAAATTCAGCTTTGGTAGCGCATCTTTGCTACATAGCGCTTATGAATACGTTTGAATGTGCGTCCCCACAATGAAAATAGAGTGCACGCTTCACCAACACCAAACAAAATATGCAAGCACAAGCCATAAATAGACCTCGCATTTGACACAGAATTCACACAAACTACGTTACAATTTTACACTAAAAGCACTCTGGTCAATTGCATTCTTTTCCTCTTCAGGCGTTAAATAAACACTTTTTCGTTTTGTCATCTCCACTGGAAAGGTGCTGCTAAGTTACAAGGAAAGATTGTCGCAGATAATACTTGCATAGTGTGCAAACTCTAGACCTTGGTTCACAAAAAAGCCAAACCACACAGATACCTGAATGAAGTAACCACGAGAAACTTTATGTCACAATGCAAATTGAGCGTCAAAACCACAATCGATTTGTGTATTAAATCATGTGATGTTGGATTTTGTGTAGGTTGAATTGAGCGAGATTGAGTTATTTTCAAGATGAATTGTGCGACCATTAGTCAAAAGATAAACTAAGCCGAAACAACTGCAACCTACCATACTGCGCAAAAAGCTGAAACCTTTAGCAGGCCGGTTTCTTGGAAATTTGCTATATTGTAAACGGATTGCCGTGTTTCATCTCTCTATAGGGTCACTAAACATTCTTTTGCATGCCCCTCCTCAAGCAAGTTCCCATCAAATCTATACAAAATGTGTTAGTAGCCTTATAATACACAGAAGCACTAAGAAATTACAAAATTTCAATAAAGCATAATTTTTAAAATTTTACCCTTTAGGCTAGATGCCCCTTTAGCTTGGATGCCCGCTGACGCCCTGTTTGCCCTCATTCTGCACGCCACTGGTTGCAAACGAAGCATATATATCCTTTCTTGAGTGAAGAACTTGAAGATACCGATAACGTTTTCAGCAATTTATCTATGCAAAGCAGCTTTCCTTCAATTGTTCTTATCAAGATCAACGCTTGCGCCAAAGCAGATTAGGAGGATAACCTACGCTGATCGCTTTCTACCCTTTAATTCTCGCATCAAGATGCTAACAAAAAGAAAGAAGTTGAAAAAAATCACATAAAAATAAGCACTTTTCATTTTTCTTTTGACATGATATAAAGTACATGTAGAAATAAATGTTTTCCTAAACCTTTTTCATGGCAACGTTCCCATATGGGAACATGGCATTTGCCTGGCCTAATCACGTGTGTAGACAGCGCTATTGAGATGTTTGTACATGTAAGTTATTCTTTAAGAAAGCGGCTATTTAATTATCAAAGCTGTATATTCTGCCTTCTGAGGTTAAGCCACAAGGGGTCTTTAAAAAGGATGCAAAAACTGGAAGTTGGACCTTGATTAAGATTTGCTTTGCCGCACATACAACGGAAATAAAGTAACAGTCTAGAGTTGATTTTTGTAAAATGCATGATATGTTCGAACAATAGTTTAGAAAAACGGCGGCTTTATGCTTTCTTATACTTTAAAATTTGAGAGTAATTTGTATGTTGCCACGTGGGAACGTTGCTGAGATACGTAGTCATTTTCAAGCACACTATTTAACGCTTTTGATAGGATATGATTTCTAGAAGTGATCTCTGCGTGGAGATAAAAAGTTTAACAATATAAGATTTTTAGCATGAGTTCACAATTTATCATGACCGCAAAAGTCGTAAAAAATTGCTTCACACATTTCAATCATTCTCAGATTAAAAAGACGTTGAAAAGCATCCTTACTGTCGCATTTGAATTGGTTTTCGCATCTAAACGATGAGAATTTTTATTTGGACGTATATCTACGTTTTTTGCACCCTAAGTTCTTGCAAACAAGTATCCGGATTTGTCACCACTTGCACAATTTCGTTTATGGAAAATGCTTTTCACGGATGAGCTTATTGAAGAAATAATGTTTCAGACCAATTTGTATGCCAGAAGAGACTAAATGATCAGTTGTTTTGAGTAACAGCTGGAACTTCACCAATATATCGGAACACTTCTTCTTTCTCAGTATCATTCTTTTCCGACGAAACAGTGCTATTGGTCTAGTCAGCTGGATTTGGGTATTCCTATTATTTCAGAAGCAATGAGCAGCAAACGCTTTTTGCGAATCAGACGCATGTTTCATTTAGTAGATAATGATACTGCAAAACATAGCAGCAACAAAATGGTGAAAGTGGCTCCTCTATATAATTCACTCAAAAATGCCTTAACAAAATTTGGCATTTTTCACAAATATTTGGGTGTAAACGAGTCGATGGTCCCTTACTTTTGCCGATACAGTTGTTCACACGGGAAAAGCCAATTAGGTTTGGCTACAAGATCTGGTTACTCTGTGGCGCAGATGGCTATCCATATCACTTAAACGTAAATATACAACTGTGAACTGAACCACTAGATTCACGAGCGGTAAAGAAAATAGCAAACATAATAACCACCCAACCTGAAACTGTTAGGCATACCGTGCCGTTTTGGCAATTTTTTTACAAGCTACATTATGATTTATTGAAAGATCTCGCAAGTATAACATGAAAGCAGTTGGAACTGTCAGGGAAAATAGAACTTTGGGGGCCGCAAAAAGTATGAATGACGTAAAGGACAAAAAATCTTGATCGAAGAGTATTTGATTTTCGTAACGACAGAAAGATTTACTTTTACAAATGGAATGACAACTCGATCGTCACAGTTGGAAGCAACTTTGCAACTCATTTACTGCTGCAAAAAAGTGAAGCGTCGGGTGAAAAAGAAGAGTGATAGCGTTGTCAATCAACTGAATCTAAAAAAGCTTTGCAATACCGGCATGACTGGAGTTGATAAGATGGACCGTTTGTTAGATTCTCGTCGCCCCACAATCCGAGGGAAGGAGTGGTACTGGACATTGGTCATCAACAAAAATAATATTTGGTAGCTGCGGCATGGAGGGTGCACTGCAAAGTGAATGCAAACTCTCTAAGTCACTTGGAATTTCGTCGTGAAGTTACTTTGTGTCTACTGAAGCCATCAACTCGGCCACGCAGACAAGTTAGAGGTGGTGCTGCACCCAACTTGCCACCAGATTTCCGATAGGATGGTGTAGATCACTACAAAAAGCCAGCACCGCAAGAACGATGCAAAGTTTGTTTGAAGAACACCCGCTATAGATGCTCGAAGAGCAACATTTGTTTACATTGTGACTAGGGGTCTGTTTGCTTTGAACCATATCGTAGACAGATCGAAATATGTTGTTCTCTGTCGGGTGTGACGTCATAAAAATAAACAAAAAATCACGTTGAGTATTAGTCAATTTTCTGTTATCTGTCAAGCATTAAGTCAACTTTATGAAATTTTATATTCGCGAAAAGTAGGGTATCGCACCGTATAATGCCGCAAAAAGGAAGTTGTATGACACACCACAAACTTTTGTACCACGTTCACACATGGGAACAGGTCTATATCTCGAAAATGGTAAAAGACAGGATTATCCATTTTTGAAGCTGCAAGATCTAGGTTTGACGAGAATCAATTACCATCAGGAAACCTGGTATCCTGCGAAACGGACGGTGCTCCACCCATGCTTGGTAAGCAGAATGGCTTTATTCCTCATGTAAAGGAATTATGTTTTTCAATCCTTGCAGTTCATTGCGTGGTACATCGGCATCATTTAGTTGCTAAAAAAATCAGTTCTGATCTTCATGAGACATTGAGAGGAGTTATTTAGATTGTAAATTATAAAGTCGCACCGAAAATACGATAGAGTTTTTCGAACGTTTTGCATTGATACTAAACAAGAGCATGTAAATATTTTCCACAGAGAAGTCCGTTGGCTTTCGAAAGGACACTGCCTGGCAAGATTGGTGAAGTTATTTGATACAATTGTTGGTTTCTCAGAAAATTTAGACAAAAACAATTTCGCAAAAGAAATCAAACTCCACAAGTGCAACATTTTCTTCTTAGGGTGGATTTTTCTTTAGTTCGATGTAATGTCACTTAATTTACCTTGTAACTGCTGGATTGTAAACGTGTTCTGAAAGCCTTTGCTGAAAAATTTCATTGTTTCGAATAAATACACAGAAGAAAAATTTTAAAGACATGCCCGAGTTAACAGAAGTAAGTGGGCTGCTCTCAGAACAAACCAGAAAAAACATGAAGAATATTTAATGACATTGAGAGAAAGCTTTAATAGCCGATTTTCAGATTTATTTTCATTTGAAGTTCAGCGGTGGATCATGATTCCCTTTGGTTGTGACATGAAAAGTGTCCATGAAATTATGCAGGAGGAACTTATTGAACTAAAATGTAATGGTGAATGCAAGTACAAATTTGAAAGAGATGGAATGCCTGAGTTACCGGTATATGGCTATCAAAGACAACAAAACAGCTTTATCCAAAAATGTGGTCTGAAATGGTTAAAATACTGCTGTATTTTCCAACCTCTTATTTGGTTAAATGTGGCTTTAGTGCAGTCAATAAAATATTGACTAAGAAAAGCAACAAAATATAGATGCATACATTAACTTACAAATATCAAACCTAATGCTGACGGTTTAGCGGCGAAGCATCAATCAAAGGGAATCTCATTAAAACAAAGTGAGCAAAATATTTCAATTTAGCTGTTTATCATTATTGCTATAAATATGGGCGATTATTTTTTTTAAATGGGAAAAGAGGGCGATATGATTAAAAAGGTTGAGAAACCCTGGTTTAGGCGGTACCCCGTTCGAGAGCACCATCTACTGCAAAGCATGCAGACTACGACTGTAACCCTTTCCAGGCTTATTTCCAGTTAATGCACGTTCATGCTAAGTTTTTGACCTAGTCCAGATTATTGAAGTTTTTCTGAAAGATTTATTACCTATTATATCCTAAAGTTCACCGACAAAACCTTAAATAGCTTTACATGACGATCAGTTAAACACATCAACAAAATAAATCTTGTTTTTTGCAAAAACTGCAGTTATAATTCTAGTCGGTTTGTAAATATCCAAAGCTTTTAGTAAACATTTGTTTTCTACGATGTCAAAATTCTCAGCGCAGTTGAATCTTGTTTGCTGATTAGAGTGGTAAAATGATTGAAGTTTATAAGTCCAGTGCAAAACGCTCCTAATCGACTCCCGACAAGCTAAGTGGGAAAAAATGTCAAAAATCTCACCAGCTTTGTTGCATTTTAGTTAAAGTTTTAATGAACAGAGAAAACTTTCTTTGAAGGAAAATCACAAACAAGTCTCCAATGTTTACATTGAATTACGTTTGATATTATTAAAGCAGTTTATAGTTAATTTGTTTCTGGTAGCGAATTTGACTCCCATATTTAAATGCGAGATTCGGCGAGTATTGGCTCCACGCCTTTCCATTGCTATACTCGCCTAATTCTCCTGGAATAACAATGGAAAGGCTTCACGCTATGTTTTATCCGAATGAGATTGAATTAATTGACGGAGCGTCGTGCCACATAATTTCCGTTCGGAAGACTCATCGACTTTGGTATTTAGTAGATCTATTGCAAGTAGACGACAGCCATCCTCCAACTCAAGCACCCTATAGTCTTGCTCCTTTTTGAGCACCTGCAACGCTCCCCTTACACAAATCGAAGCAGCATGTGAAGGATGCAGGTATTGCGTCTGCCTGGTGGCTCCGAAAGACTTTATATTTATCGTGTAGCCACCAGGCAGCTTGCTACGGCTGTACAGATTAAATTCGAATTTGTTGTTAATGCTAAAAACCTATTTCGGCAAGGTTAGTTCTGACTGTGCATTTTTTCTCAACACTTTTTCTTAAAAACTGGTAATCATGCAAAAGGATTTAGTCACATGTTCTGTAAAAAAAATGCGCTTGTAATTTACCTACAAACGTGCTCCTGACAAGTTGACTTTCTTTTTTCCCTTGTTGCTCAACACATTTAAAGACTTGTTTTTTTTAGCGAAGTGCTTTAAGCTTAATCAATTTTTCTAGTGACTTCAAGAACACAGGTCAACTTCAAGTTAAGTTTTTGTGACAAACGAATCCGCTTACTGCAAAGCATCGCTTTGTGGAGCATCCCTTATTTTCTTAACAAAATCTGTGAATATTTATTAGTTAAGTTGAGCTGTAGCGTTTCATTCTCAATATGGCTCAATATTCCCATAGATTTATGCTAGTGTTTATTCGAATTTCCACGTAGTCTAACTTAAACAATATTCTTCTCATAATTTGTATTTCCTATGCACTCGACCCTCGTTTTTCCGGGCCTTATTAACCCGGATTTTGGTTTATCCGTACAGTGAGTCCGGGCGGCCGGCAATTGAATTCAAACAACGCGCGCCTCGCGTACTGCCAGAAATGCGAGATGAGTGGCTACCGACGCTTGTAAACACCGTGTTTTGTTGGGTATCAATCAACAATTTTGCTGTTCCATTCAAAAATACAACGTGAGTGAATGAAAAATGCATCATTTTAGGAGGTAACAGTGAAAGCATCTATGAAAATTTAATTTGTTATGGCACATTACTGAAACAATGGGCTATGGACTAAGAATAACAAGTTTTCTTGATCCTGTAAACAATGTAAATGCATTGTACATAATGTTAAGGACGGTTATTTCATTTTAATGGCATTACATAAATACATTTGTGTTATCCGGACTTTTTCATTATCCGGACAAGTTCCTGCACCATCTAGTTCGGAAAAACGTAGGTCAAGTGTATTTTGATACGTGGTTCCGGTAACAGTTGACGTCTCGTTCAAAAACGTTTAACAGTTACAGTTTGAATCTGTATGAAACCGTGACAGACATGACCTATAAATTCTATATAGCTAGTTTATAAATATATTAAATTATAAACTAATTTTTTGTATGTCATGTTTATGTGTATTCTATTCGAATAAGAATAAGTTTATGGATTAATAATGAAGCAGGTTTAAAAATGGTGTGATCATTTAATCTTCGAACACGCTAAACCTACAAATGGTGACCAAGAACGATGACATGCAATTCGTAACCCGAAGTTCGACGTACAGTTGATGAACCCGACGTAAAGAGCAACCCCGACGACATAAAATTAGTGACAACGACGTGGAGAGCAACCCCGACGACATAAAATTAGTGACAACGACGTGGAGAGCAACCCCGACGACATAAAATTAGTGACAACGACGTGGAGAGCAACTCCGATCGACAACAGATGCTGTTCAACGCACAACCAATGTACTGGAGGACAGACTGCTCGGTGAGTCCGAAATTTTTGTACCTGAAATTTGGAGATAATTCGCAAAACCACGCATCACCGATAGCCAGTAAAAGTCGAGCACGAACAGCAAAAAGTAAAGATATGATTACGAAAAGGCCTGCGGCAACAAAAGTTGCAGACGAATGCAAACAGTCCGCTAGTGTCAGTAACGCAAAATTTTCTGATCTAAATGAGGACAATAATTTTTTTGATGAATAATGAAATAAAGGTAAGAAATGTGGCCTGAAAATCAAATTTTGCCCATGTGCTTTCAAACTGTTGAGAAATATTTTGAATCACGAAATGTTGTAGACGAAAATTTACGATTTGGTGCTATTACCAATAATATGACCACCGAACAATTGAGTGAGCACAGCTACACAATCGGACCAACTCTACAAAGCCTTAAAAAATCAATTTTAACTGCTGTTGTAGACGATTCTAAAACAAATTGGATAGACACTTTAAGTGAAATTCGATATAACAGTAGCACTGAAAAATCATCTAGTCCAGGGGTTCCCAAACTGGGGTACATGTACCCCCAGGGGTTCATTTTGACTTTTCAAGGGGTACATTAGATAAAGTGAAAGGATGTGCTTTCCAGAACTTCTACTCCGCCTTAAAATATTTTTGATCACTTGATGTTAACAAATTGAAGACCTGAGTTTAAGAGCCCCTTAGGACGGTAAAACCGCTTGGAAAAAGTGGACGCTCAGATTTTCTGGGTCGAAGGTGAACGTCTGGGACCTTTTTTTTTCGACGGCAAAATGGTCGACGGCAGAATTTCACCTCCTGGTCGACGGCAGAATTTCACCTCCAAAAATAAGAAAAGTCATCACGAAGGCAACATAACAGTATATATTGCGGTCTATGTTAGCGGAAATGCGGGGGTACACGAGCGAATCTATAAATTGTCCAGAGGGTACCGAGGACCTGAAAGTTTGGGAAACCCTGATCTAGTCTAATGGCACGATTGAGCTCTACATCTCGAATGAAACCCAATGAAGGTCAAGGCTTCCGCGATTTAGTCGGAACGCACTTTCATTCAATTACATTCTGAAAATATACAAAATATTTGAAAGCGCGAAATTTTGAGACCTTGCATGACTTAGGAAGTTGTGCTAATCCATATCATAATCAAATAAACTTCGATAATTTCTATGATACTGCATCCACCAAAAATAAAATTATAGAGCTAAGCAATAAAATTGAAAAATTTTATCGTCGAATTAAAACATGTAAAAGGTCAACGGTCACACCAATTAGATGTTGTTTCTGAAAGACGCATACGCACAAGAAACACGCCAAATGTTAAATCTTCAACTATCAATAGATATAAACAATCCTACTAACCTAATTACCGCTTTCCTCGCGATCATATAAAAAGCAGATTTCCAACTAGATTTCTTGATCCAAAAGCCGGATTTTGCTTTTATCATTCAAAATTTAGCAATAGAGCTAATAAATATTCAAAACTATGTGCGTTTGACAATAACCAAACTAAATCAATAAATACAATTGATCCACCTTAAGTGATATCCCTCTGTTTGAAGTGATATTTGAAAATTCGCGATAAAATTTCTGGCATGCTGTTCTTACTTGGCACTGGTGCTTGTTCTAACTTCTTGCCTTTGCGTGACTCTGACACCAACAAAAAAAGACCCAGTTGCGATTTGTTTCTGCAAAGGATACCCCGATAAAATGTTAGGAAAAACTGATATCGGGTTTGGGATAACGACAGTAACCTTTCATATATGTTCGATAGAACCTATTTTGGGATTTCACTTTATGAAACAAAATCAGGTTACTCTTGATGCTCAATCAGGTTGTTTACGCTCCTCAGATACTGAAATGAAAATATGCACTATTTCCATGTCTATTAAAGCGTGCGAGGCTTTGCCTGTCAACGAAAGTAAATATATGACCCTGCTCAATCTTTACTCAACTTAACTGCGCCTCCTAATTACAGAAAGCCAGTATAACATGATATTGTACATCATTTACCTGCATAAGGCCGACCGCCAAAAATTAAAACATGCCGTGTTTCTCCTAAGAAGACTTCAAAATAAAGCAACAAATCGACGAAATGATTACCTCAGAACTTTTAATTCCCAGTAATTCGGAGTTAGGTAGCCCTTTACATGTGTTACTAAAAGCTAACGTACAGAACTACGTTTAGTGGGTGATTGTAAAGTTTTAAACAAAATGCTAACTCCCGACCGTTACCCATTACCAAATCTCCGCACAGCTCCTGCACTGTGGCATCGTAGTAATATATTTCTACGGTCGATCTTAAATCAGCTTTTTACCACACCAATTGCCCCTGAAGATGTCTACAAAACCAACAAATTTATCTGTAGCGTGGAGATTTGTTCTCACTACAATTACTTGCCGTTATGCTTTTCTCATTGGAAACGCAGATATTCACGTGCTATAGAGACCGGTGGAACCATTATCGTAATCGCTTTTTACACGCAAGCGATAGTCGTAGCAACAATCATAAAGACCAATCTCAAAATCAGGAAGCAATTGAACTTCGTGATTTATCAAATCGTGGTGCTAGCGATGAGCAAGCTCAAATGTCTACATAAATTGTTGGAGAATTGAGATTGTTTGTCATCGAGTATTTTGAAAATCTGTGTGTTTCTTATTTACTAATCAGCTTTGTAAACAGAAACCCGCAATTCACGGATCTCTTGTATACTATTGTAATGATTGTATTATACAATTACTGCTCGATTTTGTTGTTTTGCAGAAGACCGCTACCGGCATATTACAATTATTTTCCTACAACAACGGATAACAGTGAACAGTGATGCATTTCTCATGAAGACGGTGTCAGACGTTCCAGCCAGACACCGCATAGCAACAGCCACCTACTTGCGATGCAAACAGGCGGCATACAAGAAACATTTTCAAATGTTTTGACGGACCTCATGGAAAATTACATCAATAACTTTTGTTGTCTGTGACTGCCAATACGTTAGATATGTTGATTATGCTATTTTGTCTGTGTTGCTATCGGTTGCTCTTTCAGTTCGTTAATTGTTTATGGCCCACTTTTCCGTCCTCTCTTATATCACCGTGATCTATCTTGCGTTATCACTACCACGTCATCACAATACTTCACTCCCTTTCTTACACTACGCTTGCACGCCACGTCTAATAGCTACTGAAATCATTCTATTAGGTATATTTTAAGGATCATTTATTTTCGCCAACCTTTTTGCTTATGGTTTGCACGTAGTAGGCTTCTTTTGCACTTCCGATAAATCAAGAAATGTGCTTTTCCCGCTGGTGGTGGTATTTGTAGCATTTCACTGTCAATATTGTTCAATATTCCCTTGGATCCACGCTAGTGTTAATATGAAATTCAATGTAATTTAATCCAAATAATATATTTCTCATAATTCGTATATCCTATATTTTGATACCTGTTCCGGTAATAGTTAACGTCTCGCCAAACAACATTTGACATTTACGGTTTGAGTCTGTGTGAAACCGTGACAGACATAATTTACAAATTCTAAACAGCTAGCTTATAAGTATATTCAATCATTAACTGATTTTTTGTACTTTATGTTGGTATGTATATTTGAATGAGAATAAATTAATGGATTATTAATAAAGTAGGTTTAAAAATAGTGCGATAATTTATTTTCGAACATGCTGCACGTGCAGAGCCTCATTGGCAACGAATTCAAGAACTCATACACAAAACGACTCTTTGGCTTGATGTCGTTAAAATCGTTGTAAAGTGCATTGTTGTCTTGCCGAAATCTGTGAATTTTCATCAGCCAATTCCTTCCTCTGTAGCAACGATTTTTGGAAGGCTCGATCGCGGTTTTTAGTAAAATGCTTCAAACTCAAATAGAGCAATTCTTTTTGTTTCATGGACTCAGCTAAACACTGCTAAAGTTTTTTTAATCATCATCAAATCTATCAACTGTGAAAGGCATCTTTTTTTCGAAGTAACTTATTATTTTTTGACAAAAACTGTGGGTGTGTATCGACAATTTCACTCCATCATTTGCTCCAATTTTCGAAGCCTTTTTCATTTAATGGTTTTAGCGTGATAAGCTCTCGTAAAATCATTGTTTTGTAAGGATTGAAATGTTGTCGTCCACTGCTAAAAAAATTGTGCAAGCATTAAGCTAGCTTTGTTGTAGACCGATTTCCGTGAAGAATCTGTCATATTACTCTATTGATCACCCAAATCCCCAAAAATCTTTTGTCTACCACAACCTGCCCGCGAATGCACAAGGACACTATTTTCCAGGTTATTCACAAGCTAGGGTGTTGCGTCTACTCCTGGAATCGAACCGGTGACCCGAACCAGAATGAGAGGCTAAAATCTTACCGTTTTGTGTTTGCTCTTAGCCGGCTTGCTTGCAATTTGTTCATTTGTGTGTGTGTGCTTGTATAGTATAATTATTATAATTATACCACCCGCGTTGGTTATTTTTGAAACTAAATATGAGCAGCGCAGCAACAAAGGCTGCAATGTATTTGTTAAAACATTCGTATTAATCAAAATATTTCAACTTTGAAACTGGGCAAAAACTTCTTTGAAACCGTTTTCTATGTTTGTTTTTTTTCAAATCAATCATTTAGCTATATAGCCCGTTTTCGGCTGTGCTTTTGCCATTCATCAATAAAAAGTTGTACCGATACGAGTTTACTGCGGTTTACCACCAGCTAAGAAAGACAGAGGAAAACGCGTTTCGGTTCTTAGGTAGCGAAACTGATCAAAAAGCACAATTCTGACGCTACAAAGGGTATAAATTGAAGGGTTTGTGGGAGCCACAATCATTAAACAAAAAATGGGTGGGTCAAAAGTTCTTCGCATGTAGTGGAACGTTATGACACTTTGACTTACTACGATGAAATGAAGCAGATGGCGATAGCTTTTGGTGGGTTCCATTGATTGGGCAGGACACTGTTTGAGGGCGCAATGTACTACAAAGAGTGTGGATTGACATTGCATGCATTTACAATAAACGCACATGCATGGTAAGGTTTAATTGAGACAAAGTCTGTACTATGTTTGAAATTAGTTTAAAGGTAATTAAAAATCATTCTGATATCTTTAAAAATTTTAGTATATCTTTAAAATTAAAAAATAAACAATTGTGTTTGTTTATTTCATGGAGTTATCGCACACCGACCTTGCTGATCGCGGGAAAGAAAATAAATTTTTAAAATTTCAGCAAATAGTTGACCACAAACCCAACTAAACGTTGAAATGATACCACAAATCTTGCACCAAGTTCGATCAAATTTAGGTAAAATTCTTCTTGCAACAATCTCGGTAACTTTCCTAATAAACAAACAACTTACCATTATCGCCACGACACAGCTGCGGTCTATAATTCACAAAACTCACCGTCTTCAAGTGCTTGGTGTCTAAACAAAATTTTCGTTGAGGTATTGGCTACGCTGTTCTTGTTGCGAAAGTTCGGGAAGCAACGGATTGAGCACGAATGGTGCTACGCGATCTTCCATCTGGATGAGGTAGAACTCGGTACAGATGATGCGTGCCACTGTATCGCACATTTATCGCCAGTGATGACAGCGATACAGAATAGATATCGAGACAGACAGCACATCACTTCTGCCAACAATGTCACTAGAAGCTGCGCCCTCACAAACTCAAAAAACTGCGCCCTCACAAACTCAAAAAACTGCGCCCTCATAAGGTCAAAAATTGTACCTTCTCCAACAACAGAAAGCAACCCCCCAAAGATTTCCAAACGATGAAGTTGCTGCATTTGCCTGGTGAGAGTAAAACATTAAATTTTCCCACAGATCTTACCAGGCATGCTACTTCAAGTGCAGCGAAAAACGACACCAATGCCCGGCGTGCCGTAATCTGTCAACGGAATTATGAAATTCTATAACTGTTAGTTTTCTCCTTTTTCATAATTTTTTGAGAAACTGTTAATCGTTTAAATGTTTCGGCCACGCGGTTTTACAATAATACGGTCAGGTGATTAGCAGTTTCCGAGAAGAATGTTGAATTTTTCCGTTTACATATTCTAAGGAACAAGTGCAAAATTTTTCCCAGTTAGTTATCAAGTTTGCGCTCGTCTTGAGATACCATGGTTGCGGGTTCGAATCTCAGCTGGCAGGGCATTAAAAGAAAGGCAGTGTACACTGAAGGGGCAGGCCCGGTATGTAAATGTACGGGGTAGTGTACACTGAAAGGGATATTTCAGCCTGGCTCGATCGCCGGCGCTGGGATCAAGTGCATAAATTTCCCCACATGGGGAAATTTATGCACTTGATCCTATTCTAAAGCAGGAGTGGGCAAACTGCTGCCCCCGACGAACTTTTGTGCGGCCCGCGAAAGCCTCAAACACATAATTAAAAAAATTAATTAATATTCAAGAGCGTGATTGTGTGCATTTTTCTCATTGATAAACTTTGAAAATTAAATGTGCTTGCATTTTCAATTGAATAAAACTACTTTGACTCATTTGTCTAATAACGCTGGTCAACCCAAAATTTCTTTTTAGAATGAAAGTAATCGCCCTTTGCTAATTTTGGGGCGCTGAACTCGAAAATAAGCTTTAAAATTGTCGGTTAGCTCTAGTTTTTAAGATATGGGCACCAGCAACATATGCTAGAGAGGGGGGCAGGTAACCCCTCTGGAATTCCAAGTCGAAAACTTGTTTATCTCGCTCAATCACAAATTTACCTCTTTTAGATAACAGTGCTCGAACATCTTTTTAAAACAACCATTACAGTAACTATTCAATAACCACATGTTTTCAAGGCCTATGGTGGCTGCTATATTTGACCCCCCTTCACAGATCATTTGACGGTCCTTTCAAAAGTACTGCAGGCGCCCATGTTTCAAGATATTTTAGAGTTGTGAGAATAATAGGTAGATAATTTAATGATAATAGCTAGGCTTGGCTAATGAGTAGGGTTACCATACGTCCCGCTTTTTCAGGCCTTGTCCCGCTTTTTTCATCGCAAATCCCGCTTTTTGCCTCAGTCAAACAGAACGGATTTTTACCAAATTTATGGTCCTTTTAATTTTCCGCTTAACAAAAGTGGGACGCTGAGATGCAGCTCTAGACTTGATTGTCGAGGCAAAGGTTCAGCTCTTGCAACATAAAGGAAGAAGAGGGTGATCTCCAAAAAAAAAAAAAGGTCAACACCTGATCGGCTGCAGAAATTGTGCAGTTCTTGACGTAAAAATGTCACAAATCATGCAGCCAAACGAGTGATGACCTTTATTTTATTTTTTTTTTGGAGATCACCCCTTTTTTCTCTTATGTCTTAAAAGCTGAACCTATGCCTCAACAATCGGGTCTAGAGCTGCATCTCAGCGTCCCGCTTTTGTCAAAGAAAAAATGGCCATATATTTCATCTCGTGAAAAGTCGCCATCCATTGTCCCGATTTTTCCTTTTTCAGATATCGTAACCCTACTAATGAGGATAATATAATGATAATAGCCAGTCATATTAAAGACAAAAATACAATGTACATTCCCAGTAACGTAGCAGCCGCCCCCCAAACCCCCCAATTGGGGGGGGGCCAGGCCAACTTTGGGACCCAAGTTAGTCTGAAATTGCTTTTGGGCTACGTGACTATTTTCAGTTCAGCAGACTCGTTTACAACCGATTTAAACTGTACGAAGAAATTGGCTTGTGACATCATAAGTGAATGCAACGTCATTTTATCTCGCAGAATCTAGAATATTTCGATTGATTTTCTGGTAGAATCTTGAATATTCGATTGACGTAACAATGCCGTTGTTACGCAACAATCATAGAATGGTCTGGAATTCTGTTTGGCTATAAATACCGGGACAATATATATATATACACTGCAGAGTGCAGATAAAGTATTTTATTGACATTGTATAGAATGAAACGTTCAAAAAGTGGTGCTCAAAAGAGAAAAGAAGCAGCCACTGCTCGAGATGCTGTAGCGAAATTGCCCAAGATGACAGATTTTTTCAAGATTACTGAGCAGAGTAGACCTGGCACTAGTACCGAGAGGGATGAAGAAAACTATAGTGTTCAAGAAAAAGAAGACTATGACGATCAGCATCAAAGTGATTGTGAATTTCCAGAAAATGTAAGTTGTGATTTACCTGCCAATACGCAACCTTCAATATCAAAAATAACTGAATCTCAATTTACCCCTATCCCTGATGACCCATGTAAATGGCCTGAAAGTATTTCTGATGCTCAACGATGTGATATAGTAAAGCGTGGACCACATCAACTAATAATGAATTTTCCATATAATAACACAACTCCAAGGCGACGTTTTTCCTCCAACCATTATAAACGTGTGTTACCTAATGGTGAAAGTGTTTCACGGTCGTGGCTAGTTTATTCTGGGGAATCAGATCAAGTTTTTTGCTTTTGTTGTAAGCTATTTGGAAAAACACTAAGCCCCTTTTGTAGTGGTATAAATACATGGGAGGGTTTTTCGAAAAAACTGAAAGACCATGAAAACGGCATTTCCCACCAAGAATGCTGCAGTCAATGGATGTTGCTAGCTGAAGGGATAAGAAATTCATCCACTATCGACAAACGCGAGATGAATATTTTTTCAATGAAAGACGTTTTTGGAGAAATGTTTTAGAGAGACTTATCGACATTGCCTTGTTTCTATCGGAAAGGAATCTTGCTTTTAGAGGATCTGAAGAAGTCTTAGGATCTCCTCACAATGGAAATTTTCTGGGTATATTTGAGCTTTTGGCAAGAAGAGATCCGATCCTAAAAGAGCTTCAAGACAGAATCAAGAATAAAAACACTAAAGATCACTATTTGAGTCCTACCATACAAAATGAACTAATTGAATTGCTAGCGACAGAAGTTGAAAAAGAAAATTTACAGCAATTGAAATTGGCAAAATATTTTTCTATAATTTTGGACTGCACTCCAGATATGTCACATCATGAACAAATGTCTGTCATTCTCCGTTATGTACTATGTAATGAAGAAGCTGCTGTTGTTAAAGAAACATTTTTTGGCTACTTGAGAATAAGTGACAGTACTGGGAAAGGCTTGTTGGACGCTTTCTTAGAAAAAGCGACCGAACTGCAACTCAAATTGTCTGATTGTCGAGGTCAGTCATATGATAATGGTGCTAACATGAAAGGAAAACATTCTGGGGTCCAAGCAAGAATGCTAGACATCAATCCCAAAGCTGTTTACGTTCTCTGTGCAAACCATACCCTTAACTTAGTTGTTGTTGACAGTGCTAATTCATCGACGGAAGCATTGACATTTTTTGGAGTACTTACAAGGTTGTATGTGCTGTTTTCCTCCTCTGCTCAGCGTTGGGAAATTTTGAAGAAACATGTGGAGCTGTCCATAAAGTCACAATCTGATACTCGTTGGGAAAGCAGAATTAAATGCATGAAACCTCTTCGATACAATTTAAAAGAGGTGTTGCTGGCACTGAAAGACTTGGAAGCCATTTCCATAGAAAGAAAAGATGGAAGAGCTGCCTCAGAAACAAAATCGTTGATAGCTCATTTATCAAAATGGAGTTTTCTTTTGTCGGTGTTTATTTGGTATGATATCCTATTCCAAATCAATAAAGCAAGCAAGATTCTTCAATCGTATGGAGTCTCCCTTCATACAATGGAAACGGAAATCCAGGCAACTGAAAAGTTTTTGCAAAACTATCGCACAACGGGTTATGATAGTGCCGCAACATCTGCTGTTGAAATAGCACAGGAATTGGATATTGATCCTTCTTTTCCTCCGTCAAGAAGTGGAAAGAAAAGAAGATTGTTTGATTACCAAGGTGAAGAGGAACAACGAGCTACTCCTGAACTGAAATTTAAAAGCAACTTTTTCTATCCATTAGTAGACCAGGCTATTATGTCAATAAAGGAGCGCTTTAATTTGTTACGTGAGGTTTCTTCCGCCTTTTCGTTTTTGTACACACGAGACAAACTTTTGCTTGTGCAACAAGAAAATGCTCTTCTTACTTGCTGTAAAGAGTTCCAAAAAAAGTTCGGTGACATTGATTCTGATGAAATGAGCGCTGAGCTACAGCGGTTTGTTTTAATTTTACAAAAAAAACGCAATCTCAATACGGCTCAAGACTTTCTGAACTATCTTCTAAAGACTCATTTATTCGAATTGTATCCGAATGTGTACATCGCACTTCGAATCTTACTAACTTGCCCCGTGACTGTTGCCAGCGCTGAAAAAAGCTTCAGCAAATTGAAACTGATCAAAACTTTTAATAGAACGTCTATGACAGACAGTAGACTATCTTCATTAGCCATGTTGTCAATCGAAAATGACTGCGCCCGATCTCTTGATTATGACAATGTCATAACAGCATTTGCGAACAAAAAGGTTCGCTCCAGACTATTTAAATGATACTGTGTTTTTATAACTTTTTCATGTTTTTCAGTGTCATTGCTTTCGTTTCGCAGTGTCTGCATAAATGTCCTACTGAACTCTGGCATCGGTGCCGAATTTTTTATGACTTGCACCTTCGGTATCGGCATGCTTTATTCTGACATTAGCCTGTTTACGTATGTACAAATTGTGGTGTATTTTCTTAATGCAGCTTTTCAATTTTACACCTCTAAAGTGATATGACCTGTGCGCAGGGGCTCTTGCGCTTACTTTGGGGGGGGGCCGAAGTTGGAGTGCTACGGGACTGTACATTCCTCCTATACTGACAAGAAGTTTTTCACCTACAGAGATGAAATAAAGTTATCAGGGAGGGCATATCTCAAGATAGTACAAGTGCTGTGAAAAGATTTAGTTGATTCATATCAGCTACAGAGCTTAAATAGGAGTGTAGCTTAGTTAATTTTTGTGATAAACAGTGAAATACAACTGGTAACGCTTGCCAGCAAAAATTCACTTAATTTAAACTCCGTAGAAATAACAGGTGCAAATGGACTGCAAAGTACAGTACAGTAATTGTCTTAGATAGTTGTACCAAAAACTTGAATCGTGTACTTTTTGCTTAGAATAGAGCTCTTTTAACTACAAGTACAACGACCAGTTAAGGTAGGTTTAAGTGTATTTTGAAATGCTTCGTGTTTGTGTACATTTTCCAGATAGCTTCTGTTATAACTATGAAAAATTCACCGTGTCCACTAAAACATGAAATGCTTATCATCAGTACTTTGGTTGTAAAGGCGGAGATCAGGACAAGCATTGGGCTCCTCATACTTGCTGCAACTCCTGTGTGACCGCCCATAATGAGTGATTGGAGAAGAAAAGAAAGGCAATGTCATTTGCTGTGCCAATAATTTAGAGTGAACCTACGGATCATGTAAACGATTGCTACATCTGTCTCACGCATTTCGTAAAAAAAGATTCAACAGGAAAAAGAAGTCTTCAGTAGAGTATCCTAACATACCATGTGCAATTCTTCCTGTTCCTCGCAGTGACGAGCTACCTGTTCCTGAACCATGTGAAGTAGATCTGTTAAGTTCAAATGATGCAGAAAGCGGCGAAGAATCTAGCATTTCTAAACCGTGTACATCCAGGAATAAAGAATTTGGTATTACATCTGCACTTCATTCAATCAATGAAAGTGGACTGAATGATCTTGTTTGGGATTTTGATTTGTCAAAAGTCAAAGCTGAGCTGTTGGCTTTCAGATTATAACAATTGAATTTGCTTCAAAGTGGTGTCAATATTTGTAGTTTTCGTACACGTCAATAGTCTTTGCCCAGTTTTTTGCAGGAAAGGGGGTCTTGTATATTGCACAAATGTTGGTGGTATTATGCCAGAATTTAAGCACTTCCACAAACCAGAAGAACAAAGACTGTTCATCGATTCTTCGCAACTAAGTCTAAAAGTTGTGTTGCTGCACAATAAAACTATGTTGCCATCAATTCCCGTTGGATATGCAGCTCATATAAAAGAAACACACGAGAATATGAACGAGCTTTTACAGAGCATAAATTACTACCAGTACTGCTAGCAACTGTGTGGTGACTTGAAAGTAATTGCAATACTACTGGGATTGCAGCCTGGCTATACAAAGAATTGCTGTTTTTTGCGTGAATGGGACAGTCGTGCAAGACATGAACATTTCCGTAAAAAGGAGAGGCCAAAAAGAAGCACTTTGAAAGAAGGTACAAAAAATGTGAAGTATACTCCACTCGCTGAAGCATCAAAGATCTTTCTTCCCTCTTTGCATATTAAACTTGGATTGATGAAAAGTTTTGCAACAGCAATAAATCAAGATGGAGCAGCTTTCAAGTACGGCTGCAACAAGTTTCCTGTATCAAGTCAAGCAAAGCTCAAAGAAGGTATTTTCGTTGGACCCCAAATCAACAAGCTATTAAAGGATGAAGACTTTGACCACACCTTGTCTGGAACAGAGAATGTTGCCTGGAATGCATTTCGGGATGTGGCACACAACTTTCTTGGGAACACAAAAGCTCCAAATTGTATTGAACTTGTGGAACACATGATAGATTCTTACAAAAATATGGGGTTCAACATGTCTTTGAAAATACACTTCTTACATTCGCGCTTGAGTTTTCTTTCTTTAAACTGTGGTGACGCAAGTGACCTGGGGAGCGTATCCACCAGGATATTGCAGTCATGGAAAAACGGTGCCTAGGAAGATAGAGCCCATCAATGTTAGCTGATTACTGTTGGACCCTTGCTTGAGATCAACCGGACCGGTCTTAGAGCAGGAAAGCTACAAGAACGCGATGCTAAACATGCACGTTTCTATTGTTGCATTAGCGTAAATGTATGCACCGTAGAAAGCTAAAATAGAAAATATTTCAAAAAAGAGAGCTAATCGAAGAATTTTATTGTCCTTTTCGGATGCAGCGCCCAAATATCCATAAGAAACGACTATTTCCGTAAAAGAAAGAAAAATTTTTTAAAATTTTGTTGACCTGTGTAATTGTTGGTTTTTAATGTTATACCAAATTTAAAATGCAAATCAATTAGAATTATATACCAATGCGTTCGTTAAAAAGTGCAGCCTTCAGCTAGCTTCCGTGCAAGGGCGTAGCCAGAAAAAAATTGGGAGGGGGGCCAAATTTTGCAACTTTTAATGTGACGTCATTTACTTATAACGGCATTTTGCCTTTCGTGAACTACGCTCGTCGCTACTACAAAAATTGCTGCACAAAACTGAGAAAGTGCGAATGCAATTTCACTGATCTAATGTAGTTTTATCGAGAACGGCTTTAATAGTTCATCTTCAATTTTGACATATAACGCACTATTTAAGGAATTTCAAGAAAACCACTCCCACTGGTAGGTTGAACGTTCTGATAAAAAAAGCGACGTCTTTGTAGTAGTCCGCATTGCAATAAAACAAGAAAGCGCTCAGCGAGACGCTGATTTCTTGCAATTACCATAACTTGAATTATCAATTCATCACTCGACTGCGACATAAAAGAAAAACTTTGGCTATATTTACTGTGTAAAACGTGCACATCTTGTTTGATAACATTTGAAAGTTTAAAAACTTAAAATGTTACGCCCGACCCACCCCCTTGCTAAAAGTCAACAATAAACTCTGATGCACTAGCAGAAGTGCAAAAAAATTTATGTTTTTATATTTTTGATACTGTTTTGTAATTTGACTTAAAATTCAGGGAGGGGCCATGGCCCCTTTGGCCCCCCCTGGCTACGCCTATGCTTCCGTGACCGCGATGTGGCCCGCAAGCCAAAACAATTGCCCACCTCTGCTCTAAAGCAATCCACTAAAAAAATCATTGGTAATGAAATGGCTTTGTTTTTAAATCCAGAAAAATTAATTCAAATTAACCCAGACACTTTTCCCAATCTAGAAAAAAAGCTATTTCACATAGCAATACAGGTGATTTCATCAGTAGATTTGCTTTTTAAGTGCGTTTTGAAAGAAACGTTAACAATAAAAATTGCTGTGTCAATACCTAAACAACAAAATGCATCTTCGGCGCGCTAGAACAAAACAACAGAGACCTTAGACGTTGAAGCCACGCGTTGCTCAACGAGTCAGCGAAAAATGACGTCTAGAACTGTCCAAAGCATGCTGTTTTAGAGACAGACATTGGGGGCTGGTTTTAGGACTGGCGTAAAAAAGCCCTTACCACTCGAAAGGTAAGCCATCAGCTAAAGCAATTTCAAGCGGAGAGTATCCTTATCGGCATTATTTTTACTGCGCAAATCACAGACTGCACCTTGTATTGCAAGAAGTTGCTACACAAGCATTGGTACGTAATGCACTGGGCTTTCGTCGAAAAACAACAAATTTTGTAAGAGCATTTCAAAAAAAAGACTGCAGGAGTGTAAAATCTTGTGCCATGATAATCGAGTTAGAGCATCTCAAAAAAAGACTGCAGGAGTGTAAGATCTTGTGCCATGATAATCGAGTTAGAGCATCTCAAAAAAAGACTGCAGGAGTGTAAAATCTTGTGCCATGATAATCGAGTTAGAGCATCTCAAAAAAAGACTGCAGGAGTGTAAGATCTTGTGCTATGATAATCCAGTTACACTTCGATGCGAAGACAACGAAAGTATGACTGGGACATCTTTTAATCTTGTCGCTACTCTCCCGATCACATAAACTGGGTAAAAAGAGTCCAATTAATTTTGAAAAACTATCCTGTGTTGATAAATCTTTTTAAAACAAACGACAAATCATATTCTGTTGATGCTCATGCAGTTTACGAAGATCTTTTGAAAAACTTCAGAAGTTTGAAATTGTGCTCGGGCTTTGCATCACTCATGCTATATTTGAAATGTGTGAACACTTGGCCGTGAAGCTGCAGATTCCAAAATCTGAATCAATACAGCTTGTCACGCTTTGGCGATTCTGCGCAGTCAACTTAGTGAAATGAGGTGTACTGATCGGTTTGAAATACTTTACATAAGCGAAGGATCATTAAAACAAGTTATGGATTCGTGCCTCCAAAAAGGGATGGTCGCAAAACTATAGCCTACCTTTTCGTTTAAATGAGTATCCTACAACACCAATTCGAATTTCATTCCACGAATCAGCTAAAATTGAGTATCTTTCTTCAGTTGATAGACTTCTGATATCTCCGAATTCCCGATTTAATGAAGACATTCTCAAGGCAACTAGTAGGCTTACAATAGCAAAAGT
Organism: Trididemnum clinides; assembly: GCA_963675345.1. Classification (NCBI taxonomy): domain Eukaryota; kingdom Metazoa; phylum Chordata; class Ascidiacea; order Aplousobranchia; family Didemnidae; genus Trididemnum; species Trididemnum clinides. Next base: position 21,082,345 of record OY776297.1, read on the forward strand.
TATGATTAATGCCTGCAAAAAAATGGAATTTGATGCAGTATTCACATTATATCCTTGAAGATTTTAAGAAAATATTTTATTGATGTTAACCCACAAAACATGCAGCTTCAGTTTAAGTTTTACCAAATATTGTAAAATAATCACCTGTTCAACTGCACAAAATAACAGCATTTATCAACGTGGTCGCTGTCATGAGCTTCTCGACTCAAATAATTTGCTTTTTTCTGAAATCGCGAAAATACTGTGATACTTGTTCACCCTACCTCCTTCAGTTGCATCGGTTGAGCGATTCTTTAGTACTCTACGACGACTACGACTTCGTAACTCCAAAAAGAAACAACGACTATGCATCTTAGCACGCTGCCGCAATCACAGGCACATTCTAGATTCTGTGGTAGTTTAACGCTTGTGCACTTTGTTTCGGAAACAGCCGAACGAAGAACTGCCTTTGGGGTATTTAAAACTTTTTTCTGAGTTATTTATCTCTAGCTGTTGATCGTATTTTTGTTCCTTTTACTCCCTCTTGCAGTCAATCAAACGTTTAAATTTTTTCTCGTACCAGATTAGCCGCGTCTACTTGGCCAAGACGGAAATGATTTTTTTGGTCTATTTTCGTCGCTTGTTTTGTCTATTTTTAAACCAATTCACGCAATATCACCTACACCAAAGCGTCAGCTCATCTTTGTATCCCTCCGAGTGTCCCTCAATTTGACTGAGTCGTTTCTACCTCAACCTGTGATAGTTCAAGCAAACGAACGATAACTTTACTGATGTTCGAATTGCTTGAGACGAATTTTAAGTTATTCGGACATAGGCTACATGACATAAACCATTCCAAGCAAATCGAAAAACTTAGCGCAAGCCTGCTTTGCGAGTTTTGTAAAACATTAAATTTTGTGGCGAGCAGCCAAAGCCGTGTAAACTAAGAAAATAGACCAGTTTGCAAAAATGAGCTCAATAATTAAACTAAAATCAAAATTGCATCAAGATTTCGCAAAAAGTTTTTTGAAATTTGGCCCCCTGAAAAAATGGACTTTACATCCCGCTGATCCTACCTACAAAAACATTGTTGAACATCTCAACCTATTGTTTCTTACATTTCATGTAAGTTCAAATGTAAATATCAGTCACCATACTCACATACAAAACTGTAATTTACCTCAGCATTAGGATAAGCATTACTAAACATAGAAAAAATTTCATCATACCACATTTGTCTGCGGAAGTGTGTACGCACTGTCTACCATTGATTTCAACTCTTTATAAAAACGGACTACGCTGTGCTTGCCAGACAAGTATTAACAATTGAATCTCTTGCAAATATCTGCTGTCGTAAATAAACACCTCCCAACTGCTTTAATGAAAAATGCCTTCAATACGCCGAATTTAGATTACGCCCAGTCGCTTTAAGTTTATCACTTCCACTATAACGCAATGAAATAAATACTGGGCACGAAGTCTAGCTTATTGTTAACACTCAATGGTGAAAATCGGGAAGTTTGTACAAGTTCCCACGATCAAAAGTTTGTCGAAGCGGAAAAAAACATACATTAGGTGAAAACTTTGTATTTCGAGCATTGCATGACGAAAAAAAAGTAGGCTATTAGAGATACTGGCTAATTTTTCGCCATTTAAAAGTTCATAGCGTCAATGAGGAAGGGCCTTTAGACATGGCTGGAGCGTTCTTCCGGCCGGGGGCTGGTGTCACGGTGCTGTCAAAAACTATGAGTAGTTACGTTGTATTTCTAAATCCGTTAATAAAGATATCCTAATAAAATTTTATGAAGAAACTGCTTCGAACCACAAAAGCGACGACGATTTTGCAGAAGGTGAAAGCGGCGTACAATGCTCACAGGCGTCACAGCGTTCCTCTTGGAACATCATGCATCCTATGTTTGTGCATTTGTGTGCCTTCGGACACGTTTTTCTGCAAGCATGTACAAAAATTCATCTGAGGCGTTAGCGGACATGCTTATTCAAAGTTATTTGTGTCAACATTTTTTCAATCTATATTTGTATTGGCGTGCTTTCCATTTGCCTGCAATAAAAATCAGTTTGGCTTGAAAGCAGCTACGTAAATAGGACGGACATGTCTTTCGCTAAAAAGCAAAGATTTACATGTCTTACGTCGTTTGCAAAAGATCTAAATTAATATTTACTCGCTATAAACATGCTTCTTGAGATCGCAAAAGTCAAATCGTTTTCTAAATAATATCTTCCTCAAAAGCTCTGTAGTTATAGAACTGTGTGTTACTAAATCTGAAAAAAGTTAGAAGTCCAACTGTTAGCTACCAAAAGCCTTAATAGTTTAAATCAGTATTTCTTAACCTTTTTGGCGCTCGTACCCATTAAAATTTTGTGAAATGTTTTTGTACCCCTAGATCTATCGAACAAGCACCTGCAAAATTACCGGTAAATATACAATCTAACAATGAAATAAAACACAATGTAGCATGTTACCGGTGTATATTTATTAACTATAATATTGTTCACTACAAAATCAATTCAAAACCAGTTCTGTCGGAACAAACAAGAAGCTATTTATTACGTCACAGTACCTCTTCCTTATGACAAAAATCATTCAGAAATGCAGATGTTAAAAAAGGCTTCGGAAAATGTTTTCTTATTTCAAATAACATTGAAAATAAATTTTTAGCAAAGAGTTTAAAATAACCATTATTCTGACGCCTCACCTCGTACCCTCTGCTTTGGTGCTTCGTACCCCCAAGGGGTACAGGTACGCCCGGTCAAGAACCCCTGGTTTAAATGCTCTCTTATTTGATAACACTGACTCGAGATACGGTATAGCGTTTTGCCGAATGTTCGCTTTTCTCTTCACATAACTTGGATTACCTTTTGACCCAGCGTAGAACTTCGCCTGAGACATGCACAAACAGACTTTCAACAGTTAAAACTTTATCTGTTGACTCGAAGCTGGTTGCACTTAACTAAGCAAATATCTTGCTATTCTTTCTTGACTGTTTGCCCGCGACTTGAACCTCTCTGGCTTTGTTTGAAGTCTCCTTCCTCATACTTCACCTTGCTAAACTCTGTGTATATGTTAACTCTTCATCAGCTAATCCACTCATCTGACTTTGACGTTTTCTTCTGTTTGTTTCTGAATCACGGTATAAATTTCGGGGCTTGGGCATGGCAATTACTGCAGAAAGTCAAAAATCGTAATTACAAATATTCGAGCCGATAAATGAGGGATTTTATCGGTAATCTCGCCAGCTAATATGTGACATTTCACTACTGTATTATGAAATTTCCGATCGTATATCGATAGACTTCTCTGGGTTTGAGCATCTTTATTCAGATTTCGAGGGCTCTATATTATCGAAATGTGAATTGATGTCAAAAGGCTTCAATGGAGCCCCGCCGTTGAATGCGCACGAGTGGTAAGTTTTTCGGTGACACAATTTTTACTAGTTTTGTATAACAAGTAAATACATTTAGGAGCCATTGATACATCAAATAAAGTCTCTAAAGACCATCATATTGTAGTTCCATGTGGGATGTTATATGAAAGGGATGGCCAAACTACGGCTTTTTAAACCTTTAAACGCGAATCTTTACGCTTACAAAAAAATTATCTTAATTGGGCAAATCACATTTTCAAAACAGTCCTGGACTTTTGACAATGTGTTCTTTTTCAACCAAACAGAACACCTTTCTAAAAACAAGACAGTATTGTCATTTATGTCATGCTTGGACAGGGAATTGCGTATAGAAATTCTTTGCGGTTTTCCATCACGAAGCGCAACCACGAGATTTGTTTGATGATGCTTTGTCTGAAGTAAAAAAATCAAAACAACTGATTTAGTGCGCTGTCTGGCTTATCGCCGGAGTGATATCAATCAACATTAACTTTTCTCCTTTGTGCCATAGATCTCAGTCTACACTACAGCAGTGGTTTTCAACCGTTTGTTATCACGTTCCACCTAGTAGTTTTTTACTGTCAGCGCGTACCAATAACTTCCAGAAAAACTCAATTTGTGAAAAACTATTTAGGATTACAACAATGCGGCAGAATTCAATCCGAGGGCTGCAATGGTATTTGTTCCACCGGCTGATCTATACGAGGTGCCACTCCGCTGACAGTACATCGGAAATCATGTTCAGGCACATTAAGGCGATTCCTGTTCTTGGTTTTGATGCCCATCATGGCAGAGAAACCTCGCTCAAACTCCTACGTGCTCGGAAAACCAACAGCTGTGGACTAGCGTTGTGAGCCAGCGTCGGGTACGTAAAGGCCATGCTCAACCAAAAATTAATATGAGAGCATTCCTTGTGTTTTCCTTTTGCTGTCTCATCAGAATGAATGTCAATGATTTTCTTTTGTTTCTCCTTTCCCACAGGTAAAAGAGATGGATTATCGGAGAAAGGATTAGCAACGTACAGACAATACATTATGTCCGGAAGATAACGTTTCAACTTATTTCAGAGCAGTTTCAGATAAAGGGAAATTTTTGACATAATTCATCACTGAATCGCCTTTGAAGCGCAGTAAAATGAATATTCCTTATTGTTTCCTCTCCAAGGTCTTCATCCAGATATCCAAATTCCAGACAAATGCTTCTAATTTTGAGATGAAATCTGCAATAGTGCTGTTCGCCCATTTGAAAAACAAGTTAATGTTATTGAGAACTTCAAAAATATTCAATAAGTAAGCCAATCTCAAAATAATTTCCTCACTTTCTCAAACGCTTTTAGAATTGTAGTCCTTCTCTTTGCAAAATTCGTGTACCTCATGCTTCATTGCAATGACTCACCTTATTATATTTTCTCGAGCGAGCCAACAAATCTGTGTGGGATAAATAAGACATTTGTGGTCGCAACCGAGATCTGCACAGAATCTTGCAAACACTCGTGTATTTAGCGTTGGCGATTCGATAAAATTCACTATTTTGATTATTCGGTTCAAGCACGACAATAATTCCGATGGCAACACTTTAGCACTAAGAGCAAGTCTGTGAATGAAGCAATGGATCAAAGTGACCACTGGTGACAGAGCTTTTACATGGGCTTGAAATTCTGATTTTCGACCAAGGATGAATGACGCACCATTAGCTGTGCAGCCAACTAACTTTCCCCAACCCAAATTATTTTGAGTGAAGAATTTTTCTAAAACATTAAAAATATCTTTTCCTTTTGTTGTATCAGATAACTCTTCACTCATGAGTAGTTAGGTTTTCACAGCATTATCCTGTGTAAATCGGCCAAAAGCTGGTAGTTGACACAGTTAGTGATGTCAATCGATTCGTTAACTTGTGCTGCAAACCGTAAGTTTGAGGATCAAACTCCCGCAGTCACTTGATCAGCAATGTCAACACATATTTTTTTGATTAAGCCCTTAAAGTGCATTGGAAAGAGACACACTATCCAATCTTGCCATCAACTTTTCTCCGATCAGTATTTTTGCTGCTGGCAAGATAAGTGACTCAGCAATAGCATGAGCTTTCATGCTTTGAGCCACTAGAAAGGAGACTGCATGGAATGCTTTGACAAAACCTGCCATTTTTGGTAGTTTTAGCCTGTCAGGTCCAAGCGTTGTCGCGTCACATTTTCACTAAATCGCTGAAAGTTACTTCTATCGTGATCTTTTTTCTGCAAGGTTTAACTCAAGATAACATTTGAGCAAACTTGGTTTCATAGCTTTATTGGAGAGAGTTTTCATGCAGATCACGTACTGCAGGAGATATTCTCCTCTGTGTGGGATAGCAACAAAACGGTACTTTTTGTATTCTGGGTTATACTTTCGTTTCGACATTTTTTAAAAGGTTAGATAGTAGTAAAACTTATTCTAAAATCCTAAATAAATCTAATGTCTTAAAAGATATATTTGTTGTGGCCAAAATGCTAATTTTACTTGATTGAAATCTCAACACATTACGCCGACTGACCTCCTGATGAATTTTCCTCTATGATCCTGATTGTTCCTTGTTTGGAGCTGCTCCTGCTGAATTTCACAAACTAATTGCTTTGCAATAAACCTGTTGACGAAGTCACGAGACGTTGTCATAGCAACCGATAAATTATCAACGCTTCTATCGGCGAGAAAGGTAAAATATCCTAATAAATACTTCAAAGTTTTTTTTACTCACGACTGCTTTTACCGCGTACCACATGAAAAGGACTGGTGTATCACTAGTGGTACGCGTACCACAGCTTGAGAACCTCTGGTCTACAGTGGTTCTCAACCAATGGGCAATGGGATTTTTTGAGGTGGGCCACAGAGTAATTTCAAAAAATAATTGATTTTGTTGAAAAATTTAGTTTTATTTGTGTCAAAATAGTTTATTTTACATTTAGGTGTTTATTCAGGAGTTTTGATCGAAGTTGCAATGAAAGAGGCTGCTGTTTTTTGCTACGAAATGTTGTAGGTCAAGATCATCCTTTTAAAATCAAACTTTGCTCGTTTTGCTGTTATTAGTAGGCTTGCCATTTTTTCGAAATGCAAAGCCGGGATGCATACTGCAAATGGCTGCAACTAAATTCGTTTCACACTCTTATTTATAGCTGACCACATATAGGCCTATTCCAATCATGCAATAAGATTAGGTATTTTGGTTTTTGGAAAGTTTTAAGGTACTTGTGGGTTATCTGTCACCACTTTTTTTCACCAGGTATTAAATTACTATTATTTAACTGTATATATAATGTTTAAGCCTAAAATGAGTTTGGGTTAGGGTTAGGGTTAGGGTTAGGGTTAGGGTTAGTATTGCAAGAATGGCCACCCAATGAATAAATTTAAAAAAAAGTGGTGACTAACCCTAACCCTAACCCTAACCCAAACTCATTTAATTTAATACCTGGTGAAAAAAAGTGGTGACAGATAACCCACAAGTACCAGTTTTAATTTTTAAAACACCTACACTCTAGATTTGTTTATATTTTTCAACCTAGATTTACTAGACTCGATTACTTGATATTGCTCGTAACATATATTTTTTATCTCTTTTTTTGTCTACTTCTCGCACTTTTCTCAGCGATACATATGCTGCCTGCAGATTCAAAAATTGCTTTGAAATCTTCAAAATATGCACGAGCAAATTGATTGAACAGAGATTGATAGAGAAGTAAGTAAAAGGGCCAGAAATTCGATTCGAAATAGAATGAAAGCGCTTGGATTTGCGGAAAGAGCGTTTTTGTATAAGTATTTTGTTCTATTTAACAGGACCATCTTTTCCCTCTCTCGTTTTTTAAGGGGATTACCAAATTTTTTGCTTGGAGTTGGCTACATACTAAAATTTTTAGAGACTTGATTTTTAGACGATTCTTTTTGAAAATTTTGATGGATAATTCGAAAGATTCATGCTATCGAGAAAGAAAAGACAAAATGTACCATAGTGCTTAGTTTTTCAGAAATTGCAATTTTGTAAAATGCAGGCACTAAAATTTAGAGCTTTTTACCGATACGCTACATTTTATAAACGTTTAGAGCAAGGGTGCCCAAAGTTTTCATGGTAAGATCGGCGTTTTACTATTCTTGAGCCTCTACGGGCCGCACAATAAAATATATTATATATTTTGTTCTAAAACTTTAAATGTAGCTGTAAATTGACTTACAAAATTTTATTTTATTTTATTACATACCATAACATTTCACGCAAATGTGTTATGCGAAAAATGCAGCTGTGATCTTCTTGCCAGTAATTTTGCATATCTTGGTTTGTAGTTTGAAGTCGAAATTTGAAGAATCAAAGAGAGATATTTATTGGTAAGTACTGTTTGCCACTTTAACTTACTGAAGTTCATTACGGAAAAGGTTTTCTCGCAAATGTAATTACTGCCAAAAAGAGAAGCCATTCTGGTGGCGCGGTTACGCAAAGCTGGATAAATTAATGCTGAAAGTAAAGAGTAAAACTTTTCCAAAGAAAGATCTCGAAATGATGATTTTAAATCTGAACTTTCTTGCAGTTCGATTAGCTCCAATTGCTCGTTGGTAAGTGTACGTTCAGGATCGCAATGAAAAGTATCAGCAAACATGTAAATGCCGTGGTCATGTAAGCAGAAGTTACAAAATCGTTGTTGAAATTCCTTTCGAAGGTTCTCAAATGTGTTGCTATATTTTTCAGAACGTAGTAACATCAATCCATTCTGAACGCACAGATCTTCTTCCACCAGCTTTTTATATGCAAAGAAATGCCATTGATCTTTATTTTTCAGTTGTTTTTGCAACATTTCTAGTTTTCTGCGAAAAGCTTTCACCTGATTATAAAGAGTTGAAACAAATTTTTCGGCTACTTGAAGATGCAAATTCAGTTCATTCATATAATTCATAATATCAGCAAGAAAGGATAAATCACATAGCCATTGATAGCAATTTAGTTCAGGCACCTGCTGATTTGTAGAATACATGAACTCAGTGATCTCTTTTCTTAGCGAGAATAATCGTTTCAGTGTTGCTCTTTACCTAGCCAACGCACTGCAGAAAAATATACCACATCTCCTTATTCTAAACCACACTCCTCGAGCAAGGTTTTAAGTTGGCAATGGTGTAATCCTGTTTTTTGAATAAAATTGACGCATTTTACTGCGATATTCACAAGATCATTAATTTTGAAAACACGTAAGACCAGTGCTTCGCGGTGAATAATGCACTAAATCCGTTTCTGAATATTCCACTACTTTCTTTCTCAACAGAGCAATCAGACCTGATTCTTTCCCAGTCATGGAAGGTGCAACCACCAGTTGCCACGCCAACTAACTGAGACCATTGTAAGTGGGCTCTTATCAATAGCATCCGACACTGCTTCGTAAAGATCGAATCTCTCGTTCGATCTTTTAAACTCACCGTAGCAAATAGCTCTTCAAAAATCTGAAAGGTTTCTGTTCCTCCTCGTAGGAAAACAAGTAGTTGAGCTGTAGAGCCAGTGACCGTGGAGTCATCTATAGCCAGCGCCAGAGAGATTTAGTTTGGTATACTACTGTTAAAGTTGATCGCGAAGGTCACTGCCAATTTCTTCTACTTTACGCGTTATTGTTATTCGTGATAAACTTACATTTAAGAATGCATCTTTCTTATCAGAGCAGATTATTTCTGCCACTTTTATCACACACTCTTTAGCAAATTTTCCTTCTAAAAAAGGTTTTCCCTGCTTTGTCATTTCCTAAGCTACTACGTAGCTCGCATGAGTTGAAGCCAGTGATTCCTGATTCATCAATCTGAACATTGACTGCTGCGAAGTAATTGCTTTTTGCAATTTTTCTATTTTCTGCAGTCTCTTTCTCCAGAAAGCATATGGCAAACTTTATCAATTTTTCGTAATATATTTTCAAGTTGTATAATTTGATGACAGCTATTTTCTTCTTACAAATCAAGCACAAAGCTTTTCCCATATGCTCAACCAAAACAATAGTTTCAAATCCATTGTTCTTGAAAGGTGCGGCCCTCACCTTCAATGTGTCTTTTTTTACTCATTTTCGGATAAGTTGCAGGGCCGTTGAGAGAACATTAATTCCGGGCCCCCTTTAACAAGGATCTGGTAAAGTCTGAAAACTCTGAAAAAAGTCTGAAAATTGTCCCAGAGAAGGATCGTGGCCGAAATTACTTGAGCAGTGTGACAACACATCCATAGACGCAGCGAGCAGCAGGTGAAGATCTTTTTTATTTTTTTTGGAGATCAAATTGAAGCACATGCCGACTTTGATCTACATTTCAACGGAAAATTTCCTCAGCAGGTCCAATACAAAAAATGTAGCAAGCAAAACCAATTTGCGTTGAATTATTTTCATATTTTTTTGCGTTTCACAACAGCGCAGGCCCTCTAAAGGAGCCCGGGCCTAGGTACTCTTTACCCCCTTGCTCCCCCTCTCAACGGCTCTGATAAGTTGTAAAATCTATACAGGGTGTCTCAAAAGTAAGTATACACTTTAAAATTTGAATAACAATCTAATGGCTTATCCAAATTTGTCAAAAGTTTACAAAAATATTCTATAAACTACTAGAAACAGATTACCGTCCTAATATCTCGTTGAATTTATTTATTGACAGAATGTTTGACCTCAACGTGGAAACCACCAATTTCGGGAGATTTCAGCCACCTTTTGATGCATTCTTGTTTGACACTTTGCAATAAATCTTGTGTAACTAGTCCACATGATGCTCTAATGTTTTGTTCCAACTCTAAAAGGTTTTGAGACCGTGTGGAGTAAACTTTGCTCTTAAGGAAACCCCAAAGAAAAAAGTCGCATGGGGTTAAGTCAGGTGAACGAGCGGCCCATTCTAGAGGACCTCTGCACCCGATCCACCTACCGAGAAAAAGCTGATTTAAGTAATCTCTGACTTTCCTGGTGTAATGTGCAGGAGCTCCATCTTGCTGAAAGTAACAGTTTTTCAACCGAAGCATTTTTTGTCAACTTTACTCCACACGGCCTCAAAACCTTTTAGAGTTGGAACAAAACATTAGAGCATCATGTGGACTAGTTACACAAGATTTATTGCAGGGTATCGGGCAAGAATGCGCCAAAAGGTGGCTGAAATGTCTCGAAATTGGTGGTTTCCACGTTGAGGTCTAACATTCTGTCAATAAATAAATTCAACGAGATATTAGGACGGTAATCTGTTTCTAGTAGTTTATAGAATATTTTTGTAAACTTTTGACAAATTTGGATAAGCCATTAAATTGTTATTCAAATTTTAAAGTGTATACTTACTTTTGAGACACCCTGTATAATAACAAATTGCAGTTTTGTAATCTTAAATGCGCAGTGGCAACAAAGTAAATTCGGGTGGCCCAGGATTGCGAGTGTAAAGAGCTACATTCAAGTTTGTCACAAACTTTGCGAGCCACAGTGGGAGAAACGTCAGAGTGATAAAAAAGCTGATTTAACTTTTCTAATCGATTTATTGTTTTGCTGCATCAACGCGCTTTTTGACGCTTTCTGGTTGTTTGCCGCTAAAAAATGGTTTTTGAGCCACGATAACTGAAAAGGTAGATGACATATCAACTAATTAGAAAAACCGTTCGTTTTGTTTTCGCTATCATGTCAGGGTTTGCATTATTTTGGTGGTCTGCTGTCTGCAGTCGGCAGCATTTACCGTTTGACTGGCCATTCTGATCTGTGCGTTGATTTCAAATCGCTCCAATAATTGAGATGTTTTTTGCAAATGTATGTTTTGCAAAACACGGCCCACACGTTTGATGAATAACCGCTTAAGTTTAAAACTGTCGGTTGCTAGCAAGATTTTTTCCACAATGCCCATTTGGCTTAGTAAGAAAGGTCCACAGGGGGCATGCCCCTAAATTTTTTTACCTCTGTCAAGAATGAAAAGTGTTTCAAGCTTCAACTATTTCAAAACGCCGATAATTTCGACACAAGGCAACAAACAAATTTGAAGCACAAAATTGACAAAATTGGGGATTAAAAAACAATCTTTGAAAAAGTCATCTTATAAAATTGACAAAAACATAGACCAAAAATTGTATTGTTCCCTTTCGCTCCTTCATATTTGCTTCTGGCAACGTTAATATCAAACACATCTGCTAACTCGCAGTTTTTTTGCTTAACGTGTACAGTTGTATTATTATTTTATAGCGGACATCGACTTCTTCAAAGAATATGTCAAGACTATGAAGCCAGTATGTCAAGCAATAAACATCCTGCCAAAAGATAATGCTGATATGGGTATACTATTACCAACCGTAACCACATGCATCAAAAAGTTGGATTGATTGTTTTAACTCTTTTGCTCCCACGTGAAAAGCGAAAAAAAATGTCCTTAAGGTGGCAGCGCGAAAAACTGTCATAATCAATCATAATTAATCATAATTATGTACCTCAAGTTTGTTTGTAAATCATTACTCAGCTGTCTACTTCTACATTAAGTGTGATATATCGTTGAAATCTACATTTCTTGAGGATTTCAAATAGAAAAAAAAATTTTTTGAATATGCAAATTTTATGCAAATGAACCCCCAACTGGGGGGTAGTTGTCTTCAAAATTAAAGAGGTACCCTCACCTCAAAGATCACTACAGATTTTATTTTCAACCAATTTTTTTAGAAATGGTCGCAAAAGGATGCTAAGGAAATAAGCTTTCAAGGTACATCAGTCAAAACTTACCTAAGAGCCTAGGTTTTCAACAATTTGCAATTTTCTGAGGCAAACAACCTTTTTTTTGACCGGTACCGACCAGTACCAAATTTTGGTAGTTAAATTCAGTACCTAAAATATGATCAGTTATTATCTGCTAGAGGTTAGCCTAAACCATGTACCATTGTGTAATTTTGAACATGGAATTTCTTCAAGATTCAGAAAATATCAAGTTTAAATAGAATATGCTGTCACTGACAATGAAACAGCCGCTTGTTTACACCCTTCCCATTTCTTGAGAAACAAGGGGGATAGAGCAAACTTTGATTTAGAAAAGCCAAACTTGTGCTAGCTTTTAAACTTGTATTTCACTTCTTGTCTCCTTGGAAATTTGATACAAATTGACGACTTTGGTGGTGAAACATTTGCAATTTATTTTATCTTTTTATAGAGTGTAGTTTTTCTAAAAATTATAATTTAGTGAAGGCAAGTCAACAAATTTTGGGGATTTTTGAACTGTCATGATGTACAGTACTCATTTTTGATCAGTAAATATCATATACCACTTAGTCTAAATTATTTAAAGTTATATATTGCTGGAAAGCAAATTTCCTAAGCTTTCAAATGAGACCGGTATTTAGCAACATATCATAAACTTTACGCACTAAATTTACTTTTATCTACTTACCACTCAAATTTGTTTGGGGGGATTTTGAGACCCCTAAAAAATTTGGAAATTCAAAAACGTAAAATTTATTATTATCGCTTGAAATTTTGTCAAATGATGCCCCAAAAGAGTAGTTTTCAGACTGTGTTAATGATGAAGGGTTTGGTTATGTGGTAAAGATGTAATCTCAATTTGATTTTACGGTAGTTGGCACGTGCTGAGAATTTGGCAGATTTTGTCGTCTGCAACTGGGTTGTTGGTCTTTTTAACCGTTTTTGGGTATAAAAATCCAAGAATTAGGGCACAAATTATACATCATCCGATGCGTGAGGAAATAAGCATGATTCTTTTGAAAATTATATGAAAATCGGATGAAAAATAAAGTCACAAATCGGTTTTTTAGTAAACTAATTTTGTAACTCAATTTAACAAAATTTGAGGGAAACACTGAAAACACGAGATCATCAGTCGATGATCGCGGGAGCGAAAGAGTTAAGAAGCAAGCCAATCAATTTTCTAGCCTTTGGCTTTAGCAATAAAAGATGGGTTACCAAAACTGTTTCAAAATTCAACATCAACAACCTAGATTTTATCTTGGCTTCCTCTTTTCACCTTCAGTTGAAGTGGCTGCATTTACTCGCCCCAATCTCAAACGAAGATGTGGAATCACCGCGAAACCGAATAATAAACCGAATCTTTCTTACAAAGACAAGGCTGTGATGGCCGTGCAACGCAGATATCTTCCAATATGTTCGAAGACTCAGACTTATTAGCCATCAAGCACTGCCGAAGAAAGGTTGCTTTCTTTGGGAAAAGACGTAGTAAAACCAAAACGAGCAGGACTAATCGACAAAACATTTTGAGATACTTGTATTTTTGAAAGAAAAGTGTGGATGACTTTTGCATTGATTTATTTATTGCATTTTCATAAACTGACCTCTGCAATATCATATATTTTAAATATTGCATAATATGGGCCTTAAGTAACGAGTGGCGTCCGCTTCTTTTATTTAAAGTAGTGGTAACGCATTACAATTTTAGTTAGGTAGCGAGTAGCGGTAGCGTCGTTACTGTTTTAAGCAAATAGCGGTGGCGCCGCTACTTTTGAAGTAGCGGATGGCCACCTCTCACTACTACTACTACTTTAGTAAGTCCAAAGCGTGCTTGAAGTCAGAGTTTCTGACGCAAGGAAAAAGGTGGCAAGAGGTTTTTTCGTGACTGAAATGGAAGGAAGAAAGGAAGGAAAATAACAGATCCTTATCTGGTGATTAAAAACTTGATGCTTAAACAATCACCAGGTGTCACTTTTGAGTGATTCAACTTAATGCAAAAAAACACATGATAGTGAACCGCGTAAATATGGTGCAATAACCGCCAAGGCAATTGCTGTCCTAGAGTGTAAAAAGTGTAGTTACGCTGGCAAGCAGCTGTAGGCTTGATACCAATCAACTTAGCAAAGTTTTTGGTAATGTATTAAAGGCGTTCTATAAACGGAGTCCTAAGCGTATGACTTGTAACTACGGTCGGTGACATGGTTTTATATGTCTTGAGACATAAAGGAGCTATTTCTCATTTTTTGTTGCTCCCACGTCACCCTTGGTCAAGGCTTAATACCTACTTCATAGCTTACCTTGTTAGGGTTACAACATGACACCGTTTACGACAGTTTTATTACTTTTTATATTTGTGGTACGTTGTACTGTATATACTGTACAGCTGTATACGGTATGTTTTTTATTTTTGCGTTGAGGCTTGCTGTTTTGCAGGTGGGTTTCCAGTGCAATGGTTGTGCGACTATCTTAAAATTTAATAAAAATTTATTTTAGGTGCTTGTTTTAAATGTATGTCGTTTTGTCATTGTCTCCATTTTTTGTTCATTTTTGTCGAATTTTGTTTTGCAAGTGACTATTTTGCTGTCAACGTCATTTTATTTTTGGAGGCTATTTTGCCATTCATGTGAATTTTGATAAGCATGTTTGCTAGACGGCTATTAGTGATGCTGTGGTGTAGTGGATAGTGCAGCTGCCTTCAAGTGTAAAGGTTATTGGTTCGAGTCTTTGCTGGTAGGGTACTTACAATAGACCAAGGCAGTGTACACTGGAGGAGGATCTGGTGTGTAAATGTGAGGGAAAATGTACACTGGTGGAGGATCTGGTATGTAAATGTATGGGGAAAGTATATACTGGGGGAAATGTACAGAGTGAGGAAGTGTGCAGTAGATGCATTTTTTATTTGTTGTAGAAATTGACCAATCAAAAATGAATGAATGTCACATGTTTAATATGTCATTAAAATTGACCAGTCACATACCGGTATGTCTCACAGCAAAATAGCTTTCAAGGTTAAAATGCCATTGAAAGCAAAATAGCCACTGCCTTTTGTTTTCTGTTTTTGCTGATTTAGGAAAAAATAAAGTGAAAGTGAGCTAAAAATGAACTACGGTACCGTAGTAGCTTGGCCAAACCAAGCTACTACGGTACCGGAGTAGCTTGGCCAAACCAAGCAGAAATTGAAAAATAAAAAGAACCAATGTAGTCCATTTGACTCAGTCTGCTGAACACTAAATCAAAGAGAGCTTGTGTGATAGGCTGCAAAATGACCTGCATAACAAAGCAGCTATTCCAGATTCATTCTGAATAATGCAACTTGCTGGTGGAACATGACAAACATTTGTCAAAAAAGCATATTAGTCTGTTTAGTTTTTTTAATGCAAGATGGTATTCTGGTAGCCTATTGGCTAAACCAGGGACTAGGCAGCATAATATTCTCAAGAGTCTTTTTGCTCCCAATTGATAAATGGTATATTATTATTTGTATACACAGATAAGCTATGGAACACATATTGATATATACATATTGAAGTGCCATTATATCACTATATTTTAACTTAATAAACAAACAAGGCGGGATATAACAAAAAATATGATAGCAATGTTTGAAATTTAATTGAGGAGAGATAGGGAGGCATAATTTTGTGCCATCAAGAAGTCATGTGAATGAAGTTATTTGTGATAGATGTGATAATGCTTTAATCAGTTCTTCCACTTGCAGTACTACAATGTTGAACCTGCACTCAGAGTTGCAAGCTTAGCAGTGCATGTGCTTCAAAAGTAATTTCTCTTAAGCACTAGTCTTTTCAATTACATTTCCAGTTGTGCAATGGTGTCAATATCTCTACAAATTATTTTCTATACCTAAAGTTTGTTTTTTGCTAATTTACATTTTGGATGAAGCTTGTAAAACAGGCACTTTATTTGACTGTGAAATAAAGAATTGTGACTGATTAGCTATTCAATGAGCCATGTGCACTTTACATTTAAAGTGAGATTGTATTTTACATTTGAGTGCTTTTTTAATGAGCAGTGCTATATACAGAAATTTGTGCAGAATTAAGATATGTAATTAAGGAAATTTATATTGAATTATGGAATTACTAAATCATGAAAATTTGGGGACTCATACTTCATACAGAAATTTATTTTGAATAAGAAGTTACTCGCTGGTGGAAACATGGAAAAACTACCAGCACAAACAATAGAAGGAAACAGGAGAAATACAGAAATTTATGGAAGTCTATAAAAACTAAAAGTATAACTACCCAATTGGATAAATTTCGTCAATTGAGTTGAGTTAAGGTATTTCTGTAACTTTCTGTATTTATGCAATTTCCGAAATTTAATTGATGTTTTTTCCACATTTCAGTAGGAATTTTTGTATTTTACTGTTGTCTCAGAAATTCTTTTAGAAATAAAACGAAGTGGTCATTTTGCCATAGATGGCATTTTATCCTTGGAATCTATTTTGCTGTTGTGACTAATGTGTGTGTACATAAGCACATTTGCTATAATGCATGAGGTAATGCTGTGGTGTAGTGGGTAGTGCTGCTGTCTTCAAATTCAATGGATGTAGGTTTGAATCTTTGCAGACAAGGCACTTCGACAAAGGCAGTGTACACTGGGGAGATGCCTGATATGTGAATGTAAGTGGGAGTGTACATTTGGGGTAAAATTTTTGTCAATTCATTTGTTTGGTATGTCATAGAAAATGACCAATTGCAAACAATCAAGAGTCACGTCTTTAATTCATCATCAAAATTTACCAATTGCAAACGTTCATCAGCAAAATAGATTCCAAAGGTCAAAAGTCATTGATGGCAAAATAGTGACTGCAAGAAGAAAAACACCACCTAGATAATTGTGTTGCCATAAGCAGCTGCGTGGTCAAGTCTTTGCATTAGGCCTATTGTACTTTTATAATCATGAATGAGTGTTCAGTTTTATGGTACACCCTTCACATTAATTCTATTGCTAAATGCCAAGCAGGAATCCTGTTAATACCATTAAGTTGATACCATTTTCCTGTTAATATCATTTTTAAATTCTTCAGCATGGCTTGGAAAAGAACATGACTTTAAAGTCTACAGACTGTGAAGCAGATGCTCGTGTCACTACACTGTTGTGCTGATGATGCATTGCACAGGATGTTCATAAATTACCCTTCAATCAAAAAAAGATTCAAAACAATTTATGTTTTGAGATATTTTCATATGGCTTGTTTCATAGTAGTGGTAAATATTTTCAAGTTTTTTCAATGTACAGTATTGGTGCTCTTCTAGACATGCACCATTAGTCTCTTGAAGGATATCAAGCCAAAGTACAATTTCTTCCCCTGTCCTTACATATCTATAGTGACTGTTGCAATTGCTTCGGTCATTTGGTTCTGTAAGACAATAATATCTCAGACTTTGGTTCTGTAGACCATGTCTAACATAATTCTGCAAAAAAAATTTAATAGCATGATGTCAGGGGAATGAGGTGGGTTAGGGATGGGACCATTACATCAATTTACCGTTATGGAAATGTTTTATTCAGAAAATTGAGGTCGACTAGCTCCCTTTTTCTGTAGCACACTACCAGTCTCTATAAACTTGTTATGCCATAACCAACTGGTAGACTTCGCAGGTGGCTCACTACCATATTTGTGTTGAAAGTTTTGCTGGGCTTGGATGTCTGATTTTGTCTCTATGAACCAGGAAAGGCCTGAAAAGTAAAAGTATATACTTGTACAAAGAATCAATAATTGCTAACGACAAAAAGATCAAGATTTTCGATTTTGCTGTTCAACGGCAAGCAGGCATGTAGAAATTTTAACAGCTGCATCTACAAATGATGTATGCGACACTAAAAATAATTGATAGAAAAGAAAAACAAGTAAACAGACAAACAAACATAAATATATATATTGTGTCATGTCTGAAGAGTTATGGGAGAGAGAGAGATCCATTTTTTAAAATCCGGTTTTGTCTGCGTCAACGCAGGTGGCCGGATTCACCTCGTGCTTTTGGACAGTTCGTAAACACCATTACGCTACTTCGCTCTGTCAATGGCATCCTCCCTTTTCAGCCCAATCTGATGGATATGCCCCTCCACTTGTCTATTCCATGTCATTTTCGGTCGCCCACGCTTGTCTTCTTCCTGCCACTTCATAATCGAACGCTCTTCTCAAAACATCACCATTATCCCTTCTGAACTAATAGTTTTAAGATCTTATTGTCAATGTTTCAATGTTTAGGGTTTATAAATGGTATAGAATCAGTTCTGTTGTTAACTTACGAATATATGAAAGTGATTTGGCTATTGAACACCATTATGTAAAGTCACTGTCGCTCAAAAAAACTTGATATTTAGGCTATTGTCCGGTTCTTATAATTCGTACGTGTCGGCAATGTCCGGTGATGTTAGCAATGACATTGAAAAGTGAAAACAAGCAGCCAACTATTGCTCATTTCGGTGGAAACCAGTCCGCTAGCTAGTTCCTAAATTAGGTCTACACAGATTATAAATACGGTACATAAGCAGGTAGAACACCAGTATAAGCTATTCAGATGTCAGTGTGGTGTACAGTAAACTTTTTATTTCTTTATATGGAGCCTTATGCGTATTCCTTTCTGCTTGTTGTAACTTCCGGTATTACGTTTAAATTGCACGATGACATCATCGCATACCAAAATATCTCAATCGTCGTTCATTGCCAACTCATCTATGTTAACATTGAATACTAGATGGTCATGATCTTTGTTATTGGTTCTTTTTTTTTTTTCGTTTTTATGAAGTAACAACGTACTACCGCGATGTAGCAAAACCAAATAACTACAAAAATTATTTTTTGCGAATATTGACTGGGTTGTCATTTATTATTATTCAACTAGGAAACAATTTAACCAAATTTATTTCTCTGTTGCCTTATATTGTTTACTGTACAATTGCTTTATCGCGTTTGTTGATGAGCAGCTTCGCGTAAAAGAAAAAAATCAAGGCTGTTTTTGATATCTAAATTGTAGATGTTAGGTTTTGCAATGTCACGTCAGTATGCATTTGTTTTTACTCGTCATTTTATCTGCAGTATAAAGTTCAAATTGCGCTGTCAAAGTACCACTTTGAATGAACTCAGCGTTATCATAAGTGTTTGCTAATCAAATACAAGTTTCTCGTGAAAGCGATTGTTCTTTATTATTCTATCATATCAGCAATGCCAAAGCCCTATATAGCAATTCTAAAATTATATAAAACAGCATTCCATTTTGGTTTTATTTTGTAGCCTTGTAAACGCTTTCAAGTATTCTAAAACAGTAACTTTAAACCTTGTTGTTCTTGTAGATCGCTAAAGTTGAAGTAAGCCTTCATCAACTCCTACGGTAACTGGTTGACTGTGTAGCGGTACAGCTATCTTTTTGACTCCGATACTACCAAAAGGTCTTCACAAAATCTAAAACGCGAATGAATTAAAAAGGTGAAAAACGAAACTACGTCACCTACTAATAGTTCGCTATTAGTCACGGTTTATAGTTCACTATTAGTAGGCGACGTAGTTTCTAATAGTGCACAAAATAAAAAAAGGCAAATCTCAATTTAGGTTGCAATGTTGGAACGCCAATCTGGACTGATTACCATTGCTCTGAAATACTGTATTTTACTGCGGTTACAGAATATGTTTGCTTGTTTTTAGATTGGTTTACAATTTGATTAATATTCAATTCATTTCCTTTAATGATGGATGCGTATTGTGTATGTAAACTTGGTTTAACAGTTACTTTGTTTATAAGTGCCATTCTATATCGAAGGTATGGCGTACTAAGAGCGTTTTTGTTAAATTTGAAGTGTGAAATTTCTATTTTTAGTGTTTTCATAGGAAACTGAATTTGTTCCTGATGTATGACATGAGTCAGTGAATTATGTCTCACCAAACACTGTAGAAAAATTTATTGCCAGTGCAGTAACTAGTAAGCAAAACGTATAACAATGCCGATGTGCTATGCTAGCATTAATTCGTGCGTTTTAAGGTTTGAGATTTCTACCAAGTTCAAATGGTTGGTGTTGCAGTTGAGTTGGATAAAGTGCAACTTTATGATGACAATGATTTAACGGTCATGTGATCAAAGCTCAAGATGACTTTGTTGTTGGGGTAAGCACTTTGCAGTAATTCCCTCTGCTTGCCAGATTGCAAATGTATTGAAAGCAAACTAGATCCTGGTAATTATCTTATGCTTAGGATCTCTGTAAGATGGTAGGATAAATAGCTATAAACAAATGGTAAAAAATATGCTCAAATTTAATTAATTTGTGATTAATTTTAGTTTCTACGCTCAAGTTTTCACTATTTTGCCAAAAGTTTCGGTTTCGAGCCAAAGATAATACTAGTTCACCCAACTTAATATTCTTTTATCACGAAGTCACTGCTTCAACTTCTAGATAAATTTTAGTAC
Source organism: Trididemnum clinides (assembly GCA_963675345.1). Classification (NCBI taxonomy): domain Eukaryota; kingdom Metazoa; phylum Chordata; class Ascidiacea; order Aplousobranchia; family Didemnidae; genus Trididemnum; species Trididemnum clinides. The sequence goes on from OY776297.1 coordinate 21,102,816, forward strand.
CTTAGATTTCAAATATATCAAAAAAATTTGAGTGTGCCGACTTGCATAAAATCTTTGTCAGACATAGAGTTTGGATGTGCTCAAGTGAATTGTAATAGAGAATAATGTAATCTGCCGCAAAAATTTTGAATGGAATATTTTTGTACAAAATTGGTATACATTTAGTTATAATTTCATGTTTAAATAGACTAATTAAACCTACACCGAAGGCCAACTATGCGATTATTTCACTGCTATTGGTACAACTTGTACAAGATAAATGCTGTCCCCCATAAAAACACAATTATGTAATGCTTCTGTTGCTAACTGACGCTCGACGATGCTTGGTCACAAAACGCGTGTAAACAGCGACGCTTATATCGCGCCGCTCCACTCAACTCAACTCAATTTCAACAATTTTCGTGTGAACCCGGCTTAACAGGTACTTGCCTTGCATTTGCAGAAAATAAGTAAAGTCATGTGCTTACAGTTAGTAACCAGCAATCTCGGCAAAAACCAAATAGTCGCACATGCTGCTTTACATTCATTTATGATGAAAAAGATTTACGTCATGGAAAGTTATTCTTTTAATGACATCAAAATTTAGGCTTTGCGAAGTGTCAAATAGAGCAATCGCAGTGAACCAATTCGTGGTAAACTGGTAACAGAGGTTAAAAATAATTTTTTAAGTAACGTTTATTATGACAATTAGCTTTCGTTCTTTTCTTTGAGGGTAAGTGTTTCAGTATGCTAATAAGATTGGTAAAGTTGTCGTTTGAAGGCTATTTTGTAATTATTTTGTATTATTGGTTGCAAAGATAAGTGACAGAGTGTTTGGAACACGAGTAGTAACAATTAAAATTGGAAAACAGTAATCAAACCCTAGTAGGATAGTTTATCCAAGCGACTTTACTCCATATCAGTAAATGTTGAAAAAGGGTCTGCTATTAACAAACAGTAATAAAGTCAGCTTAGACATTTGTTTGCCATAAGAAAAATTAATTTCGCTAGCAAATAGTTTCTTCATTTTTGTGCAAAAAAATCTTTCATAGAATAATGATCAATCTATGTGAACTGGCAGAGAAAAATAGAGATGTTTTGCTTTTGCTGTTGTAGCTTCTGAACGTGTGCTTCAAACATAATAATCTGAGCTAGATAAATAGGTTCTATGACGTCATACGTTTTTGATGTTTTGATTGACTACCAGGGCCATGTAGCCGTACTCTTGACGTAGTGGTGCTGAATGCTCTCGATTTGACGTTTGTGTTGAGGGCATGTTTTTTGTGACAACCCGACGATGTTATCGTTTGGCAATCGAAGCTGTTTAAAAGTAGCAGTAGACATTCTCCGTACGAATTAGCATGATGTCGGTTGAACTTCTTGATTCAATAACCTGAGTTTAAACATTGACCTGCACTTACATAACTTTTCAAAATATGTTTTTTGTTTTGAGCTCAAAATCTTTATACGTTTGATCAAACTAACAATCTACTTTGGCGTTCATATAGCGAGACAAAATGCATTAGAGGTAGCTTAGTTATAGTCAAAAACAGGAAATTACTTCAACTAACTGGTATATTCAATCAATGAGGTGAAAAATGAGGTTACAAAACTTGAGTTCAAAGCTTTTACGATGGAACAGAAATTTATTCTGTGGTCCAACTGGTATATAAATGTTTTCAAATTACGTTTTCTTTTTCACTGAAAATATGTAGGTATACCGTTTCTTGTAAATTAATTTGTTTCAAAGTGCAGCCAAGTTAACACAATTTCAACACCTGCGTAGTTTTGTAGGTTCTACGTCAATGTTTCTTAACCTGGGGTGCTGAAATTAATTTCAGTGGGTGCTGGGAAAGGTGACATATGAGGCGGTCGCGGTCAAAGGTAAAATGGATGCGTTTGGACAAATGTATTTTTATCGATATGAGTAGAAATATGATAAACGTTACCAAGTTGTTTTGAAGAATAAACCAAACAAATGATCAAGATGTACTGCACTTGTCATTACTTTATCCTTATAAGTAACCAGGTGTTAGCCAATGGTAGAGGGTGCTGGACTGCTTAGGCTTAACCAAAAGGGGTGCTGAGGAAGAAAAAGGTTAAGAAACACTGTTCTAAGTTAATGTTGGAAAAGGCGCTTTTGATGGTAATTTTGTCCCTTGATTAAAATGCGCCTGAAAAATGCACTAAGTCAGCAGCGCTGGTAGCCTCAAAGCAGTCAAAAGGTTCGAAACGCCAGTTTCTGTATATTGCAGTGAAAGTTTTTTTGTGACCAGACAAAGGCGCCTAACTGATTTTACCAGTTTCTTTGAACTGCTTTGTGGTGCCAGCGTGCACGTTTGCTACTTGTAAAGAGTTTTGAGAACCAATTACCACTGTACGAAAAGTTATTATTTGGCCGTATTTTTGGTTGAGCTTTATATGAAGTGCCATTCAAATATTTGACGTAATTCCCATTACGCAATATTTCACTTCCTTTTAATTGTATCAGGTGTAAAGTCATATGCACGAAGTCATTATTCGATGTTTTGTGCAGTAGCAGGTTTTCGTATTTCGATGTACATGAAAACGACTGGGAATAGTCTGACCTCGAACAAGCGTGACCTACCAGAAGTGATGTAGCTGGGGATTGAGCGGTGTGTTGACGAGTACTCAGGTTGTTTCTCTTGGCAAATCATGCAGAATAGAAGCGTGTTTAGAAGAGATGAGTATGTTTGTAGCTTGATTTTGTCTCGAAACAAAGCTTTCTGTACATGTGATCAATTTTTCTAACCGCTTGAATGGTTGTTGTAATGTACGTAGAGGTTAGATTCTGGGTAAACTACATGCTGTTACATTAGAGCACATTAAAGTCATTTTCAAACAAAAACTCTGTTGGCCGTAGTTGCTATTTCATCGCGTGACTTACAATATGTTACTGGATTGTGTGTACTTGTCTTTATGTGTACAATTACTTTCTACTAACAGTCGCAATGAGATTTATGTAGCGCCAATACCAAAGCAAATCTAGTTTTATATCGCATTTGCTGCTTTGATATTTGCCCAAAGCTAACTTCGTTTATTGCCCAACGACCGCTCGCTAAAACTGTGCTGGCAGCTTGCTAAAAGTTTATTAAAGTGCAGTGCCATTTAATCTCCGAGTTGCGTCCAAGATCGAGAAATTATTGTTTTGAAAATCTTCGGTTTCACAGACAGTTTATACGGCATAGCCCATTAGATGTAGAACCGTGCTGCATGCTCTCAGTCATAATTAAAACATGTTCTGGTGCTAAAAATCTCTAGTTGAAAACCGCCTAGAGATTAGATAATGTTTCACTTTAAAAAACATTTAAAATTAGTAAGCTACATTCAGTGGCATTATTTAACTGGCTCAATCATTTTGGTGAATTTGCCAGCCTCATACTTTTGTATGAAGCTGTAGCCGTTTAATACAGTGCAGTAGAATATGGCAGGCAGTACTTTGCCGGAAATGTACCCATTCACTGCAATTTCATTGCCATCTTAATGGTGGAGTTGGCTTTTACGTAAAAAAGTTGTACTTTTATGGTATGAAGGGTTTGACATCACAAAAATTGAGAAAAGTGTGATGTAAAAAAAGAAAGTTGGCAAAAGAAAAAGTTGGCGATGGAAACATAATAACCGTGAGCAGTTTTTGTTTTGTTTAAGTCTTTTTGTTCAGTTTAATCCACAGTGGTCTGCAATTGATATTATCAGGGTCAATAAAATTTTTATTTGAGAAAAAAGTCGAATAACCTGAAGCGAAAGTCTTCTTAGAAAGCAAAAACAATGTGATTTTACTGCTTAAAAGTTCACTTGTCAAACAGTGATCTTGAAACTGGCCCTTAGCGGTATATTCAAAGGACTCTGTACTAGTAATGGTGTTGCGCGGGAGTTAGTAGTTCGTAAATTGCTTTTCCGTACTGCACGGGTTGTACGTCAAAAATATGGTGTGAGGCTACTGCCGACCATATGAAGGAAGCTTTTAAATTTCAGGTTATTTCTGTTGAATACCGATGACTCTCGAATCGGTTTTAAAATCACAACACTTACACTGTCCAACGATGGCCCTTCTTGACTGTGTAAACAGTCATTTTCTTTTGCGAATGAGTTAAAAAGTTATTAACTCGTTAAACAACCTTAGTCCACCTATGCTTCCTCATAACGCAATTTACGACTGTCATGAAGTTAATGCGTCATGTAATTACTGGATAATGGCAACCGCGGTCAGCTTTTTTTCCATCATTTACCTGTAGCTGTGCCATCTTGAGTAGTTAAAAGATGTGGTTGTCTGATCTCAACCCACCAATTATGAACCCAATGTACAGCTTATTGGCCGCGTGATAACACGATTTTACTTAGCTTTGTGATTGAGGCTACATCAGCGAATATAATCATCGTACACTACAAGTCACAGCCACCAATATCATAATTATGAAAACGTGTTTAACTATTTACAACGCCATGTTTTTACATGAAGGAAAGAGCTAAACCGTTCAATTCTTTAAATTTGGAAAATTTTTACTTTTTTGTGGAGGATTGCAACTTTAACATCTGGACACTTCTTTAAGAAATTTTTTCTTTTCTCCGTGCCCATTTTCCATTTTGCAAAGCACAATTACACCTCGATGGATCTCCGTTTGATTTGCCTTTGATCTCCAGTGGTCGTGTAAAGTCGACATGCTGCCTGCTCCTATTTGCGTTGATGCTGAGCTTCGGCTTATGAAATAGGCTGCTTTTGTGATTGCTTTGACTTATTGCGACAAACATTGTGATGTAGCACTCTGATCTCGCAAGATCTGTTGTTCTTAGCAAGCACAGAATTTATGTTGAACTTCTGTGTCAGTTGTGGTAATTTGACGATGAGCGAGTGGTTTTCTTCTTCCTGCACAAAAAGATGATGTCGTATTTAGAAAAACACCTCAGGAGATTTACCCTTATTTTTTTAGAGACGTGGGTCTTTTTCACTCCTGGAATAATTTTTGGCGAATTTTTTATTTTATGGGGTTCACCTCTCCGCCCTTCCTTTTCTAAACGAACAATATTAAATGTGCGGTCTTGTAGGGAGAGCTTTTCCTTTTATCAGTTAAATGCAGGACAGGAAAAACTTGGTCTGACGTGTTTTTGACGCGAGCCACGATTTAGTACGACGAGCGTATCTGCGAACATGAGTGACATGTGCATTGTAATCCTGCCGCTTTCTTATCATTTTGTATTGGCTGGAAATTTTGAAACATCTGTTAGTTTAAATCTTAAATCTACTTGAAAATTTTTTTCTTCTTAGTGTCGTGTGGTCATAGATTTTAACAGATCGCATCAGTATTAAATTGAAATGAAGCTGAAAGTAAGAATGCGGCATTTCGAATGCTGCTTTTGCTCTCATAAACTGTTTTTGAACAACACTAGTTTATAAAATTTGCTAAGTTTAAATGAATAAATTTGCTGTAAAGGGTTTTCTAATGAAAATGAAAATTTTTGTGTAAGGTCTTCCAAGTGTGTGCGAGGAAAGGACATTGTCTTTAAGAGATTCGATTTTTTGAAAAAGTGTAGCTCAAACTCCCTTTCCCTGTTTATGTGTCATTTTTCGGTTTCGATATTTTTTACGTAAGGAAGATATTTTTAGCGAGGCAGATGTCGGAACGCCCCGCAAGCTATCAAGTAATCGCTTCGTTAATCAACTTGACGCAAATTTTTTTCGAACAGTGATCTCTGGTAGGTTTCAAAACGAGTTGAAGAGTGCAGTATGTTATGTGCGGCTTGTTCCTTTGCTTGTACTTGCGCGTCTTAGTTGCTGAAAAGTTCCATTTGAAGATTTTATGGGTGGTACGCCTATGCAATACGTTTGATTGGTAGTATGTGCCTTCCAAAAAAAGTGCGAAGACAGTGTGCCTTTGAATGATGTTTAAAAATTCAATGAGGAACTGTCATCAATTCTATAATAGAATAACATGGCCCTGAATTAGGTGTGGATTCTGGTTTTTGTTTGGTTGAAAAGTGTTGCGTAGTCTTGACTGATCTCATGAAAGCGCATTTGGTAATGAGTAAGAAAGCTGTCTTTCTCACCAGGAAGTCTTGTCACGTAATGTTGGTAAAATTATCTTATGTACAAGTATCGTGTAAGCGAAGTCTTACTTGCACCCTATGAGCGTACGCTGTAGCTCTAGTTTTCTGTCTACGTTATGTCGCCAAAACTTCCTGTTGTCGTCAAGCGTTCTTATAACCATGAACTGACAAAAAAGTACTTTGGCGTGCCCCGTGTGTGCCAGGCTGTCGCAAGCTCGACTCGAACAGGGCTAAGCGTATTAGTGATTGAGAGGTAGATTTGTCAGCTTGGTGCTACAAGTGTAGAACTCTGTTCCTGCTTATTGCGAGGCGTATGCTCTTTTGATTTGGAAGGCTTGAATGTAAACCCGCTTTCATCTTCTGCTAAACTTAAAACAGGTAAAGAAACTAACCCAGAAATAGTGTTTTAGCTCTAGCGGTCGAATCTTTCACGTCCATAGTTGATCTGCCATTTCAGTACAGTCTGTACTGCTGTCTTAGAACGGAACATTATTGGTTGATTTCCACGTTACACGCTCTAGCAAGCGTACAACGGGAGTGTATTTTGTGTTTTCTCAGTTTAAAATGAGCTGACAGCCGCTCGAATAAAACGACCGACAAATTCTAAAGCCGACGTTTGAGTGCGCATGTTGTTGAAGTGAAAACTCGGTTGAAACTTTAACCGTCGGTGCTTTCTTCAAAGTCATCGTAATAGAGTTATTACAATTTTAAAAGTTGTTTATGAACAGTTTATTAACAAGGTAACGAACCACAACTAGAGATCTAATAGAAAATAAACTTTTTTGCTCTTAAATTGGTGTTTTGCGCACGCTATTCTGGGTGTTAACTATTTGTCTTAAACTTTACATTTGCATCACATGCAGAAGAAAATATACGCCACCCAAAATGCGGTGAAAATTTGGTGTTTAATGCGAAAAATATTGGTTTTAGTGTACGCTAAAGTTTTTTTCTTCTCCCTTCCCAAACATAGTTTAGAAGCAAGGTCCTTCTACCTGTTCAACTTTTAGAAAACGTCATTGTTCTCGGTATTTCAGATTAATATTGGCAACAGTGCAGGTAAAGGACCGTGCTGAAAATTTAAGCAGTTCCTGTTTTGTTTGGCAAAGAGCGGAATCGTCACAACGGAGAAGAAACTTCCTTTTTTTATCTATCCATTCTAAATGGGCTTTTCCTACAAGCAGTTTGCAAAAAATTTGCAATGTCAGGTGTCGTGATGCAACAACGTTGTTATATCGGTGCTTGCGCCTGTACATGGCGTTTTAACGACCTCTCGACCAGTCACGTTGTTACTCGACGATATGCTACACTTTCAAATTAATCAATATTGCTTTACAGACAAGATAAATGCAGACGCGGGTTCAATTTAAAATTTAATTGCTGCATATTCTTTATTCTTTAACACCAAATTGGAAAGAAAGGCGATGGGGTTTACTCAAAACTTAAAAAAACCTCTTGTTGTCTTATGTAGATATATGCCTTTCAGAGTTGTTAGACGGCATGTGGGTGAGGACTTGAAGCGTGAATTTGCAGTGACAACAATCACATGACCGTGAGTTTAAGGTCGAGTTGCTGTGTCTACACACGACAATTTCTTCTGCGTGGAGGAGGAGCTAGCGGTAAAAGTGCGCTGTATTATCAGAACAGGTTTGCCATAACTAGAGGATTGGAATATCTACTAGATTTTTGAGAAGTTTTTGATTCGATGGTTTCGTATCGCTCTGCTAAGTCGTTCAATGTGGAGGGCATTCAATACGAGGAAATTTAAAGCATTTTGCTGAACTAAAGAGCAACATAAAGCTTGTTTATTGCATTTGTGCAGCACTTTTAGTGCAAGAAATTATCGTTACTAGGAAAAAGCTTGCTTTTTTGGGTCGCGAACGTTTTCAGAAGTGATTTTTTTGTATAAGTAGCATTTGGTGCCAGTGCACTTGTAAGACTGTCTGTAGCTAAAATGACAATCTCTTACTCTTTGGTGTACTTGGTAGTGTTGAGTATCGATCAAATTTGAAGCCATATAAACGTACACAGGTTGAACGCTTCGAGAGGCAAGTGATGTATTGAATAGTGGTTTACGCTTAGTTTTTAGATTTTAGTTGCGTTGTGTCCGTACTTATATCAAAATGTTGAATTTGAGCTTTTATTGTCGGTCACCAATCGGACCTGATGAGAGCATACGCATTCATGCTGCCAATATACAATGTCAAAAAGTTTACGAGCCATAACTTGATTTCGTAGTTTTGTTTGATTTCGCTTAATATGATCGAAGAAGGTACTTTGTGTATAATATGTTTTCCTAAATGTCGGTGGCTTACTCGGATCAGAAAACTTATGACAGTGGCGCAAAATTGAACTTACCTGCTTTCTTTCAGGGGAACGACAGTAAAGCTGCCAGATCACAGCAGAAATACTACTTTTTCAGCGCGCTAATTTCATGAATATGTTATGGTTTCAAAAAAAGTAACAGTGCTTGTAATATTTTGCAGGATTGACGCTCTTTCTTGTTAAAAAGCTTATGTTAAGTGTAAGCCACAGCTTTACTTCTGTATTAATTGCCACTGCATTTCCAACCATGTATTGAGCGATATAAGATCATGCGGTTTGCTGATATTAAGAAGTTCTGGGAAGGGCGCCTGGGAGGCCAGTCTTCCAGATCTTCTCAGACTGCTGAGTCGGCGGAAAGTGACCGGAAAGACAATCAATATTCCGGCAAGAAACCTGCCTCGTTCTCTGGCAGTAAATCGATAATTGAAAAGGGTGGCACAAAAGAACCGTCGCCCGGCAGAGTCGATTCAAACCAGACTATTTCAGGCGACAGTAGTCTGTCCGGCGTTTTGAAAGTGTTGAAAAACGAACAGAAACAGGAAAACGAAGCAGAAGCAATTGCCACGAATGATGCTGTTGATGACAGTCAGTTCGATTGTTCACAGATCAAACAAGCAGATGACAAAAGAATAGAACATCAGTTGTTATACAGTTGCACAGACGGTGGTGCTGCTATAGAAAAGTCGACAAGAAAAGAACAAAAAACATCCCTTTCCGCTAATAATTCGCCCAGAAAATCCTGGTTTTTTAAAAAAAACAAATTTTCAGTCAAAAACGAGACGCAGTTGGACGGACACAAAAGTAAACCCAATCAGAACCCCATTGATTCGTCCTCTGCCCCGGCTTCCGTAAACAGTTCTCCCCGCAAAATCATGAACGAATCATCGAGGTATCATTCGCGAAGCAACGACAAATTCAACGAGGTTCAAAGCTTCTGGGTGAAATGGGAGAAACAATTAGTCGCAAAATCTGTTACAGAAAAAAGGTACGTTTTCCCAAATTGTATAGCATTCAATTACTTTAAATACTCGTCGACTACGAGAAATAGCGTGGGGAGTTGAATGCTCACTTTAGTTCATGTAGAGCATCTGGTTAAAGTTCTCTACGGTAATTACCTTGTTTAGTGGCAGTGTTTTTGTCATGCACTGCGGAGGCCGCTGTAGAAATTGTTAATGGTCAGTAGATAAAGTTTTGCAGTGGACTTAAAAGCAGTCAAGGTACAAGAATGCATCCTCTTTCCATGTACATTGCGCTTGTGCATGTTTTTGCGAGTTGATCAGCAAATTTTTCACAAAACACAAGTGTCGATCTGTAGATATAGCTTTTCTATAGCTATCTGATAACAGTTCACGACTGTTTAAGTCCTGCGCTCGTGTTATCGCAATGCAAAAAGAGCGTTGGTAGTAGTCATTGTCCGTTAGGCTGAATCCGTGTAATTGCGCTAATTGTTCGATTTCAGGTGTCTGGTCTGCGGCTGTTTTTTGAGCGATTGCTTTTTCGAACGCGACAACGCCCTTTATTGTGAAGACGATTATTGGAACAAATACGGACAATGTTGTAAAATGTGTGGAGGTTTGATTACGGGTCCGATTATGGTATGTTGTTTTGTGACAAACCTTTACTTTAAATATTGATTCAATATCGAAAGCCGTCATATCAGAGCAGGGATTTCTGCTGCTGCTTAGTGCTATTCAGTGTTCCCTCTAAGATTTCAGCAAGTGCGTATCCGCTGGCGAAAGTACGAAATTGCTAGCAAATGTACGAAAACTGCCGGGCAAATTTTGGTGGGCATTGCTGAACAACCCGCTACACGAGCCTAAGTGACGTATTTTTAAGTATTTTACATATTTAACGTATTTTTAACTCTGCAACCTGCGCAACAGCAATTCGTAAACGTTCCGGAATGCCATGTTAGCGGTGCATGTAAATAAAATTAGTCCAATTCTATGATGCCGACGCTCAACATGATCATAAAAAATATGACTTTTTTTGAACTTACGAGATGTTGGGTAGGTTACCACGACTATGACAACAGAACAAAAATTACTGACGAACTTCAATTGTTGTTTGATTGTATTGAAATGATTAAACAAGTTACATTTTTCAAACAGCGGGGTTTTGCGATTCTGTATAAACTTTTCATCTAAAATTGGAAGCATTTAACGACCAAAGCCACGCAACTTGTGAGGAGAAAATTAAGATTTTTGTACGACGTTGCAGTCATACTGTGTGTGTCTTTCTTCCTTCCTTGAACGTATGTCAGAAAGCAATTTTATTGATAAGCGATAACAAGTTTCACCCGAGTCTTGTCAACTGATTTCACAAAACCACGCTTTATTCTTTACGTTTCGTAGCGTATTTCAATCATGACTGGTAAGCTATCACGGCAAGTAGCTGCCAACTACAGTTTATTTAAAAAACTTTTTTGGTGGTATTTAAATCTAATATTGGTTAGAAGTCGTATTCCTTTTTAATTTTAGTTTTCATAACTGGCAAGTGTGAAAAGATTATTTATTTGTAATTAACAAAAACTAAACCACTCCCTCAAAAAATGTTTTTTGCGCTAACATGAAGTACTTTTTTTTATCTTATCAAGCACGATTAAAATTGGTATCGAAGTGTAACGAAAACGTATGCATGATAACCACTTCCATTTTTGAACTTCCCTTGGAAAATCATGTCTTATGTTAAACTGAAATCTAAGAGCTCTTTGGTATTATTGCTCTTTAGCTGCCATTGAAATTGGCCGGAAAAAGTGAAGAAAAAAAACTATTTGATTTGCTCTATGTTAATTGCTCGAGAGACAATTTGTTATACAAAGAATAAGCCGCCGTCACTCGCTGTTGCGTCACAACCACGCGATGTTTAGGCGAGACGTTGCACTGCCCTAAAAAAGCGTCAGTCCAACCTTGGATTCCTATTCACTGTCTTCCTCGCATTAAACAGTTGGTTGAAAATTTTAACAAACTGAAAAAAATTACCGAATACCGCCGGACTTTTTTACTCATCGTTGAATCTCATCTTCGAATCCACCGGACATGTTTTCGCAAATCCGCACTTTTTTCACGTTTAAAGGGGAAACCGGTGCTTTTACTTTCGACGGACGAATAGATGTTGACGTTAAAAAAATATAATTAAAACGGATTAGTGCAACCATTATGCCGATTATTACACCTGCATTTTTTGAACTTGGAATGAAGGTACAATGCCTAACATCCAATCCATATCCCAAAATCACAAGCCGAACATCAAATGATCGTACATCCAAGCCTGTGTGTGTGTGTGTGTGTTTACCCCTCCTCTTCCTTGGGATGGAGGTACGACATGAACGGTAATTCAGGTTCATGCCGTCAACCTAATTGATATTAGGCTAGAGGAAAGATGGCAGCCCATTTCGAACCAGTCTTGAGTGACTGGTAGCCCCACCACCAACAAGGCGGACTGCCACTGGTGGGTACCCAAGAGTCGTCTGACATGCTGGGTTAGCAACTTCACAATTATAATCCGGTGAAGTACGGATGGGGCCACCTGTCTGCCACATAAAGGTGGAGGCGTCCCGTTAAGTGCCTTGCCCAAGGACACAACAAGCAAGCTTGCCGGCTTGTTCTCCACACTATCCCTTTTTTATGCTGAGCGCCAAGCAGGGAAGCTGTGAATACCATTTTTTAAAGTCTTTTGGTATGACTCGACTTAGGAAATGAACCCCAGGTCTACCGACTACAATGTGGACGCTCTAACCACTGCACCATCGCGCCGGTTACATCCAAGCCTCGCAATGACTGTTTTGTTGGCCTTGGTAAAGACTCTGCGTCATATTAACCTTTTTGGTCGTGCTTGCGTGTTAATGCAATGAACCAGCAGTGTTGGCGGCTGTAGTGCCTACCTGAACGCAGGATTGTCCTATGCTTCTGTCCTAAGGTAACTAACCGTGAAGTATTTTACGTCGCAGATTGCTGGTTTTCATCGTTTTCACCCGGAGTGTTTTGAATGCGGATGCTGTAAGCGATGCATTTCGGATGGTGATCTTTACTCGTTGCTGGTCTTTGATCAACAAGTGGGATATCATTACGATGAAGGCAGCACACAGTTGTACTGCCACAGCTGTTACCAGGTAGTCAAGTTGTCTATTCATATAAAATTTAGTAATTGCTTCTATCGAAAGAGTGTAAAACTGGTTGCAACAGGAAAAGTTTTCTAACCTATGTTAAAATGCACTGAGTTGCGTCATTATAAAATAAACAATAGGTTCTCATCTGTGAAACGCACATTCATGTTTCTGAGAATAGAAGTTAATCAACTGTATTTCCACAAAATTTTGTTGAGAACAGCTGTCGACAGTAGACAGCAATTCAATCGAACAATGTGAAATCGACAAATCGCATTTAATATCAATCTTCAGCTTTTTAGTGGAGTTTCGTTATAATTTTTGATGGATTGGGAGTATTCTTATTTTCAAATTTTATAAAACCATGACTCCTATTTTGCACGAGTAGAATTTATGCCAAGTAGACCCGTAAGTCATGTTATGGTTGTAGAACAATAGGTACTGATTGCTTTAACAATTCTTTGTTTACTCGCTAACTGGAACAGGCCCCGAGGCCGACCGTGAAATGGGGGATAAGTTGAATTGGCCAAACCTTGGCTGTGGATTAGTTGAGTTGGTAGATCTATCTGGAGGTGGCAAAGCGTTGACTGATGATCGCTTTTCCGTGATCTTCTTACGAAACTGGACAGGTTTTGGACATTGATATGTGTTGGCATACACTCGTATTTGTCATCCGTTCGAACAGTTTCTAATATCTTAATTGTTGTTCAGGGCTTACTAGAGAACGATGCTACTTCTTCCACTGAAAGAAAGAAAAAATGTCTCCTGATTAAAGTAGTTAATTTTCATCCTGTAAAATCAAAAAATCATGTCGACACACTACAAGGTAAGCCACACAAATTGCTCTTCATTTCTCGGAGATGGCAGCTGCCTGCTTTCGAGCAGCACTTACTTGTAGCTAAATATGGAGAATTTTACTAGTTGTACAATACATTCATCAGGAAAGGGTTGCCTTCGAATATTGGCGATCAGAAAAGGCTTGCCTTCGAATATTAGCAATGCGCATATTGCATTTGACAAGCATGGCAAAATGAAAATTGCTGGTGCTGTAAACGATTATAATAGATTTCTGTTGTATGGCATAGCAATTTGCATGCTGAAAGTTGTTCATTGAATAGCTTTTCTGCTTCTAATTTAACTGTCGAAGCAAAAATAGCTTCAGTATTAAATTTGCTTTGTTCCAGTGGATTCAGGCAAACAGTGGTGCGGATACGGTTTAACTGTCAAGAGCTTACCAACAAGTGTTTCTCACGAACAAGGAAGTGAAGTAGGAAGGCAAGAAATAAGCAGGTAGGAGATTGACTATTGACCTAACCTTAAGGATCGCATGTGGAAATTACTGGCGGTGGAACTTTAAGACATATAGAAGGTGCATCATATCTTGAGAATTTAAGTAAGGCTTTTGTTTAACTCGTGAGCTTTATATGGATAGAAACGAATGTAAAAAGCATAGCATTGATTGAAAGACATTTTCAGCCGATTGGAAGTAAGATTTTGCTGTACAGAGCCAAGCTACAAAAGACGATATAAAAAATAAAAAGCGATTGACATATACGGTACAACAGTAGGTTGTTTTCATGTGAATAAGGACTGATAGCCTCAACATCAACAAAGCAGCTTGCATTGGCTTGTATCCTATCATTTTGGATAAATTGGTATTATAATAGGTCTGTGATCATCTGCACAATTTGTACAGCATAGATTTTCACATGTTTTTCGAAACGTCTTGGTGCAATTAGGTTTTTGGTCATGTAAATGGTACTACCAATAATACTTCAATCTACTTTCAAAGAGGTTGAAGGGATCACTCGCCCTATAAGGGCAGGTTTTAAGCTTTTGTGTTTGTAGGATTGATGCCGACTCAAACGGTTTGCTTGAAGTTGGAGATATATTATTGCAAGTGAACGGCTTAAATGTAGATCTGAATGCAATTGATTTGGTAAGTAACTTGAAGCTTTATTTGTTGATAAGAAAAAATAGCTTTTTTAGTCCATTCCTATGCCATAAAGCGTGGTACCCAAACTTTCATTTTGGCGGCCTCAGTTTATACAAAAATTGAAACCTGCAGGTATTAGCGACTCGGTTTAGTTGAAGGAACTTTTGGTCCTTTTTTAGTTTTGCAGAGTGATTCTTTTGATATTTTTGGTCCCAAACACACGTGAAGACCTCTTTTTTAAAATCAAGTTTTGTAAAACCACCGTCAACCTTATTTGGCATGGCGATCGACAGTTTGGGGTACCGCAGCCATAAAGCATGAGTGTGGCAACTTTTTGCTTACGTGCCAATTATACAGTAGTGGAAGACACCGAGTGCCATTTAAGAGTTTTCAAAATAAACTTTGGCTTTTGACAAGAGTCTTGTATCTGGTGGTGAAAAACGAGAGTTTTTGTAGATCTTCATGGTTTTCCCAGTGACTCTTGCTAATTTCTGTCACGAATAAACTAGAAGGCTTTTTTGTTTGGCAAATCATTTTACGAAATCAGCCTCAAAAAAGCTGAATTTCAAAGGTGTTAACCAAAAAATGTAATCTATGAACACGGGCAACAAGTCACATCCTACATTCTTTTGCAAGCCGCAAAATTTCATGTCGCGGCTCACATTTGGCGCACGGTCCCGATCATTGATTGAACATTTTTACCTAAAAGAATGGAAAACAACATTTCATTGATGCTGCACGAAATTCCTGGCACAACCTGCGGTTCAGTCGACTTTCACTTTAAGACACTAATTTGAAGTCGTTCAATACGTAGCCTATATAGCAGCCGAATGTGATTTTTAAGCTTACTGTATGCTACAAAACACAGGAATGTGACGAGAGGGCAGGTACGAAAATAGAATCCGGGTCTAGAAAGTGTGACGACGGTAAAATTGAATTCTCTTCATCAAATTATGATATACATGGAAGAATTATTTGTCGTCAATTTATTTATAAAAAATAAAATTGATTTTGTCTAAACATTTTGTTATGGTAATAACTAAAGGCTTATGCGAATCGAATTCTGCTGCAAACAGTTACTTAAATTTTCGACAGTTGATGTTGATTCTGTTTAGTAATACTGTAAATGCGGTCACTCACTTACAAAAGCAGCAGCAACATCAGCAACGGTACCCAGCCCGGTGGTCGAGTTGTACTTACCACAAATAGAAAGACTACATCTCTAAGGTTCGGTTCTGCTGGTCTGATACGCGCCACTGAAGAGTCCCAATAATGGCGAAACCGATCTGGAGCTTCCTTATTGTTCGTGTGTGACTACTTAATTAGTTTACAATACTATAATTTTTTTAAAACATTGGTATTATATACTTATTATTGATTAGGCACATTTTTCAGATTGACCGTCTGTATGATGATGGGGAAAGCCCGCTGCAGCTGACCATCCAACGTGAACTCTTGTTGTCCACTGATCTTTGCACTGGCGATTGTGCTTGCAATCACACTGAACTGATACAACGATCTTTTGACATGCCCAAGTCATTTGATAGCGACGATTTAACCACCTGCTCTGCCGTTACTTATGATCTGAGCCCAGTTCAAAAACAACCGTGTAGCCCCCTCCCCACCACTAAGAAGGAAACCCCGACCATCCCCGAGGCTACCGGTGTTCCCGTTTCGTGCAGTCCGTTACCGATTACCGTTTCGCCGTTGTGTTGTGACGTAGTAGCCAGTCATCACGTGACTGCGGTCAACGCTGAAGTTGATTCAGAGACTGTTTCCGCTTCCAACGACCTTTTGTCATTACATCACGATGACGTCATTACGACAAGAGACGATTCCGATTCCAAAGCGCGCGCTTTAGACTGTGATGTAAGAGATGAATCGATTGGTGAAAACCAATTAAGGTCTTGTTTTAATGCAGAAAAGGCAAACTCAGGCAATTCTGAAAGCGTGCACGTTACTAGTGACGCAAACATTCTCTTGACCAATCACAACACAGCAGATAAACAACTATCCATTATTGATGAAGAGGTATTGAATTCCATTTCGATTAGCAATGCTGTTGGAAGCGGAGATGCCTTATTAGAAGCCGATAAATCGGAACAGTTAAGACTCTCTCCGCCTGATTCAGAGTCGCAACCTCACACAAAAGACCTGCATCCCGAACTTTTGTCTCCCACACTCCGCCGTTCAAGCCGCCACGCCATTAGGAGGAAATCAATTTCAACGGAACGAAAAGCGGAAGACGTTTCGGTTTGCGACGAAAAGACGGAGGCAACCAGACGAAGCAACTCGCTCCGTACCAACACATCCGTGGTCACAATGAGACGAGCGTCACCAAGGTGCTTTTTAATGCATTTTAGCTGCACTTGAAGCGTTCATGATACTCCAAAAGCTGATAATATTACGCTAGTTGATGTACGACAGTCCGCCCGAGTATTTTTTACTTCGGTAAACTCCAGCGTGGTGCCATGGGCGAATTGTCAAGTTTGTAATCGCATGATTGGAACTTCAAGCGCTTCAGTGCGTCCTTACATGTTGCCAAGCGGATTGGAACCGTCGCTTGCTTTTAACCATGCATTACGAATTTAAACTAGGCATGTGCCTGCCTATCTTAAAAATATGTACGGGTGACTGTTTACCCGAAGAGAACAAGTTCGATTAGCGGTTTCCTAAATTTTCCTTCAAACGAGTCGAGATATTTTTAATAAAATAACCTACGGGGAACCCATCTCTTTTTGTGTATGTAAATGCAAGTTATGACTGGCTTCAACGCGCTCCTCACAATATCAAGAAAACAAGTAATTTGTTACACCTCTGCAACTTCCAACTTGTTTAGCAATAGCTTGTAGCATTGGCTATGACAAATCATTCAGCAACTTTCCACTTAAATGCTTGACAAACGTTTGCTTGCCTATCATTAGTTATGTTTTTTTATTGTGCAGAAGCCGCATACAGTCGCCCATGTACGTTACCTCTGTGTACGAGAACGAATATAACTCTGGTGGCGACTTGAGCCGCTCCGAGTCCATGCGAGTCCACGGCCAGCAGCTTTCCTTGTGCCCCAGGTAAGCAAGATCTGATTTACGTTTTGCTGACTTTATGTTGTGAGCTTTATATTAAGCGCGGTTTTTGTATGCACCTTGTACAGGCGTGCCCTAGCATAGTTTGTTTCTTTTGCCGTTAAGCTCGAGCTGTATCAACGTACCTCAGCCAATAGTCCAGCGTATGCTTGTATAGTCCAGCCTACGGTTGTGTAGTCTAGCGTACGCTTGTAGGGGGTGCAAGTGAGAACAGATTGTACTTTTTCACAGCGTTCCAAGACCGAGCGACTCCATCTTGTGGGTAAGCTTGCGTCAGATCACTGCAATGTTGCGGCGAATTGTCTCTTTCACGTAAAGTGTATGTTTTCAAACTTATCAAGCGGAATTATGATTTTGTATAACTTTGCTGTTACTTGAACCCAAATTACTCTTTGTAGTCGACGACTTGATCTACAGTATCACTTCGCCCTGTCCATGATGAAAATATGTTAGAAGATGAAATAGAAAAATTGTAGCGCATACTTGCGAAATATTTTTTTGAAGTTGTTTTGTTATTGACCTTTGAGTATCACATTATACTGTGCCTTTTACGAAGGCTATAGTTTAAGCTTTGAAGTGTTTTGGGAAAAGTGATGCAGCCTCTTAATTCGCATTGTTCCCATACCCACTATGATCCAGAATGGTCAACTTGTTGAGGCTTTAGCTGTAGGTAAATAGGCCAACTAGGAGTCGAAATTTCCAGGAACAGCACTTTGTTCAGTTCAACTTCTCTATAACACGAGCGGCATCCTTGGAACCATGCGCACTGACTTTTGCCTTTCTATCGGACCCTTTCAGCATTGAGGAAAGGGTTGAGCTAATGCATGGAACCCGTTCGCTCTCTTGTTTTTTCCTCACTATCCAGGCCCTGCAAACTGGAGAGGGCCTTTCCAGTTTTGCGTCGTAGCCAGTGTTCCTTTAAACGCGAAAAAAGTCCGAATTTGCGAAATTATGTCCGGCGGATTCGCAGTTGAAATTCAACAGTGCGTAAAAAAGTCCGGCAGTTTTTGGTAACTTTTTCACTTTTAAAAAATTTTTTAAGCAAAATTTTCAATCAACCATTAAATGCGTGGGAGGCAGTGAAAAGAGATCCAAGTTAGGACAGACGCTTTTTCAGAGCAGTGCAACGTCTCACGCAATATCACGCGGTTGTGACGCAACAGCGAGTGACGATAACTTCGAAATATCGCGCACACCATTGTCACTTTTTTGTACTACTAATTCTCTCTCAAGCAATTAACCAAAAGTAAAATTAATTTTTTTGTTTACTTTTTCCCAGCCGATATCAATCGTAGATTAAGAGCAGTAATAGCAATCAGCTTTCAAACTTCAGTTTTAACACAAGACATCATTTTTCGAGAGAAGTTTAAAACTGGACTCTTTACGTTTCAACACCAGTTTTAATCGTACTTGTTAAGATAAAAAAAGCTCATAGCTCTCGATTTCAGTTTAGCACAAAAAACACCATTTTTCCAGGGAATGGTTTAGTTTTTGTACGTTACAAATAAATAGCCTTTTTTCACTTGCCTTTTATAAAAACTAAAAATAAAAAAGAATACGAGTTTTAACCAATTTTAGTTTTGAATTTCCTTCAGAAATTTTTTTCTAAAAATAAGTAGCTGACAGATATGTTCTGCGACAACTTTCCAGTCGTGATTGAAATAAGCCTTAAAGCCTGAAAAAATGTGAATTGCAGTTTCGATCTTTTTAAAAAGATTTTATGTTGAAATTTAGCCATTTTGATTTTAGTTGCTTGAAAGGCAATTTGTAAAACAGGAAAATTTTCCTATGACGTTATGGGATTATAAAAACTGCAGTTCACAATTTTTCAAGCTTTAAGGCTTATTTCAATCACGACTGGAGAATTGTTTTTTGATTTAGCACAAAAGTGTATTATCCAATCTGGTTTACCAGTGTAAAGAAAAATTACTAAATAGTCAAAACTGACAGAAACTCGTGCATTGTGTAAAAGAAACTTTTGCTGAAGTGTTATTGTGCACGTGTAGCTAATGCAGTCCTTTACATCTACCTGTACACAGTGGAGCTCGGTAAAGTTGGCGGGATTTTCCAAAAAATTTTTCTGAGGAATGCACCCCCTCGTTAATGCAGTAAAACTACGTGATTTCAAACGAATAAACCTTAATATTTCTTACAGTCAACGCCTCTCAGTGAAACCCTGTAGTTTTGTGTGTAGTTACAAGTATTAGCATTTCAATTATTTTACGAGAATAAAAAGCTGCGTTACCAAACTCGCGAATATTCGCGTTTACAAATTTCTCTTTTTCCTTCGGTCAATTTTCGAATGCTTCTCGCAAAGATGAAATTTTATCTATTAAATATTTGCAACCTATTTTCACGGATTCGGTGAATGGTCAATTAAAACTTAATAAGAACGAAAGAGATATTAACTAGCTATGTTACCGCGACTCTCAACGAGGGTTTTGTAAACGAGCTTCAGAAGTGCCTCAAACCCACCATTACTTTCACCACCATACCTAGCCAATTAACGAGGATTCGCTGTTTTTTTGCATCTGGGACAAAACTTCCTAAAACTTAACCCACTTGTTTTCCTGCGTGGTTTGTGAAATTAGTTGACAAGATTTGTGGTGAAATTTGTTGTCCCTCATCAATAACGTTGCTTTCTGAGATACGCTTCACGAAAAAAGCAAGACACACATTCTACCACCGCTACATCACACAAATATCTTAGTTTTCTTTTTAAGTTGCGCGACTCTGGTCATCAAATACTTTCCGATTTGAGATTAAAAGTTTACTTGCAGTTGCAAAGCCCTGTTGTTTAATTGATTACGATAGAGAAATGTAAGCTGTTTAATTATTTACCGTAATCAAGCAACAATTAAAGTTCGCGAGTAATTTTTGTTCTGGTGTCATAATCACGGTAACCTACCTAACATCCCATTATTTCATGAAAGTCATATTTCTCATATTCATGTCGGGCGTCGGCAAAGGATTAACTTATTTACGCGCATTGTTAACTAGCAATTTCAAAGTGCTGACGAAATTTAATTTAAATTAACTTATTAAAGAGAAGTAGCCAGGTATTTCGTCGCCGCCGCCTTACAATAACCAATAGGCTACCTGTTTGTGAACATTTAGGGGCTGACATAATTACGCTAATTATGACGTCACGGAAGCACATTGTCACAGTTTTGCCTCTCCTTCCCCCGCAGATTTTGAAAACTCAGCGCTTACGCCCATGACATTGCTGTTCGAACTTGTTTTTAGGTCTTTGACGCGCAGTTCACTTGAGTCCACGCTGCAAAAGACAGCAGAATAAACAAGATGCAACTTGCGACATGGCGTTTTAATCGGATTAAAAAATATAGATCATTTGTGATGGATGATTGCCTAGATCAGTGATTTTATACCGGTGGACCATGTTCTTCACTGGGCTAGTACTTTATTTAGCCTTCATATCGAGTAAATTGGAAAATTTCTTCTTGAAAACTTGTTTTTATATATTATTTGGAACACACCCTTGAATTTATTGTAATAAGTTTTTTAAGGTCGCTTGCATGCTTCCGTGCATTTCAAAATTGGGCCACATGCCAAAAACCGTTAAAAAGCACTGAACTAGATAACGTGTCGCAATAAAACAAAATACGCCTGAGGGAAAAGCAAAAGGTGCCGTTATACGCAAACAAACCTTATGGGTAAACTTTACGGTATGCAACGATAGTTTAGCGTATACACTGAATAAATAACAGTAGGCTACAGCAGATATCTATTTTTGCACCTCTGGCATACGTTACTAGGGTTGGTGTAACGCCTTGTTCAGCAGTGTCTGCCAAAATTTGTCCGGCGGTTTTCGTACATTTGCTAGTAATTTCGCACCTGCGCCGGCGGTTACGCACTTACTAAAATTTTAAAAAGTCTAACCACTACGCCATGACCCACTTTGCCAAGATTAAGTTTTAATTTCTTTCATTACTTTTACGTTTTATTTTGATTTTGTTAAGGGTTTTTCGTTCGTGCGATCTCATACACGGCGAAGTATTAGGCCAAGGTTTTTTTGGCAAAGCGATAAAAGTAACTCATCGAGACACGGGAGAAGTAATGGTGTTGAAGGTCCTAAATTCACTCGACGAAAATATTGAAAAATCTTTCCTAAAAGAGGTTAGTGTGAGACTCATTTACGTACTTTATTAACAACTTTTGATAGCTGTTTCCTTTCATAATTGCTGATTGCATTTCTACGTTGAATGCTGTGCGTTGATGTAAGATTTTGTTTTGTCCAGTGTGTTAGGGGGTACCCAGAAACGAAATCAAAGGAAGGCTAACTTACTTTGATGTGTTTGGCGACTTCGTTCCCTGATGACAATAGACCTTATCTATTTTTAAGCTGAGCTGTGAAATACACTAAAATCAATTCCTCCTTTAGTAGAAAGGTTTTTCAGAAAATATCATAGGCTGCTTTTTTACTACTTAGTCTGCCCAGTGGAAAAAGATTGATTTAATCGTCGCACATTAGGAGAGTGCTAATTGAAGTGTAGTTTGCTTGCTTGCATTCCACATTTGCGAGTGTAAAGCCCGAATAAACTCCACGTTTGTAATTTGTTTGGGATTTCACTTCATGCCTGTTTTCCTATGTATTTGCTGTGTGAGATGTCGGTATGAGAAGATGCTCAGCACTGGCAGTATCAGCAACTCTGAAGCCGGAGTGAAACCAGCTATTTTAAAGTGTAAACGAAGAAAAAGCAATGAACTCTCAAGTTCAAGTCTAAAACATGTTGTTAATGTTCAATGTAAAAGAGTCCCAACTGTTTAGGTTAAAGTGATGAGAAACCTACACCACCCCAATGTCATTCATTTCATTGGCGTTTTGTACAAAGGTAAAAGGCTGAACATTATTACAGAATTCGTTGAAAATGGAACTTTAAAAGGTTGGTAGTATTTATCTACTGCATGCAACTGTTAAGTTTATTGGTGGCCATACGCACCATATTTCCAATTAATTACTTTTTTTCAATTCAAGTGCTTGGTTTTCATTGTATTACTTTTCTCGCAAGGTATGGGGCAGTCTTGGCTCGATATATGTGCATAGCCCCACAGTTTGAGACTGAAATATGTCATAGGTGCAAAGGCGTAACCGGGGGTTGGGAGAAAAATCAGCATGTCCCCAGACGAGGTTTAAAAAATCTCATAGTTGATAGATGAGTATTTTTTAGTGTTTTTGTTTCGATATCACTTGCAGAGTGGGTGAGGGCATGTGTTTGTAATATACTGCGTTAACGTCAACAACCAGCACTGCCGTGGTTAGAGCGTTTGCTTCGCAGCTATCAAACTTACGTTTAATTTTCCTTTCGAGACACCCCTAAGATTCTAAAAACCGCTGACAGCTCCCCTATTCGGCGCAGAGCACGAAACGAACAGTGTTGAAAAAACGCACATGAATGCACACAGCAAAAAGCACTGCACGCGCGCACATTGAAAAATGGACATAAATAAAACGTCTGATCTCGATGCGTGTCGTTTTTAACGCCTCATTTTTCGACAGACGTATTGATGAACATGGATGACGACTTACCATGGCAACAGCGCGTGTTTATCGCACGTGACATTTCATCTGGAATGTTCTATCTGCATTCCAAGAATTTAATTCATCGTGATTTGAACTCAGGAAACTGCTTTGTTAAAAATGTGAGTAGAGACAGAGTGGGCGTAACCGTAGCGTCGACACGAGCGTGTAAACGCATGGCTCTTAAGTTCGAAACTCGTTCAACAAATAACCGTCAGCATGCCATTGAAAGTTAAATTTTGCTTCCGGTTGCAGAAATACGAGGCATCGTTACGATTACGCTAGAAACAAGTTGTGCGTTGACTTGCAAAGTGCGACCAAGCATGAAAATGGTCGTAAAATGCCAAAGGCACATCGGATTGGAGGCAATGCTGAGATAGCATGTGCAAGTCCGTATCGACAGCTGTCCAGTGCATAATTGAATCGAGCTATGTTATGGAGTTTCAAACACCGGCTGATCAAAAACTTTCTAGTCGTTGGACATGATCACGTTTTAATGCAAAGGCGATGCTTTTACTGTAATTACGGCGTTCTGGCTCTACTAGGCATTGTGGCAATATTTTCTCGCGGTTCAACATTAAGTGAGTAATGGTACTCATGTGCTCCTGCGTCATCTCGCTGATTCGGTCGTCGGCGGCGTGGCGCGGTGACCTGAGCGTCAGACTTGTCATCAAGAAAATGCCAATTGAACGCTGAGAGCGATACCTTGCGTGCGGCAATCGCGGCATCGCCGAGTGCAATCGGCGTTTGCTTTCAAGCTCACTAAGGTAAATTAGAAAATTTTGCTCATAAATGACGACCAACATCATACGGTACCGCACAGTAATTATTACATCATGTCAATAACCCGTGACCAGTTTTGACCTCACTGGGTCTTATCAGGCGGGTGTAAAAACACTAAATAATTAAAATGCTAAATTTGCCGCTAAGTGCAAAAAATGATGGAATACAAAACAATATGATACAGCAATACTTATATCATGAGGATTTCATGAGGACACACACACACACATGGCAAGGGCAACAAGTCACATCGGAAGCCCAAATAGAGGTGTAGGATCATTGTTGTGACTCTATGTTTTACAAATTGTAGAGGTTGCTAGTTGCTAGGTAGCAACCTTGAAGTTGCTACTTAGAAACCTCTATAATTTGTGAAACAATAAAGTCACAACAATGATCCTACACCTCTATTTGGGCTTCCGATGTGACTTGTTGCCCTTGCCATGTGTGTGTGTGTGTCCTCATGAAATCCTCATGATATAAGTATTGCTGTATCATATTGTTTTGTATTCCATCATTTTTTGCACTTAGCGGCAAATTTAGCATTTTAATTATTTAGTGTTTTTACACCCGCCTGATAAGACCCAGTGAGGTCGAAACCGGTCACGGGTTATTGACATGATGTAATAATTACTGTGCGGTACCGTATGATGTTGGTCGTCATTTATGAGCAAAATTTTCTAATTTACATCAGCGTAATGCTGGAGGCAGATTTTTCTTAATAGGAGAAGATCGCCTTACAATCTCAGTTTTCGGATTCAACTCATGGTTTGCGCCAACCATCGCATGTGTAGGTGACTGCTGTTATTTCGCATTCTCCGTTATACTGTAGTTACTTCACATTCTCCCTTTACTATTCAAATTAATCAAAGTAAATGGAAAAGCGTCCAGTTTTACCCAACGTTGATTACGGCGGTATTTTCCGTTCAGGACGGCACGGTCGTGGTTGCTGACTTCGGATTAGCCAGGGTGCACTCAAAGGCGGCATCACTGGGTCGGAGGAAGCGATACACTGTCGTGGGTAATCCATACTGGATGGCTCCAGAAATGTTGAATGGAAAAGATTACGACGAAAGAGTTGATATATTCTCGTTTGGTGAGTGAGGTGTTCTTTTAAGAGAGGAGGAAAATTTCGTGTAAAGCAATATTTACAAATTGCTTTGTTGATGTTACTCTCTTTTTCGGGTTCGGGGCTTGACGGGAGAACATCAAGCTCCAGAAGTCGGGAACTGCTCCAGACAAGATGAAAAAGATTTGTAAAAATGTTCCAAAGCTCGTCTGGATTTCAGAAAGAAACAACTTTGTGGAAAGATTGAAAAACTTTACGAAACGCTTTTTGCCGAATCCGGGTTTTTGGATTGTGTTAGTTCAATGGTGTGCAAACCGCGGCCTGTCACTTCAAATTTTGCGTCCCGTATGGGTACACCGATCTTCTTGATCCACATTTTAAAAATTTAACGATTTTGAAGCCGACTTGCTGAGCTAACTACCAAAAAGAAAGGTTTTCAGGTTTGCGACAATACTTGGCAACGGTGCTGCTGTCAAAAACTGTTCTTTAAAAAAATGGTTTTCTAGCCTCGAGCCGCTCGTACAATATAAAGCCTTCCAACTATATTTACTCTGAAAACTCTGTCTAACCCGCGGGCAAAAGAATTTAAGAATGTTTTTTAAAGATTTGCCTTCCGATTTTATATCTCTTTTTAACTTCCGTATTCCTTGTTTCGAATATCCGAGTTTCTCTATCCTTGTATCCGAGTGACAAAAAATCCTTTCTCCAGGCATAGTGTTGTGTGAGATCATCGGGCGCGTCGATGCCGACCCGGATATTCTTCCGCGCAGCAACGACTTCGGGCTCGCTGTGGTTGCGTTCCACGACAAGTTTTGCTGTCACTGTCCGCCATTCTACTTCGCCATCGCAGTGCAGGCGAGCTGCATGGATCCAAACGAAAGGTGACGAACGTTCTATTTTGCTTTGGATTTTTATATTCCAGACCAGCAGAACAGTTATGGTGCCGTTCAACATGAGCTCTAATGTCGAGACCCCTGCTTCAAGGTTCGCGCTTATTTGCAGACGCGATTCGATTGAGTCCTAAATTTTTTTTGGCAAATTTTCTGCTTGAAGTTCGCCAAGAGTAGGAAATCCTCTTAAATTGGATTTTCCAAAACTCTGCTAATTCATGTTTGAACGCGTGACCATTTGATCACGGACGCAATAAAATTGTCGTTACCGAATTCAGGGCTTTAGATTCACTAATGCCATCTATTGGACTGTAATGCAAATTAGAGAGGAAATAGTTGGAAAGCCTCATTTTGAGAAAAATACAAGAATTTTGGGTTATTGCTCTTACCCTTGTTTGCTTTTGATTTTAATATCGAATAGTTGTACCGGAGATACTAAACAACTTGTTTTACTTTCAACCGGAAAAGTTATTATGTGAACGGACGAAGACAATCACTTCGTGGCTTTTAGACAATTGATTTCAATCATTCGTATTTTTTAGGCCTTCGTTTAAAGTTTTGGCGGATTGGTTTGAAATGTTGACTTTTCAAGTTGAATTGTCCCGCCTGCCGGAGCCCCCTCAATTGCACGATCTCATCACATCAGTCTACTCCAAATACGACCTCCCCTTACCGTCCAGTTTGTACGCTCCTTTCATTAATGTGCTGTCCGATGTTGAAGAGTCGGAAAAAAATATCGCACCTTGTTCGAACTCGTCAATTAGCAGCGGTTCTACGTCATCTTCGGAAAATAATTTGCTCGTTTCTGAAGAAATCGAAAATGTCGATTATAATCAAAACTTGTCGGAAAAAAAGTCGATTTGTGAAACGAAAAGCTTTTGTTCAGAAGTAGCTGTGTCGAACTGAACGCTAGTGAAATCACTGACCACTGTATGAACTTATATACCGCAGAATAAACGTAACTACGCCTAGTTGATTGGACCAATTGGAGTGTTGTGTGAACATTCACGTGATAACAATTTTGCATCAATGCTGGCAAGTTTTTAAAGGTGCTCTAAATTCTTTCAAAAAATTCGCACGTCTTCACAGGTGGCTGAGCAGTCACGTGACTTTCTTGCCGACTTTACAGAAAATTGATTGGTTTTTGTGTAAGCTTAAAACTCGGGAGTGAGCTCATATTTTGCATGCTCGTTTGAAGTCGGTCGAGTCTGGTCTGGAACTCTTGATCTTGCGCTTTCGAGTTTTATATTCTAAGACCTTTATTCAAGTTGCACATTTTGATATTTGTTTGTATAATGATGCGCATTGCAAAAAAAATTAATGACGAATGAAAAAATTTTTATTTCAGGGGTAGACTCTGTTCTCTATTAGTATTTTCGAACCATTCCCTATTTGTGCGATGGTTTTACCCTGTACTAGACATCACTTAATTTTACGTAATCTACCTCATTATAAAATGCGTTATTGTCTTTGCTAATTTTAAACTAGTGACTGTTTGATGTTGTACTACGGTTGTTGTTTGAAGTCGATATAACGAAGTATTTTTGTGTTGCTGCAATTTTAACTTTTAATCATTTTTGTTTTGATTACTTGAAAAGAATTCTTGTCCACGTGACTTTTAAAGAATTTTGAAATGAAGTTTTATTTGAGCTAGCAGGTCATTGTGACGAAAAAATTAATATCAAGCTTTCGAAGCATGCTATAAGTGCTTGAAATGAGGTGAGATTTTGTTTTTGTGTAAAAAATGTGTAGGCAACAAACTTAGGTTGTCCCCCCCGTAGAGACGTCGGTTGTTTTCTATTTTGAGCACAGTTTTGAAATGCGTCGCTTTTGATTTTTAGCCGAATATGATGGCTTGAAAAACAACAGATTGTGGAAATAATTTGTTTTCGTTTTAATGTTGTCTGTTGTATGACAGGTTCTTTATATTGATCGCTGTTTCTGTAATTTGTCTCTTGGTGGTTTGTTCTTCTACTATGAAATCATCATTACCAATCAGTATTTTTCAAACTTTGCTTTCTTGTGCTTTATTCCTATTGCTTGCGCACCTTACGGCTGGTTTCCATTAGGCGTATAAAACTAAATAAAGAAACAAAGAATTTTTCTCGCTACGCCTGCGATCTACGCCGAATGGAAACCAGTCTTTAGTCGGCAAGCACACGCAGTGTTTTTGTTAACAGTACACTGAATATTCTTCCCGGCGATTCCGAACTTTCATTTAATTGCTTGTAATCTATTTTGCAATATACTGGAGTGGGTTCCAATTGAGTTGTCTCGTGAAAAAGCTATTTGGTAGGACAGGCTTCTAAAGTTTGTTCCGCGGACGTCATTTGACGCACTGCGCAGAAAGCGGCGCAAATATGCCGTTGATGAATTTCTTGAAACTGGAGATCTAAGTCGGCACCAGTTTTAACAAAATTTGGACGACTAACTTGCACTAGCGTAGTTAAGGCCGGGGTGGTGGGGGACAGGAGTCATCGCCTTCTTGATTAAGCCTAAGGGTGTTTTCATGTTGAAACGTCGATTTTTTATCTCCAAAAAAGTCATTAAAAGAATGTATAGGAAAAGTTGAAGAATATATGGATTAGAAAACCCATCTTCTAGAGTCTAGAACAGTGTTTTTTAAACTTTTTTCTACCTCAGCACCCCTTTTGGTCAGGCCTAAGCAGTCCAGCACCCCTACCATCGGCTAACACCTGGTTACTTATAAGGATAAAGACAAGTGCATCTTGATCATATGTTTGGTTCATTCAAAACAAAAACTACAATTATGGCAATAGCATTGACAAAAACAATAAAAAAATAAAGAAAAGCTCATGGACAAACTCAATTTAAAGTACAGTACTTCCTCGATTATCCGTCCATTGGGTCAGATAATTTAGCAAAAACTTAGCAATTTTCCAGTTATTGTGGGGGCATTAAATAGGCCTACTGTAATTTTAACTGTCGTGCAAATTTACATTGCTTTCAATAAAAAGTACTTACTGTAGTCCCCCAATGCTATACAGTAATTGATGTTGGCCCTCGTTTAAGTTTTGGTGCATTCAAATCTGTTTCTTGCTGCGTTGTTTTGGTTTAAATAAAGAAATTTAATTATCCGGTTTTTTTACTTATCTGTTCAGGTTTCTAAGAAATGGTGTCCCAACTAGACCGGATAATCGAGGAAGTACTGTACACGAACGAATGCAATTTTTCTTCTAGCTTTATGTGCAACTAGTTTTTCATATGGTGGCATCGTGTTTGCCAGAGCCACCCTCATGTCGTGTAACAGGCCTCCGTGAAGACGGTTCCAGACAATTGTCTTGATTAAAGCATTGTCGAGAATGTCTTCTCGCACAGGTAAGTAGTTGGGAATGGAGTGATCATCCCCAGCGCTGCCCTCGGCAGTCCAGGATATGCAACCAACTGACTACACCAAAAATGAGACCGAGATGATGCGCGTAATTTTGTTTTGCAAACCTGGTTCTCTGGCAAATCCATAAATTTCTTCTTCAGGTTGTCAGCGTCACCCATTTCTGCCAAGAAAAGCTGCTGAATTCATTCTGGAAATGTCAAATCATGGGGAAAGCACTTTTTGATGTTGGTTTTAAGGTGCGATAGATTAATAACAATATTCTTTAAAACCATTGGGCTGATTGTCTTCTCCCTCAAATTTTCTTCAACAATGGGAAAGTTTCCCACACTTCCTCCTTCAACTCGACGCTTCCAGAGCGCGAGCTTCTTGAAGGCTTCGATCTCTGTGCAAAGAATATTACTAGCATAGATGCCTTGCATAAACATGTTGAGATCATTGAAATGACTAAATATATCTGCAAGATAGGAAAGAGAAAGGACAAAAACTTCATCCTCGAATTTATCCGCAAAATTACTCTGATAATCTCGAAGATATATTGCAATCTTATATTAGAGCTCTGTCACACGAGTCAAGATTTTCCCGCGAGAGAGCCACCGCACTTCTGCACGAAAGAGATAACTTTATGCTCACTTTCCATTTCCTCACAAAACAATTTGCACAATCTGTTGTGCAAAATTGCTTCGCAACCTTTTTTAAAACGCGGCTCGCTTGTAAAACTTGCTAAATTCGGCGGCATACCACAACAAAAAATGTAATAAAAAACACAAGAAATGCAACAAATAATATGATTTACGCTCGTACTTCAATAAGATATTTGTGGTTGTTTTAAATAAGCACAATCGCTCTATATTTCGCTCATTACTTGAAAAAGCAACTCGAAACTCGTCGTCAACATTTTTTTATGCAGGATCGTTTATCGTTTTTGATCGTTATCGTTCAATAACTGTATTGAAATTTGCTTATATTCTTCGTTGATTGAAATCCAAGACATATCAAGTTAAACTTCGCTGAATTTCAATCTTAGTATTTTGTCGTTTCCTACTTCAAAGAAATTTTCTCTAATACGCAGGGACAGTTCTTTCGTTGACATTTCAACATTACCTGAGAAAGGATTTCGAATCCTGTCACATTTTTCAGTGTTAATTACGAAAAGTACTTGTCATATTTTTGCTGTATTAAAATTAAGTGCTCTTTGGCCAAATTTAATACGAAACCCTTTTCAACATTTTCTTAATTTTTATAGCTTCTTGGAAACATTTCCAAAGATCTCAGTTTTAACTCATTTTGCCACAGTTGCAATTCTTTTTGGAACCCATGTAGCTTGTCAGAACATGTTAATATGTTTTCACTTATTCCTTGGATTTTTATATTGAGCTCATTCATGTGTTCGAATACGTCAGCCATGTAAGCAAGTTTAGCAATCCAATGATCGTCTTCAAGATGTTTATACAAGTTGTGCTTGTTCTGGTTTAGTAAGAACTGTTTTACTTCACGCTGGTGGTCTTCCGAGAACTTTTCCTCGTGAAAACCAAAGCATAGAAGTGTAAAATAGCAATGACTGATCCCATTTCTTCGCATAGTATTAGAAAAATTCGCGAATTTAAGGCTTTTGCTTTGATAAGGTTAACAATTTCGATGCAATCGCTCTTCGTTTCCGAAAGTTCCTGTGGTAAATGTTTGATCATTAGAGCGTACCTATGTATGCAGCAATGCGTAATTTGTATTGCTGGATTTTGACGTTTTACCTATGTAACAAAGCCTTTGTCTGCGCCCATCTTCGCTGAAGCACCATCAACACAAACGCTGATGCAGTTACTCCAATGGATACCATGGGTTGTAAAAACTCCTTGGTTATGCGAAAAATTTCCTGACCAGTAATTCGTTGCAAAATAAATCTTCTTCTATTGTGGAATCACCATCTAAAAATAACAGCTGTGCTTTCTTGCTAATGTCTGTTGTTTCGTCAATCTGAATAGAAAATTTTGGGGATGCTTTTATTTTTTTATTAAAGTTTCAAGTATGTCATTTGACATGTCGTCAATTCGTCTTTCAATAGTATCTGCAGACAATGGCACTTTGCTGACTTCCTTTGATCCAAGCACAATTTCTTGGCATTCCGGTCTTAATAGTTTCGCCAATAGTATGCGTTTTTTTGACGTGCAATTAATTTAGACATAATAACTAACTTTTAATGCTTTTTCTGAGACTTTAAAAAATAACTTCATAAAGCACTCTTGCTTTTTATTTTGACTTAACATCCGCTGGAAATAATTTCTACTCTTGTGTTCATGAACGGCGTGTTTCGTGTTTAATTGGCGCATTAGTTTACAAGGAACCATTGCTTCATTTGCAAGTTGCTTCCACAAATGACGCAGCGTGGCTTTGGAACATTTTTGTTATCACACCAAGAAAATCCATAATGAATGTAATCCTTCCTGTATTATCTTTTGACATTTTTTTGCTTCTTTACAACGTTGCTTGTGCTAGGTACACTTCCTTGCTCATTATTACATGTTTCGAATGTTCTTTTCAGAAATTTACTGGTATCCATTCTACTAAACTATAAAGTACCTTGACTTTTTATTAATAACCAGATAGCACGGACTCTGCAAACGCACACTAAGCCAGACCTCTTTCCGATCATGGCTGGCGCACCGTCTGAACATACTGACCTTAACTTCTCATTTTATTTGATGCTTCTCAAGAAAATTAGCCTCAGGTCGCAATACATCATATGCCTTCGTTTGTTTGTTTACCCCTCCTCTTCCTCGGGATGGAGGTACGGCATGAACGGCAATTCGGATTCATGCCGTCAACCTAATTGAAATTAGGCTAGGGGAAAGATGGCAGCCCATTTCGAACCAGTCTTGAGTGACTGGTAGCCCCACCACCAACAAGGCGGACTGCCACTGGTGGGTACCCAAGAGTCGTCTGACATGCTGGGTGAGCAACTTCACAATTGTCATCCGGCGAAGTACCGTATGCCTTCGTCGTTGTTTGCAATAGCTCACAGAAGAGGAACTCGTCTTAAAAATCACCATCCTTGATGTAACGAGCACACACAATCAGCTGACTCATGTTGGAAACATCCATTGATTCGTGCAATTG
The DNA here is from genome assembly GCA_963675345.1 of Trididemnum clinides. Lineage (NCBI taxonomy): Eukaryota > Metazoa > Chordata > Ascidiacea > Aplousobranchia > Didemnidae > Trididemnum > Trididemnum clinides. Next base: position 21,135,042 of record OY776297.1, read on the forward strand.
TAAACTAATAAAGATGGGACTATTTTTTATCTCCTAAACAATTTGGTCTAAAATGTCACAGCTCATGTCAGCAACTCTCCCGGCAATGACATCATTGGACAGAGGTACGTCCTTCATCTTCTTGGCTGCCTCTGTTCCAAAGACCAGTTTTTCCATCCGAATAGCGCATGGCTAAAATTAGGTTTTTTGCATCTGAATGTGTAGCCTTTACTTGATTGCAATGGTATGCCGCCTCGTAGGAAACTCATAGAAGTGGTTTTGGCATTGGCTTGAATCCAAGTTGGAGTAGCGTACCTCTTTGGTCATATCTAGCCCTTTTTGCCTTCAGATCCTGGAAAGTCTGTTTATGTTCTGCTGCTGGATGTTTCGCCTGGTGCTCTTTGAATCTAGCAGGCTTCAAATTAGAGTTGCACATAGTCAAATGGCAGGTCATGCATTGTGCTCGGTCTGGTCCTGCACGATTATCCTGAAAGGTGGTGAAGCCATACCGGATATATTCGTCATTCCATTTGCGTTTTTTCGGCATTGTGGAATCACGCAAACCTAATAGATAAACAATCTGACAAACACATCGAAATTAAATAATTCATAGACTACCGAACGTTAGCACTAGCAATATACAAAGCTTGTAATGCCAATTTAATACTGAAGTGTGGGACGCTCGTACAAATTGTCTTATCACTATGCTACCACACATATGAAAAACAGGTTAAAGTTTAAAATATGCTGTAAAAATACGTTTGTTCAAACATATTCGTTTTACCTTTTGACCACCATATATGCGACCTTCTCCTGCACCCCCTAAAATTAATTTCAGCTCCCCCTGGGGGTGCTAGCATCCCAGGTTTAAAAACTTTGATCTAGAAAAAGGTCTTCTTATGATAAAGATGCGAACACAAAAGAACGTAAATCATATTTTAGCCTACCACCATTTGCTTGTTATTACGCTAATGCTGCTTCGTACCACCAGAGCGGGCTCTTTTGATGGCTTTGATTTCTCTTAAGCGATTACGGTTTTACGTTGAACAAATCGAGATCAAACTTGCATCAACAGTTACCAATTCTGCACAAACCCCGCGAAGTTTTGCCTTACTCTGACTTTCACTAAGAGCACGGCGCAAAATCAACACCAGCATTGAACTCGATCGTGTTAGACCATCACTGCAGACTAAACCTTGATCATGCATAGCTTTAGCCTACTTGCTATTGAAACAACAAAAATAGAAGTCTTGTTTTAAAATCATATATTAAAGATTAGAAGAGCCTAGAATAAATAACGCTACGCATTATACGAACTTGTGCCTTCTTCATATGAACAATTAAAATCAACGGCAGCCCCCAAAAATCTCACGATAAAAGAAAATAAAAAAGCACCACAGTCACGATTAATCAACATCCATTTACTCCACTGTACTTGCGTGTGACGTGAATTAACTGCTACGCGTCGAAATCTTATTGTTTGGAAAAGGTTTTTCACCCCTATCAAAATAACGTTTGAGTTGACCATAAAGTACGAAACAATATACTACTTCGGGCAAAAAACCCAACTTATGGTTAAAAGTCTCCCTAACATTACGCTTCATTTTTCAGTTTACAGCCAGAAGTTCACAATCTAACAATTTGACACTAGCTTGGCTAATGCACGCTACCACCACCAAGCTAGAAGTCAAGATACATTGCATGAGCAAAAGCTGGATATTTAGAAAAATTAAATTTAACTATACTAATCAACAGTGTAAAGTGCAGCAATCTTTTTCTTCGTTGGTGTAACGATATTTGCTGAAAACCAAGTCGAGTCTTGCCAAAAATTCATTGAGCAATAATGCTAAGACAGCAAACCAGACAATATTCAAGTGCTTAAACGCGAATATCATACGCAAAGCAGCAAAAATTAAGCCTGGTTTACATTTGCGCTCTGAGAGAGGTATATGCTGTCTTATTGAAAGGTTGCGCTGCTCGGTGAAACATCAACTAAATTACTCCAGTGAAAGCTTGTATACCTCTAGAGCGCACAGATGACGATTGGACTTCAAAAGTAGGCTACAATACAAGTACAACGCTACAGTGGTGGTTGTTGAAAAACTTTCGGATAATATTATCCTTCAGCAAAATCTCCACAAAGGGGCGTTCAACTTGAACGCACGTACAATATCACATTCCAAAAACGTCGGTAAATTTTTTAACACACGACTCTTACATGCGCTATTCCTAAAGAAGGGCACGAATTAAACTTTGAAGTATTCGATTTGACAATTATGAAACCAATCGTCCAGTGCATCCACGGAATACCAAAGATAAGAACAAGATGAGGTAAAAATGGTAAAACAGAAAAAATAAAGTACAATTTTCTTTAATTTCGTAAAAAAAACAAACTTGATGGTTCTATCTTGGTCAGCTGCAACCGCTGCTTTTGTAGCTTTACCACGGGAGTGTGCAGGTTGTTGTTTTGGCAATATTTTGTGCCATCTCACAACTCTCTCAATCAACTTTACCGCTGCGTGCCATCGAGGTACGAGCTACGTTTCCATTGGCATTAGCGGATAACGACGCGAGCGCGTTCGCACCATCACCTCCGGGTACAACCGTTTGAGGAAAGGACCAACCCTAAAAACGCAACAAAATGTTAAGGTTTGAAGCGAATCAGAACAACTTTACATAGGCTATAGGACAACTGGACGAAGCGTTAACCCAAGTCCTGGCATGAACCCAAGGCTACCAGCATAAATCATCACATAGTAATTTAAATAAAGAAAAATCAACTACTACTGAATGCTTCATCAGCAACCTTTCAAGTTCCTCAGGACATTGAGAAGCCAACTACAGACAACGCCAAAGAATAGTTTTAATCGGCAACTTAATAAAACTTGAAATACAATGGCGTCATTTAAATACTTATTTATCTCAAGACTTAACTATGGAGCCAGGTTTCTATGGCACAAGGTCATTACATATGTTCGCTACCAGAGAAAAGGTTCCGATAACAGAACCTAAAGATTTCGATGACATTGCATACTACACAGATGTTTTACCAGTAATTTTTGAACACATGAGATTTGGTGCCAAGCGTTTAAAATCTATAACACATTAGTTAGTTTTAAATAATCTCATTGGACTTCGACAAAACAATGTGTTTAAGTTATTTTTACAATGACAAGAAGTAGAGTAATTTAGAGTAAAATAAACACAAGACTCACCTGGCCGATCCCATGCAGAGCTTGTGCTGGTGGAAGGCCGGCGAGAGCTAGCTGTTGTACGGCGGGGTTGGAGAAGGCTTGAACTGGGTAACTGAGAAGGTTGAACGGTAAACTGAAGCCATTTGAAGACGGCGCCGCGACCATGAAGCCCGAACTACCAGGAAGAAAAAATTGAGACTGCGCCAGCCGGGGATGCGAACCGGGTACAAGGCCGCTGTTGGGATTAATCACGCTTGGCAACGTCACTTCCGCAATTCGAGGCTTTTTCGCAATAGGATCGTTTCTGACGGTGTCGGCATCGGCGGAATCGATCGACAAAGTAGCGCTGCTAGCACTGCCGTTTGATTGGTTGCGGCTTGGAGGCTTCGGAGGAAGGTTCGGAGTAGTGGAGCGTTTAGCTGGGGGGTGCAATGGCTCCACCATACCTAACTGCATCGAAGTTAGGTTGTTGGGAGTTAACACTTTGCCATTGGGTGGTTGCAGCGCCGCCAGGTGTACGCCATTGTGCGGTACTCCAGGGGGATACATGACGCAACTGATGGGAAAAACACAAGGGACTTGGCCAAGTTGAAGTGGGTTCGATTGGGCAGCGAGGAGTGCTGTTTGCTGCATTAACGTTGATGCTTCTGAAGTTGCGTCCTTCTGTCCTTCACTCGACCCAGCGCTACTGACGGTGACGTAACTCGGTGGCGCAAATAACGTCGGAACCGATGAAAGCGAGGCCGAGATAAGGTTTAGGGCTGAAACGTCACTTGCATTGAGAGGTGGATTTTTAGCAACAGCCTGGATGGGTGCTGGCGCTTGAATTAATTGATAGCCTATCCTGCTACCGGGCAATTGCAACGGAAGAGCGTGGACTTGCTGTAACCTTGGGCCTCCGGGTGGGACCGCCCCAGTCGACAATGACGCAGCGGGAACAGGCTTTACCACTCCCTGGGAGGAAGCTGCAAAAAATAATTCAAAATTCATTCGACGCAGTGCCCATTTACGTCCACCTACAGGGCCGATGTTGATCACGTGACATTGGTTTCTATGCGAGGCATTTCTGCTGATGTCAACGGCGAAGATATTTAGATAAAAGTTGTGAGTGAAAATTTATGCCAATTTCAAGTTCTACCCTCAACTGTAAAACAAACACTGGTCTAAATACGAGATGCTCAAACAGTTGATCATGAAACAAATCTTTAATGAAAGCAAAAATAAATTTGAACGACGCATTTTTAATGCCAAGTATAGCGAGACTTTTTAATTTTTTTAAATTGCTACACGGGCTATTGCACTTGATTCACGTGAAACGATCGATCACATCCACCTACCTAATAAAGGTGACTTTATAGATGAGGTTAGTGACGTAGCAGCGACATCACGTGGTGAAAATGTCGGCGCGGATAAAGTGGGCGATGAGACAGAGTAGGTCTGGTTTTTTGAAGAAGTCACGGAAACCTGAAAAAATGGCAAACATTACCGACAGCTAATAGCTTTGAAGCCTGGTTACCAACGGCACCATACAAACGTACGTTGGAGTATTTTGTCAAAATACAATTCCTACAACCAACTCCACAACCTAACGTTGTAAAATTTTTGTTTTATCACTGCCGAAAGCGCACGTCAACAGTCGATTGTAGGTACACTTTTACCGTTTCTGCAGGTTAAGGCGTGTTGCATCAGAGAATGTTTACCACTGAGCAACCGAATGCTTTTCTAGACAAATATCAATGGTGCTTTTACGGAGTTTCGAACTCTAGGCCTTTCGTTTCGAAGTCAGGAGGAACGCTTACCACTCACAACAATGGCTTAGAAGTTAACATGTTGAAAATAGCTCTACGTTGACCAAGGCTCAAAAAAATGTAAGAAGCTTTCCGCATGGTCACCTGTGATAAAGAGGCGCCGGTGATTGGCCGAATCGGAACGTCATTGCGCGCTTGCGGAGAACTGCTCTTCGATTTGCTGGTAATGAGCTGCTGCTTTCCTCGCCAATTGGTCGCCGTTGTCATTGTGACTGAAAAATAATTGGTTCAAAATGTTTGCCCTTACTGTATGATCTTGCAGATGAAGTGAATTCACCCAATCACTACCAACTTAACACAACACTGCAATGGCAAGCAGGTCAAATTTAAATCTAAATGCTGTTCCTGTCAAACGCGGATGTTTTAAAAACTATGCTACGTGCTCTACAAATGCCGAAACTGCATTGATCAAATTCCGAAAGTACACTATTCATTTCAAAACTCCACTCACTTGCATGGTGCTTCCGATCCCACAAATTGAACGTTGTTTTTCGCCTCGCTTCATTCTGGGCTTTAGAATTCGAATCTGGTGCCTCATACTGGTGCAGATGAAAAGGCCGTTTTTTCTCCGTTCCTTTGTTTCTTTCCTCACTCGCCTCCTTGTGCTCGCTCGCAAGCCCTTTCCGCCAAGACGGTGAAAATTTCCGCTTGTATCCCAGAAATGTAGACTCCCGGTCATTTTCGTGATCCGAGGTTGAAGTACTGTATTCTTTGCGTGACAAGGAATCCAAAGCGGTGGCCGATGCACCAACGTACAATGACGTCATCTTCAACTCTGACCCTCCCCTGTTACCTAGGGGCGAAGAGGAGTGGCTAGAAGGCGCCCTGGAGTCGTTTAAGGCTTGGGACCCAAATAAAGCTTTGTGCAGAGGCCGTTTTTTGACCGGACCTCGGTCCTGATACATGCGCATTGATTGGCCGGCAGTCGACGTTACCGACTGGTTGAGGTATTTCACTTTGACCTCGTAGCCGGAAAATGACGTCACAATCACGGTGTCGGGCGTTGAAGACTGATGGTGGACGGAAAGAGGCAACGAAACGTTTGTTCTACGGTGTAACAAAGTACTGCTGTCCAGCGCAGAATCAGTCACTTTTTTCGCACTGTCACTATGAGTACTTAAGGGTCTAGCAGCAGCCTCAACAAAGCTGTTTATTTGCCCCCCGGTCTGAGATCCAATTGACTTGCCCGCAGGATCATCTCCCACAGAAGCTGCTGAGATTTGCTTTGTTCCGACGTTTACGTTTTCAGCGCCTTCTTTTTTTGAGTAAAAGTCAAATTTAGGGGTGGCTGAAAGGGGAGGACTTCCCCCGCTGCCCATCGAAAACCGAGGAAAAAACTGAAGACGATCACTAGATGGCGTAGGAGTGGCGGAACGCCGGGGTTGCGATGAGTGGGGTCGCACAGGAGATTTTTTTACGCGGTTTTCGTCTTGGCTTAGCCTTGGGAGCATAGTGAGGCGCATTGGTTGTGACGTAACGACAGGAGAACGTATAACTTTAGGAGCAGCTGGTTCACTGCCGGGATTAGCGGAAATCGCTCTTCTCTGTGCGCAAACTTGATATTGAGGCGCCGTGGACAATGCTTGGGAAGTTGCCACAACTTTAGTGATATGGGAAGCGGTCACCGCGGAAGCAGGGGCTACAATCACGTGATTTTGAAGGCTGCTAGGTCTGATGTCTGACGGCGCGGTCCGAAACGAAGCGGACAAAGATTGGTTTTGGGTTGATTTGAAGAAAATTTCGTTGTATTCCTCATCTTCAGCTTCTGTAAAAGCAAGATATGGGCTATTTATAACTTTTTCGTTTACTACAAGTCGCACGTTGCTGAAACGTGTATTTCCAATCTAACACAAGCAAGTATGCATGCATGTCACAAGCCCGGATATCACTATATATGTACTCTTATTGTTTATAAAGGACTTTACCTGAAGCGGTAGACGTTGACAACTGACTCGAGTCTAATAAAGAAATGGAAGGCATCTCCATGACCTCTGTTAAAAGAAAATATACTGTGAAATGAAACAGATAGTTAGGAATTATATTTCAACTGGCATACAATGTTTACTGTGATGAGAACCACTTTGATATAGTGTAGAAACCTTAATCAGGTGTAAATGGCGCAAACATTGATCTTTTCTAAGGGGTATGTTTAAGGAGTGGAAAGACTTGATCTTGGAGCTTGGGTAAATTAAAAAATGATCACAAAAATGGCTTTTTTGGTGGTTGAAAGTTATTATGGCTCCTTTTCCAGCAATAGATTTTCTATATTCCGTGGATAAATTTGATACAAGATGATTAATTTCAATTTACCTTATGTTAATTAAGGCCATGAGAAGGAAGTTATGTTCATACTTTTGCATTCAAGTTACATAACTATATTGTGGGCGTGTATGAAAATTTCGTTTTTAGCATGTTTGGCGAAGAAAAATCAAAACTAGGGACTGCGTTTTATTTTTACAAGTTTTTATACCTTTCCGAATAGCTACTGTTAGAAATGCTTCAATCTCGTCATCTGATTTTGTTTTACGCAATTCATTGAGCAGCGCTGTCTGTCGCTTTCTCTTTTCTTCTTGCTCTTTTTTTAGTTGCGACAGAACTTGCGAGTGATGTGCCGACTTGCGCTTCACAATCTAAAAATAACCAAATGAAGAATCATCAAGGCACACGAAAAAATTTTCGGTTACTGGTTACGTAAGATAAATTTTCTACTTAAAGGTCACGCTACGTTTCTTTGTAAACAGTCTGGCCCGATAAAATCCCCTCGAGAGGTATTTTTGCCACGGCGCAGGCACAAAAGGGGAATTCACAGGATAAGAGGCTTTAATTACAATCAACTTGGCATAAAACATCAAGCTATTAAAATTCGTAATGCGATATTTTCGTTACCGCTTTAAAACCTGCATGATGGTCGCAAACTCGAAGCCGAAGATTATACCGCCAACCTCAAAAGTAAAACATTAAAAACTTTCGAGTGAAACAAATGACAAAGCAACAACTGATCTTCCTCAAACTCCAGAAACTAGCGCTTTCTACTAACTTACATTGTAATTCAACCAGATATCTTAAGCAATTGTGTCCATACATTTGTGTAAAAGCAATTTGCCCTCTCCAAAGAAGGTGCTTGCTGCTAAGGCATAATAAAAATTATTGTAAGATAGAGCTTTGTGCTATGTGACACTAGCAAATTGAAAAGCTGATTTTCAGATGGGCGATAACAAAAACTAAGTAAGTACAAAACATTGAAAAATTGCAACACACAGTTTGTGTTCGGTAACTTAATACGACACGAAATTCACTACAAATTTAGCTAACTAGCTGAGCTAGATACAGCAAACGTGTTTCCGGTATTGTCACGTGCTAGTTTGTTCTTTTCTAAGCAAAAACACGTTGCGAAAAAAAGCAGTGGCTTGGTTTTACAGCGCTGCACAAAAAAGCATGAATTAAGTTTAAGCCAAGTCATGCTATAATTTTTTTTCATTAAATCATTTCCGGCTTAGTTCCTCGAAAAGCACAACCTACCATTGTTGACAGGTTTAAGCAAAATGAAAAATAAGTCCAACTCGCCAATTGAACGATGATGCCTTTGATAATTATCGCACTTTAACAAATAATCAAGCACTAAACTTTCCCAAAAAAGCATGAGTAACGGTCGTAGTCACAGGCGTAAAGTTTTAAATTTAAACCAAAAGTAACCAAAAACAAATGCTATCTATTTTCCCTTGCATGTCAAACACAACGCAGTGCATGTCAACCACTATCAGCTTTTACTTCAAACTTATGAATAGCAGGGGAACCTTTTCTTTTCAGATGCTTTCTGACAACTCTTGCCAGACACTGTTATGCTTTAACGGCCAGAGCACTGCAACCGTGAATGTATAATCGAAACAAAAACATTGCAAAAATTTACTCTAAAAATTCGAATACGAAACTGACAGAGGATTAGTCATTTAAAAACTTTCAAATTCCCATATGCAGTAAACAAGGAGTTTGGAAAAATTACAAAAAACAAAAACCTGCATTAATATTCCAATGTAACAAAACGCGACCCTAAAAGCTTGGAAAACAATTATGCATATTGCATGTTGCTCTTCATGTGAGCTTTTACACAAAGCTGAGTGTCATACTAACCAATCGCTGTATTGCATCATAGTTTGACTGTGAGAGGAGGCAGAATGACGTAACCCTTCTTGAGTCGTACAGCAACTGGCAGAAACAGGAACAAGGCACTCGCAAGCTCAATAACTAGAAGCGTTGAAAAACAAGACACGTTCGCGCGGCATGCCCAATACGACAGAGAGCGCTTTGTCGAAAAAAAAAAAGAACCAAAGCGAATAAGCAGCGAGAGAAACAAACATTGCGTAACGCTAAACCCGCGTCTGGCACATGACGTCACAAACACGTGAGCAGGTCACGTGGTTTCAGAATCAGGCTTTTGCACACTGCAGCAGAGCCAGCGGCAATGTAAAGATAAAACGTGAAACGAGTGAAACGCCTCAGGCACCAGACACCACCGCCGTAAGAGAACAAAGAAATATAAACGAGCAAAACAAGAGCAGCCCCAACCAATCAAATACTGATGTTTGTGATAACATCAAAGCATTTGCACTGACGCTCCAGCATGACATTTAAAATCGGATATAAGCCCATGGTAAAAGCAACCATTAAGCGGTTATTTTAACATAGCTTGCGATTTTGCCGTCACATTAACAAGCATGACAATACAAAGTACATTTCTCATACTTCTTGACGTGTTAATTCGGACAATCGTCGGCCACACCTTCAATGAAGCGCAAGGCATGAAGTAAGCTCGCTTTGTTTACATTTTACAACGGTAATCAATGCGGCGATTCAATTAGCTTTTGACCGAGCTACAGGTAACAGAGTTTTCATAACGGCAACAGGCATTCAAACAAGTTAAAGATTAACTTCTGACGCACACGGCAGCATGCGAGCAGCCAGGCATGGAAAAGTACAACTTCTATGGACGCCATTTTTAAAACATTACTAACACCACATGATGGGGAAACAGTCGACCTTTGAAATTAAACTGAAAAACAATTTCACGAAAATGCAACTTGCCAGATGAGCTTGAACATTTAAAAACTGCTCTGCTCCATCAGTATTTGAAGCAAGTACATAAAAGTTCTTATCTGCTTCGATCGACAATTTCTCACGTAAAGCGGTATTTCAAATTAGAGCATAAATTATTTTTGTTGCTTGTTTGCTTTATGTCTTGATATTAATTTCTTCCCCTGAGCCCCTCCCTCCTCAGACAAACCAATTTTCAATCTTTTTTTTTGTTTGCCAATTTATCCTCCATTCACGAGAAAGCGAATTGTATCGCTACATTTTGGACGGAACGTCCGCACTCGCTTGGAAGTTGCCATTTGCGATGTATCTGCACAGAAACAAACTACAGTAGCATGATTTTTAGACGGAGGTTGTTAGCTGTAGTCACAAATCAGAAAGTTTTTATTCTGAATGCAAAACCTCAAAACTTTTGGGACAGTTTGCACAATTATGAAAGCGATGAACACAAATCACGAGCAAAACGCAAGACGCCCGCAATCAGTCATTTCAAGCAAACTTACAGGATATCACCTGCAGTCGCTGCACACTCACAGCCTACTATTACGCACATAAAACTGCTTCTCAAATAAAATACAGTTGACAAGCACTATTCATTTTCCATACTCAAGCAGCGATGGAATTCATTTCCTTGCATGGCCGTCGATTATCTCTATAACTTGCCGCACAGCACTGCTAAATATCGTACTTCTAAAGGTGTGTATTGTGGTTAAGAACGGCCGGTTTAATCACAATCTTTATGTTTCCGACAATGTTCCAATGCCTTTTTTGTGTTTCAAAAACAGGTAGGGTAATCATTTCTCAATTAAATCGCTACAAAATAATATGTCCATAGCAAACTAACTTTGACCTTTACCGCTTTTGCCTTGCACTGTGAAGGCAAAATCTTCATGTTAGTATCTTAGATCCGATCTCAGTGAAAAGCAGTCTTTTTTTGTAACTTTTAGATTCTCGAGAACAAGTGACAGGTATTCCAATTTCTGACGAGATGTCGGTTGATTTTTCTTAAAGAGTGGGTGGGTGGTAGCAGGGGGATACGAAGAAACCTTCTGAAGGAGAGAAAAAAAGTTCGCTCAATCAAGCTTTCAACAGTGCGCGGTTCTCATGTACAATATTTTAAAGACATTTTTGGGGGATCAACATTTCCAAAGCTATATTTTCGCCAAATTAATTCTAGACTGCAGAACAAGTGATTCGTTTGGTACTGTTGCAAGTACAATGACTGAAAATGACATTTAACGTTTTCCTCAGGAAGGGGCCTGCATACCAGCCCCCTCCGTACGCTACTGGGTGTGGGTGGTAGGTAGGCTTGTACCAACGTCCAGTGCCAACATTGGTATTGTTTTGATGAGCAATAATATTGTGTAACTTTGCTTTAAAAAAATCAATTTTTTTGCCACTGTACTGGTAATGACCTGAACTAAACATGGCTGCTTTATGAAGGTGACGTCACATGCTACGCGTGCATGCAGCATGAGTCACAACGAATAGAAACGCTACGTGCCAAGCGAGCCATCCCAGCCTTTCTCTGTGCGAGTGGAAAAGGCCAATATATTGGGCGCTGAAAACTACTATTAATGTGAAACATTACATGCACTGCATCACGCACAGGAAAGTACAAGAGCTACTATCACTACCAACAGTCATTAATAAATGTATAATGCGTCATTAAACTCACTCACAGAGTGTATCTGCTGTTACAACAGAGTAGGTCAACATGGTAGGACACCAACCCACCGAGTTTGCAGTAGTTTACAAATCGATTTTTACGATCCACTATCGGCAGTTTGCCACTGAGGTGAAGGGTTGTATTGTCATGTCATGACATGCCATGCCATTACTGGTTCGAAACGAACTGCTTCGATCGGCATGCTCTGACCCTTGAATATGCGTGGACATTCTACGATCAGATTATCTCTTTTCCATCTTTAGCCAATGGGAAAGAGGTAATTCCTTGACAAGTCATGTCGTAAAAACAAGAAAAACCGTCAACACGCCCCCCGGTTTGAAGTGGTAACATGCGATGGCTAAGCGTAAAAGGCAGAAGATCACTATATGAACACCCCACCGCTGCTGACAGTACCTGGTCAAGGGCAACTTTTGTCTTGTGCTATGGATATAAACGACACACTTAGTGACGACACCTGATACTCCCCAGTGTTCACCAGGTCAGAGAGTTCAAAAATGACGTGCGTAATTAATATGTAGCAAACGTCAGCAATTGGTCATTCGCCTCGTTGGTGGTGGCATTACCAGTTTGCAACTTGTATTTAGAACTGGCTCAATGTCGACAGCCGCTTTCCCCCTGCTCTGATCATGATCGAGTTGGTGGTGTAAATCTAGACGTCCGTTTCACGCAGTTTCTTCCTCACAAGAAAGACGAGGCAAGTAAAACGGCACAAGACAAAAGAATATGAAAACGCTTCGTTGGATTATCTTCTGAAATGAACAGCTTTACAGCAACAGCTACAACACCGGTTTACCACTTAATAACTGTATGAATAATTCATTGGTTCCGTATAGAGCAAACTGTGTGGCGGTCTTACGCACAGGAAGCAAAACACGTGACCGGAAACTTATCATTTGACTATCGCGATTTCCCACGCGCCTATTCAAGAATACACTACACGGAAAAATCGCTACATACACAAATGATAAGTGACGATGATAGTGTTGATATTTTTATGAATGAAAATCTTTGCCTAGTATAGTATACAGTAACAACTCTTTACAACTGGAAATTCGTACCCTTGCGTTACATTCTTCCTATTTGATGAATGACAAGGCCCAACGCCATGAGCAAAATGCTCGAGTACACTTTCAAGCTTTTTTCAATAAAACAAACCAAGCTTGCTTTTGGCGACGTTCTGAACATCATGCAAACAGAAAAACGCCTTCACAGTTGGAAGAACACTGAGACTAGCTTAGCAATGTTGCTTGGGATTGCGCGACCCAGAGCAGACGTAAAAACTGCTGAAGTAAAAACTGAGTTTTCACGAATCGTTTTCCTTTGCAACCGAAGAACACACACCACATAAAATGCTTACCTGCACTTGCTTTAACGCTGCTTTCAAAATAGTCAGATTAGATGCACGTCTCATGCCAAGCCGCGGAATAGCTGCTCGTAATGCTTCAAAGCATTCTTTGAGATGAGCTCGCCTAGGTAACAACGCACATAAAATTTATTTGTAGGATGAAATGGGAGCTATTTCTCCATTAACTGGGCCCCCATAAGAATTACAGTTGTACAACATTAAAAAATCTAAAAAATTGCTTTGTGTAGAAGTCTTCTACCGCGCAATTTTAAGTTTACATTCGATATGATGCAAAAGCAATTTGTCACAATTTTTAAAAATCTTAAGAAATTGGAAATTGCTGTTACGGTGGAATGCTTGCTTGCCATTGATTAGCTGCATTTGTATCCGAGTTTGATCAGCAAGCGAGTTTCCATATTTCAAATTTTTTCCTAAAATACCTCTGACGCCTATAAAAGATTTTGAATCTCAATGATAAACTCTGAAATCGAGAACGTTGATGCCAAAAGTTGGTTGATGCCGACATTTTTTATGCACAATTTTGACATCTTGTCACTCACGTTAAAAACGTGATAGAATGGAAGCGCAAGAGACATTTGCATACCTATTTTTTTCGAGCTGATTATGCGTCAGTGTCACGTTCCGCTTTAGTTGCCTGCAAAAGATCAGATCGTTTTAAAGCAGCAACTCACACAAAATAGTAGGCACAAGTAGTCTGGCTCAAAAGAAATGAAACTTGAATTCGGTTTACGCTTTCACGCTATGAAGAAAATCTTACCTGTTCTGATGCATGGTCGGATTCGGCTCAAATTGTCTAAAAAATGTAATTAAATTTTGATGTCGGCCAGCCTTTCAAAAACATGCAGTTACCCACAACTAGCTTTAAATGCTTTACTGATATCATCATGCAGAAGAGTTTATAATTGTAAAAGAATGAAACTGAACAACAGGTACTTACTTTATTATTGATGTCAGCGGTTTTTCTTCTGCATTTTGGTTCATTGCAGGGACAATCGATACAGGTCGATCTGATTTGACTTTGAGGTTACCTTCGACAACTGACGCTAGGCCGCCATCAGAACCTTTGCTTGACCTTTGCGATGGTAGTGCAAAGGGAAGAGCCAAACCACTAGCGTCATGTGCGTACAAAAGCTGCTGATCGTAGATTACTCCACCTCGAATGCCAGCAGCAGTGATATTTCGAGGGGGTGTAATTAACATACCTGAAACAAAAACAATATCAAAGCTATAAAATGATGCGGAGTAACTTTTTTGCAGCAATTCGTCACCTTGGAGTTGGCTGAAACATGCATCAAAGTGCTGTTGAGGTTATCAAAAAAATTTATGCTCTCACTGGTTATTAGATCTCAGGCAAAAAAGTAGGGAGGCATAAATTCATAAAATTACTTCCGAGAAGTTGATCTCCAAAAAGAAAAACCTTCAAGTAATTAGACTCCCTGTGCTTCCTTTTCCGTGGAAACCGGTTCTAAATGGGCGTCGGACGTTACAGGTTGCAGATCCCTGCCTTACACACATTAGGGTAATTTGTTTGGCTGCAGTTGACTTGCATTGCGCAGGTAGATTCTCAACTCATGCGTTTCATGAACTGGGTGCAGATTTTTCCAAACTTTAAGACAAAAATATGTAACTTGTAAATTAGCCCAATTTAGAACACGCTCATAAACTCTAAAAAAATACCTTCATTTTGGCCAAACGATGCGTTTTTTACAGCGACCCTTGCTCGGGCAAATAACGGATCCATGTTAGATGGCTGTTGGACTTTACTGTCTTCCGCGCTTATCACTCTTGCGTTGCTAACCGGCACGTGTACGTGCTTTAAATTTTTTGACAAGGAGTCAGCATTCTGCATAAACAAAATCAGTTGAAAAACAAAGCGGCATTTTGTTAAACAACAATTAATATGAATTTCGCCCGCACAAAATTCTGGGTGGAAAATTCATTGTTGAAAATTTTAAAAACAACAGAATGACAATAAAATGTGCCAAAAAATGGCAAATCACGAATGCCGGTTTTCTTTTGCCAAAAGTAGCAAACTGTAGAGTGATTTCTATTAAAGTATAAAGGAAGCAAAAATTAGTCAAGGTATGGGCATCAAGTGCGCAAGCAAATCCGTCTATTGTTTTATACGTAGACACATTATTTCATCAGTATAACTGAAGACTTTCTAAAATATAGTAACGCAAAATAGCACACTTATTTAGTTCCAGGTGTAACCCTAAACTGTAATCCATGGTGGGTCTCCAGACTAAGATTTCGAGGATAATGAAATGGCCCTTCACTCATCATCACTCCAAGGTCCATTCTAACACGGAGCGGCAACCCCTGTCAAGGGTGCCCGCTACGGCACTGGATAATCTCACTGAATTATGTGTGACTTTTGATAGCCCGAGGTGAAGAGAGTTAGTCCAGAAAAACAATCACGTCAGCAGCTTACTTGCAGTGTTGCTACCCAACAAAAAGCAGTAGTCAACGGCCCCGTCATTTCTTCTGGCCCTTTCTAAAGCGTGGAAAGATGAGACAAAAAGATTGGGGTTCGTGAGTTATGTTTTTCAGCGATTTTAGTGCGCCCAGCATCCGCTTTTGATAATTAAGCATGCCAAAACTGACCGAAGAAAAACTGGTATCAAAAAGAAGTATTTACCGGTATTGAAGCTTCTCTAGCATTTGCAGAATGGATCAAATCACGTGGCTTAGCAGGGACTTCCGGATTGAAAATATTATTATTCTCATCTTCGGATATCGTAGCATCTGTAACCATGAAGAAACAAACAGGTTAGCTTAAAATGTACCCCAGCTCTTATTCGGGTTAAAACTTAAGCTTTTGTAGGTGCGATAGTGTTAATCGAAAAGTTACGGACTGACAATAGTAGAGTTTTAACTCATCAAACATTAAATAACGTTGCTTCAGCATGGTGAAATATAATACAGTGAACCCTCGTTTATCGCGGGGGATACGTTCCAAAAATAACCCGCGATAGGTAAAATCCGCGAAGTAGTCAGCTTTATTTTTTACTGTTATTTTGCAATGCAATACTGTACTGCAGAATGAAATAAAAAACAAAACCTCTTTTCAGGCCCAAAATGTGTTTAAGAAATAGAAATATTAACGTATATATCAACTTTTTTCACTTTTTTCAACTTTTTTCACTTCTAGACAACAGTAAAGCCCCTGAGCCAATCAGGATTCACTGTAAAAAAAGCACTGTAAAAAATTCCGCGAAGCAGCGATAGGTGAAGCGCGATATAGCGAGGGATCACTGTATACGTAAGCCCTCTTACAGACAGCAAACATTCTCACAAAAAACCGTTTGATAAACTGCCCTACTGTTGCGCAATATTTCCTTATTACAATAAAAGACGCAGTTTGGTTGAAAGTGTGAAGTGCTTGAAAAACAAGCGTGAAACACTATTGGCTATCAATGAAACGCTATCTTTTATTTACAAAGAGCGTTGATTTGCCCATGACGTGCTTTGTTGCATACACAAGAATCTGGCGGCACTACGTATGATGGCACAAGTCCATTGAACTGTCTAAACGACCTTATCTCAGCGACAACTTTTTAACAGTAGCTCGATGTCGTTTACAAGGCAGTTTAGGTTTCCTTTCCACTTTGTTCCCAATTGATGTTCTTACAAAGTGGCCGTTTCGTATATGCATAGTAGAAAGGAATTATCATTGGCGTTGGTACCAGCGCAAACTGGAAATTTTACTTGTAACGTCAACACAGTTTGCGTTTTTTACATGACATGACAAATAGACCATACATTTCGATACCACAACAGTAAATAATAGTAAAGCCCACGGATTCACATTGCATAAGCTTTGTGACAGCCGAGGTTGGCACACTGGTCGGGCTTGCAATTTCTTACTTATTTAAGAACGCCTTGAACAAAGATATTGCTATTACTGCAAGTAAAAGACATCTCAAAGTTTTCAACAATCACTGAAGGTGGCTTAAAATGATTTGATTACAGAATTTATGGGCCACAAGTCGCAAAATCAATTTTAGCCTATCAGCCTACACGTGCTTAATTACATTGAAAATTCTATGCCATTGTGTCTACTGAAGCTTGTGGCTAAGGGTTTGTTTGGCGAAAGCGTTGGTATGCGTTTCACGATTGTGTTTTAAAAAAACAAGTTTAAATCTGAATTGGCATTTGCTTCCCACAAAGCTCGTGGTGGCTGTTGTAAAGACGCCAAGTCGACCACACAAGCGCACGCTTGCAAGATAATAGAAGAAACAAAAATTCTTGCCGAGAAGCACATTTCTTTAACAAGCGGCAATGCGCGAGCACGCACGTGTCGAACAAGGAGCACGTGATTTATCTCACGTGACGCGAAGCAAGCTGAAAGCGAAGACACGACAGCCCACGCCTCGAGGTTACAATCGGTTACTCGGAAAATTGATAGTCCACATCGGACAGCGCGAAGCCTTAAGCTTCAAGTGCTCGCAGTGGTTTTTCTTTATAATGAACGCGTACGAACATAAGCGGAATTTCGCTGAATTTGCTGCTCACTGGTGGAATTCAGACACAGGAAAAAAACTTAACAAACCAGTTTCACTGTAGTGAAGCGGTTATTGCTACTATAAATTAAAAAAAAAATCAAAATTATGCCGTGAGAACACTGGAAATGAATGTAGTAGTGGAAAAAGTAACCGAAATCTCAACAGGATGGTCTTTCTAAGTTACTCCATATCAATTGATCGAGTAAAATGCATTCTTGATTACAAAAATTTGTGAAGTGACCACCTGATTTAATATAAACCAGATTCTTTGTACTAAAAATCTAAAACGAGATTTAATTTTGTTGCATCACTCTTAGGTGGATTAGAAAAATAATGATTTTTTTCAAAAAGTTTGCAATTCAGTTCAAAAAACTTGTCAAATCATTGACAAAATAAATTACCAAAACTAAATTTGAGTCGTGAAGTGCCCAGTTAAAATAGCTCAATCCATCACGGCGAAATGGTATGCAGCAGTTACTTGCTATCAAAAAATGGCAAAATTTCAAAACTATCAAGCATTTGGTTTAATCCTTACATTGAAAACGAGCAATACCGTAAAAATATTTTTGATATGTTTTAACGTAAGTCTCGAAAAAGTGTTTGCATTTGCGCTTTCATTTCAAGGAAACTGTGCTCAATGCGTACTGCCATTGATTCAAGCTAAAAAATGATATAAAAATAATAATCGAAGGGCTATATTACACACGTATTGCTGGTACAACCACGTTGGGTGATAAGAGTTTTACTTGATTTAAACAAGTTCACTTTTAAGGAAACTGTGCTCAATGCGTACTGTCATTGATTCACGCCAAAAAAAGACAAAAACAATAATCGAAGGGTTACATTACACACGTATTGCTGGTACAACCACGTTGGCTGATAGGGGTTTTGCTTGATTTAAACAAGTTCACTGGATCGGTAATAAAAAGTTAAATAGTAACAAAACCAGACGGTCATAAGCATCAATCTTGACCATCAATAGACTCATGACGTCAGTACTTGGCATTAGCCATCCTCAAAATACGCATAGCGTTTAACAACTTGAATCACAGAAAGCGGTTGTGATTAACGACTTCATAAGGAAATTTACAGACACATTACGACACAAATTACTTAAAATGCGGGTGTACACAGTGTTCGTTTTTGTTTAGTTTTCTCTAGGAAGTATTTTTGTAAAAATCTTTTTATCGGATTAGATATCTCACTGATGCCGTACAGCAGGGCTACTCAACTAATTTTAATGAAGGTCCAGTCGGAGAAGTTCAGTATTTCCTGAGGTCCAGTAGAATTTTCGATTTGCAATGATAAAAACGAAACTATCATTACCAGTACATACAGAAAAATACTTGGATTTTCTCATAGTCTACACTAATTATCAGCCAAACAGGTGATGACCTTTTTTTTTTTGGAGATCACCCCCACCGTAGGCGGGACAGCGCCTAATTGCAGCCGATACCCTACCGTTAGTCAACGCTAATGTGCAGTTGCGCCGACGCTTGAAAAATTTTTGATATTTAGTTTGAAAATAACTTATTGAGAATTAAGTCCACAAAGTTTGGTAAAAAAAACAAGGGCTTTTTCGCGATCTGTGGCTGCTCTTACTGTTACTCATCCTGAAGCTTGAGGTCCAGCTTTAACACTTGAAAGGTCCGGATTCGGACCGCGGTCCGCCAGTTGAGTAGCCCTGCCGTACAG